>VDFB02075321.1:91565314-91634015 GCA_007258455.2 Sequoia sempervirens | reverse complement strand
AAACAAATGAAAAAGTGGGAGTGGAGGCCAATCAAAGGATCCTGACGTTTGGATGGAAATGTGAATGTCCAATTGGGTCTTGAAATTAAAATGGGATCCTATTAAAGAAGTGGAAGAAGGAAATTGAGAATTGGGAATAGACTTGGACCTTGGTCCAAATTTATGTTTGAGACCTAATGTTCTAGAAGGACTCAAGAAGGAATGGGAAGGAGAATATAAAAATGGACATCTAGGAAAATTCTAAATGTCCCCATGGGATCTAATATCTTATAAATAATAGGAGGAAGGAGATCAGGGAATTAGGGATTGAGATTTAAGGATTTGAACCTTTCCCAATTGCGCATTTGGGACCTGATAGTTCAAAAGGGCTTGATTTGAAAGAAAATAAGGGAGGGTGATTGTGGAAGGAAGAGAAATTTTAGACTTGGACTAAATATCCAATTGGGATGTGAAATATTGAAAGGACTCTAAGAAGAAAAGGAAGAAGTGGAAATTAACCATCTATTTGAGATTTTTGTATATGGGTTTTTCACTACAACTTGGAAAAGGGGGTAACAAATAAACAAAGCTTTGGTGAAATATATAGGACGATTTCCTACTAATCGTGTAAGTTAGGGGCCTTATTAGTTCACTAGGAATAGAGTCATATAGGGAACTAAAACAACTATTTTTCCTCAAAAACCACCACAAACAACATGTGTAGCCCTACACTTGGAGGGAAACAAAATTAAATAGATCATAGGTTCCCATGAGGATAATGTAGAGTTTGTAGCTGTAGAGTATGAAAATGTATCCCTTTACATTTTCACACTTTTTTTGGGCCCTCATAATTAAATTGGACTTAATTATGCCTTACTAAAACCTATTTTACATCTACAAGCCTAATTTTTTTTATTTTTTGAAGGGGAATCCTGACAATAATTAATGCCAATACATAACACTTTACCTTCAGAAATGTGTCTTTTAGGAATAGGGACCTAGGACCCATTCACCCATGGGTGAATGGGTTCCCTATAGGCATTAGTTCACCTAAATTTAAAATATTTTTGTTGCAGTATTTTAAGGTCTGTGAATCCATATTTCAATGTTGGCTTGCAATATTTGAATTATGGGAAACTAATGATGCATACCTATAATACAAAGTTATTTTCAAAGATTCACCAAGCATTTTCAAGATATCTCAAGAACACTTTGATGAGAGCATGCCTAAAGCTAATATTATGGTCAAGAGCAATGAAGGGTAGAATTATTAGAAATGTATTGTAGCATTGAAGATCCAATCATCATGTGTCAACGTCTTCTTGCATCATGTATGTTTTTTGAGCTAACATGGTGATGTCGGTTTCAAGATTCAAGTCAAGAATTCAAAGATCATTTCAAGCATTAAGATCCACATCCATTGAATAAATTTCATGGAAGTTGTAGGCCTTCTAAGATATCCATTGCATGGTTTATTCAAGGGATTTTTGAGTTTTAACATAGCATTGTTCATTCACCATTCCTTCCTTTAAAAATTTCATTGTTTTAATTCAAGATTTAACTACCCAAATGATGCTTGACCAAGGAAAACCCCCATTCAAATAAAAACAAACAATTTTTTTCTCTTGTGTTTATGTTGCATATTCAGGTTGAAGAATAATTGAAGACCTCTTGAAGAGAAAGAGTGGAAAGTTGTCAAATTTATTGTCAAATAATAAAATCTCACCTACTAATCTACTTCCTATTTTTTTGACACTAAAACTTGGAAAAATTAGAAGCTATAGATCAGTATTAGAGGCTCCCAAAAGTTGATTGAAAACCCTGACAAAAGACCCATTCACCCATGGGTGAATGATTCCCTGATAGCCTTCTAAAACTACCTTTTGGTGATTGGTAAACATCATTATGCTTCTCCAAGTCTGTAATAAGTTTTTCTACTTAGTGACAGACGCATGTAATTATTATTTACCAAGAGTTTGAATTGGACCGTAGGTTTGATTCTATTTTAATTTTTTCCTCCACAAAAGTGTTGTTTTAGACTTACAGCTCTGAGAGTTAAGAAAATAAAATACCTCACACAGCCAGATTGGGACCACCCCAATGTTGCAAATGATAAATTATTTCTTGGGATCTCATTTCCTAATGAAATATTGAAAAATAGGTCTACCATAACCCCACTTTCCCCATTCCACATTTTACAACACCTATTTTCTATGTTACATTTTGGTGAACCTGAGTTTTGAGCATCATAACTTTCTAATTTTGGAGTTAGTTTCAACCCTAGAACTAGGATTTGCATTACTTTGGATTTCATTTCATTGGTTTTAATCTCATTTATGGTTTTTTACTTGCATTAGTTTTCATCTCATTTAAGGTTTTAGGTTTTCATTTTTGCATTCTTTAAAATCTAGAAAATTAAAAGTCAAATAATTCTTCCATAGTGTTGCCCGCAGCATTTACGCAATTGAGTCCATTTCATCCAAAAGTCACGTCCAGGGATAACATCTCTCAGCTGGGATCTTTCCTTGTCACTTAGCATCATTTTCTACTTGCATTTTTAGATAGTTTTCCAAAATGTAAAACGATAACCAACAATTTAGACCAAATTTGAAGCATAAAAGTCAATTCAATTTGTAACCAATTTTAAAAGCCGAGGAAGGAAGACCCATTTTCCCTTAGGAAAATGAGCCCCTGATCAATACTTTTTCTATATTTATGAGCATGAAAAACTCTAATTTTTCATCTCATGCTTCTACATTTAGTTTGTTGTTTTAGTTTACAAAATTTCTATTTTTTAAAATTGTTCATATTAAGGTTAATTTTCCAGATTCAATACATTATTTGAATTCAAATTTGCATCATTTTCAGATTTTTGCACAGTATAATCAACACATTATCTTGTTTGAAATCTATAAATTTAATTTTATATACTTGCATGTTCTGGGGTGTTTGATTGCATTTTACCTATTCTCCATTTCGGGTACACCTTGGGTTTGTGAAACTTGTATGAGATTCACAACTTGGTGTCATTTTTCCAATACTATCATGAGACATAGTTCAAGACTCATGTCATCCCACAATACATCACTTGTCGTGGATCTTTGGTTTTATAACTCTTTCACTCATAGTGTTGACACTAGTCAACCCACTATGAATCATACCCTTTACACTTCATTTTTTATGACCTTCCCACATCCAATGTGACTAATTTTGACACAATGGTTACTAATTTGTCTCTCAAGAACCTAAGAAGAATGGATGAACTATGAGAATTGTAAGACTTTGTGAAATCTGAATACATTATTGGTACTTGTGTTCTTTTCATAGATAACATGAGGAAAATTATTGACAATGGACTAGGAATAGAAGTTGTGCATACTATATCTCATATCATTAATAAACATGTCCCTACAATGACTATTTTTGCTGAAGCTTTGGGGTATACCCAAAGTCAAGGTGGAAATCCAATTCCTCCTTCCACAAGCATGACCTCTATTCTAACATACACTAATCCAATTGTTACAACAACTGTACAACCTATTAGTAATGTAAATACTTCCTTATGTATTTCCACTAGGAATCCATTTAGCTTTGTGCATTCAAATCTCATATCTACTAATCCATCTTCGCTCACAAACTTACAAGTCACTTGTCCTACAAATACATACACACATCCACCATATTCACCTCCATATCACAACACAACCAATGAAATTTTCATTAACCAACTTCTATAAAATGTTGTATTCCCCCAAGAACAAATTGCTACATTAAATCAAATTCAAAATGTCCAACCTTCACAATATGTCAAAAGAAACCCATTATCCTTGAAGATATTGAGAAACCAAATGCTAGATGGTATAGAGATTCCTAGATTTGATAAATATGGTGGAAAAGGAGATTTAGTTAGCCATGTTTCCACACATATAACCCTATGTAGTGACTTTATTTTTGAGGATAAACTCTTTGCTAAACTCTTACCTAAATGATTGAAGGATATTTCTTTGGAATGGTTTTTTTCCTTACTAAATAACTCAATACATTTATTTAATGAACTTATTGATTTCTTTCTCAATCACTTCCAAATAAATATGGGTCCTAAGATGACCTTAGATAATTTAATGACATGCAAAAAAAAGGATGATGAAAATGTCACTGATTTCATAGCACGATACCAATTGCTTCACATAAATAAACATTAGTATTCTCGATCCTAACCTTCAAAGAATTTTTATTGTAATTTTCTATAACAAAATCCAAGCTAAATTTGAGATGTTGAATTTTCCATCCTTTACATACTTTTGTACAACCCTTTGTGATTTCCAAAATTTGGTTAGTAGTCGTGAAGTGGAGACTCCATCTAACTATCCTAAAAATTTTGAATCCACACCTCAAACCAACTATAAACCATTGAAGAAACAACATAAGGGATTTTTACAGCTTAATCTACCTCAACCAACTCAACGTGTTGAAACTCAAGTGGCTTTTATGAAGATGAAAAATTAATATACATTTGGGGAGAGAAATAGACAATTTATTGAGCATCTACCTGATACCCTTCATAACACCATGTTGCAGCTCTTAAACAAGAACTTAATTTTCATACATCCTATTAAAGATCCAGATCATAATAAGCCTTTACCTCCAAACTATAGATAAAATTCCTTTTTCCATTATCATCAATAGAATGGAGATGATATGGATCATTGCAAGCATCTTAAGCATATTGTGAAAAACCTTATTGATTCTAATCATATTTGAATTAGTGAAATATCAAGGTAATAAGTCTTTATCCCCTTCTAAACAAAATTTACAAATCATTCTAATCCTATGCCAAATCATAACTTCTCCTTTCTCAAATCTTGTGAAACAAAGAATGATGTGATAAATGTTGACATGAATGATGATAACACGAAAAACATGGAAAATATGTTTGGACTCATTAAAGTTCAACCTTGTAAGGGAAGAACCAAAATTCCCCTCGAAATGGTGAAAATGTGGTTAGGGAGATGCTAGTGTATGGTTTAGAACATAGAGCATACCCACACACACGTTTCCAATTTCATTCGAGGGTAACCCTTAAGATCTCTTTGTAATGGAGAAAGAGATCTTGCTAAGGGATGTCCTAGGGGCTAAAGATGACCTATTAAGGGGTTCACCACCAAGTTTTGACTTGGAAAAGACAATGAAATGAAAGATAAAATATAAAACCATAATTAATCATAATGACTTAGAAATGCTAACAAAATAGAAGAAAAAAGTAATGAAATGGATTATGTGCACTTGGGAGTCTAGAAGTGACTGGAAACAGCTCTAAAAAATTCAAAAATTTGAATTTTTGACCAATTGGGACTCATTCACCAACTTGGTCGAATTAGTCATAGATCATGGTTTTTGTCCAGAAAGCTAGTTTGGAAAAAATGTTATCTAAATCTACAAACAGATTTGAAAAACACCTATAGTGCGACTCATTCACCAGTTGTGGTGAATCAGTCCCATTCTACTTTTTTGGGAGTTGAAAAACTATGATTTGTGCTCTAAAACATGCTCTTTCTTTCCGAATTGAGTTCCAAATCTAATACCCTAGTTTTGGGGTTGTAGGTGACCTTTTTGTGAAGATTATGACCTTGAAAATAAGGGGACAACTTGAACAAGCTTGCAACCTAATCCTCAATGATCTTCAAGTCTTCAAATTACCTAAGTATGCAATCACACAAATAGAGAGAAAAAGTGTTGATTGTTAGGGAATATGGGTTTTCCTTGGTCAAACCCCTTTTAGGTAATTAAAACAATTGATGAAATAAGATAATGAAGCATGAATATGAAATAATGCAATTAGAAACTTTCCATGATGATGGATCTTGAATTGCTACAACAATTGATGACAAATTTCTCATTGAATGCCTTAGAAATGATCTTGAAAGCTATCTTGATGACCTTGTGAAGACTTGGAGTGCTTAACTCTTGCCTGCTTGACTTGATAACATGAATGTAGTTTTTTATTATATGAAATGAGGATTTCAAAGCTTTATTATATAGGTAATCCACTCAAATGACCATTAATTTGATCCCCAAGGGTGACATAGGAGAAATTTGAACTTAAAACCTATTTTTTCTCACTCACACCTCAAAAATAGCTCAAATGGGACTCATTCACCAAGCTAGGTAAATGAGTCCCACCTAGATGGGACTCATTAACCAAAAGTGGCAAATGGATCTGAGAGTGACTATTTTTATAGTTAGAATGTTGGGGAATCAATAAATTAAGCTTATATGCAAGTTGGACTAGTATGGTGTTGACACATGGCATTGCTAAAAAATTCCATATAGCCCCATTATCTTCATTTTATTAAAATATATATATATATATATATATATATATATATATAAGCCTACCACTCCTCCCATTTAAAAGCTTTAATTTAAGGCTTACATGAGATAAAATAGGTGGGGCCTTAATTTACTCTTATTTAAATGTGATAAAATCCCTTCAAAAAATATATCATAAAGGATGATAAATGTAACACATTCCCTAATATTAAGGAGTTACATTATAATCTTTTAATAAGATTTTAATATCCTATTAATAAGGATAGCCATCCTTACAAAATATTAGCTTGTTTTATATGTTATAAATAAAGGGGTAAAAATAATGACCTCAGAGAAATATTAAAAAACATTTTGTAAGCCCAAATTATAAGGGCCATTCAAAAAATATTTTGAAGGGATTAATTATTTAAGCATGAAAGATTTTATTGTAATAGGGGTATTTATATGTAAAAATGGGAGATAGACATGATTTTGTAAAATCATTTGGTTACACACCAAAATGGTTAAACTTGGTGTATAAAAGGGGTTGGTGTAGGATGGAATTAGCTAAGTATTTTCCTAGCTAAGGAATTTTGGAAGTGATTTTGAGGTGATTTTTGTAATTGGAGTGGTGAGATTGTTGAGAGCATTTTTTGGAGTTAAGTGTTGTCTTCATATGTTAGGAAAATGTTGGCATCCTGTTGTGCTTGAAGGAGAACTTTTGTAACAACTGCATTTCAAAATTTTGGAGATTAATTGGATCAGTATCACTCCATTGGAGTGGACCCAGAGATGTAGTCACGATTGTGGTGAACTTTGCTATCAGATTTCTTGTAGTTTCTCTCTTCTTCTCTCTCACATTTTGGTTATCACCTTGATTTTTAAAGCATAATTTCAATAATGTACTTTTTTTTGAGTTTCCATTAAATTGTTTAAGCATTCAATTATGCAATTAGTCTAGATCCTAAATCAAATCAGATCTCCTTTTCATTAGAGATACCCACATATTCTCTAGTGCATCTTTCTTCATATCATCCCATTTAATTTCCAAGATGATAACATATTGAATGATAGCTAAAAGTAATGTTTTATTATCCTCTTTTTCAGCATGATCATAATATTTTTTTGTAGGCTTTAGCATGTTATGAAAATGTAACAAAGAATTGAGAGTTTCCTCTAATTTCAAACAGGGAATAGAGCTTAATAGAATGTCCTATTTTTTTGGTCCAGGGAGGCTTCTTCAGACACCTTAGTCTTCTTCAACTCTTGTTTGGTGTGCACATGAACACAAAATTTATACTCTTCCTCTTCATCAGAAGATGAAACAACATGCACTCTCTTAGAACCAATAGCTTCCTTAGAAGTACCATCACTAGAGGATTAACTTACTTTTCTTTTCCTCACCAATTTTGTAGCAGGATCCTCGTCCTCTTCATCTTGATCATCTATGACACTAATATTTTTCTCCCTTGTAGATTTCTTTTTCTTTCCTCTTTTTCTAGAGTTAACCGAAGGATTTTTTTTCCTTTTCCTAGATCTAATCATAGGTGCAAAGGAAATCAAGCCTTTACCTTTATCAATAGTACTAATTTCAATGAACTATGGAGGGTTTAGAAGGAGTAGTCCTATCAGATCTCCTCAGACCTGATGATTCTTCCTCCAAATCTTCTATGTTATCCCTACCAAGAGAAATTTTCTTAGCAGTGAATCCATTTTCTCTAAGCTTTTTCTCCACATTCTTTCTTATTATTGGCTTCTTGTGCTCCAATTGAACCACTTTAGACTTTTTAGCATAAGTGCCAATTCTTGGTTCATTGGGATCCTTTGGATTTTTTAGCAACATTTGTACATAACCCTCAACCTCATCTTTTGTAATTTCATATCTCGATGGCCAAATCCAAATGGTCTAGTATTCAACTACTTCAATCATTCATTCATCAAAGGAAACATGAAATATGATGTCATTGCTATATTTCTCATAAATTTTCCTCAAAATCCTTTCTCTCTCATTGATTTTGCTCTTAAATATAACAATGAATGTTGTTAGAGAATTTTCTTGAGTTTTCAGATCATTAAAACTATGCATATAGTCAAAGATTTGATGTGCAACCAGTCTGGATGAGTCCCAAAACACCGCATCATTCTTTCTAGGAAATATCTTCATGAAATAGAACAACATGCATACAATGAATGTGCTGAATTTAAAATAATACTTCCTTTCTTTTGTAGATTTTAAATTATCAAGCAACTATTGTAAGAGAAGTTCACATAAGTCATATTCTGCATCATTGACTACCATATCAAAACTAGTACAAATAGCTATGGCTGAAACAAAGTTCTCTTTGTTGGTGAAGTAAATTTTGTGACCAATCATTATAGAAGCATACTACATTGTCAAATTAGTGATGAACTTTGTTGTAAGAGCTCTCTTGTGATATGTGGTACCTATGAGTTCTGTCACCACTTCATTCTTCATGGATTTCAATACAAGTATTGGTCCTTTATCCCAAAGGCTGATAACAACCTTAATTTCCTCCTTAATTATCAAATGAGGTTGGTCATTCCACAAGATTTTTTCATGTATTTTGCTGAGAACATGTTTCACATATCTATCATCAACTACAAAACTAAAATTGGGAAATTAGTTCCATTTGTCTAATATTTTCACAATAAGGTTTGAGTATTTAGGTTTCACCAATCCAATGAGCCCATTTTTCCAAATTTTGATCAATTTTTTGTGATTGAACTCCTCAATCTTTACTCGAATGTGCATTCTTCTGTCCTTAGTTGGCATAACCCCATGAGGGATTGATGAGAAGGTGCCCATAGGGTCATCAATGAAAACCTTTGAGGAATATTTCCTATATAATGGTCTAGGTATTTCTGATACTTTAACAACTACAGGGTTTTCCATTCCTTGTAATTTCAAATTCAAAAAATTCAAGAAGATGATTCACACAAACCCACAATTGCATAGAAAAGTAAAATACCTTTTTCTTCATGATGAACTAGAACTAGGGTTTGCATGACTCAAACTCCAGATCACCTGAAGGATGCTCCAAAATGCTCTTTGATTTCTTCAAATGCACAAGTGATTAAAATTACTTACACATTTTCTTTACAAAATAATGGTCTACCCTAGTTTGCATTAAATGAAATAGATTTCAAAAAGCTACTAAAAAATCTTCTTCTCTACTCAGAAAAACCCTAATTTCCTCCGCAAATGATCATGCCTTCATATTTTCTTCTAGTTCCACTTGCATAACCTCTAACCATTCATTTCTTACATCATATATTAGTGTGAAAGACTGACATATCAAACATCAAGGGGGTTCAAATAATTTTTATTAAAGTTCCCCCTAAGACCCTACTAGGTCTAATTATCAGAGGAGTTGTCTGCACTGGATGAGGGCGCAAACACATCTGTTGACTCAAGATCTTCTTTCTTTCTCCAAATTTTTTTCATCTCTTACTTCATATTTCTTTCTTTCTCTACTCAGAAAAAACCCTAATTTCCTCCGTAAATGATCATGCATTCATATTTTCTTCTAGTTCCACTTGCATAACCTCTAACTAGTCATTTCTTACAACATATATTAGTGTGAAAGACTGACATATCAAACATCAAGGGGGTTCAAATAATTTTTGTTAAAGTTCCCCCTAAGACCCTGCTAGGTCTAATTATCAAAGGAGTTGTCTGCACTAGATGAGGGCACAAACACATCTATTGACTCAAGATCTTCTTTCTTTCTCCAAATTTTGTTCATCTCTTGCTTCATTTCTTCTTTGTCAACCTTCTTCACACGTTCATTGTAATGCCCTATCACGTAAACCCCAAAGAACAACTAAAAACACAACAATTTTTTTTTTTGAAAACATTAAGAATAAACACTAAGTTTACTAATGCAACTAACAATGATAATGTTTACTAGTTAAACACATAAGTCCCTTGGGGTACACAAGGTGATAGTACATAATCTATCCAATAACAAAATTGATAAAAGTAATTTACCAATTCTACTAATGTAACCCATCCATTCACATGTCATCATTTAAGCATTTAGTAAAGATAAGTAATAAGACAATAATGAACCATTTAGAAACCATACATGTATTCATAGAAAATTTAATTGGGAAATATAAAGAACTTATTTTCTCGAACATAACACAACATCAAGGATATTTGCAGTTATGGATAAAGCATGAATTACATAATATGATTATACATTACATCAGTCTAAGATACATCTCATTGAGCAATTACTCAAGATTACATCATAAGTCTACCCAATACATGGGAGAGTAACATATCAATACACAAAGTATGACAGAAGTACAAGTATACATCAGGAAACATATAAACTCTGGAACAAGTGGTCTCTACAAAAATTTGCACTAAGAGGTACATAAACGAGATAGGGAACCCAATGCGGTGCATAGGATGTTCCACCTGACCACCCCCATGCTAGGAGTAGATAAGACAGGGTCCTCGACCAAGAACATCTAAATAGATACACAAGAATAAACTCCATGCATGGAAAGATAATTCACACATAAAGGAAACCATAACATCAAAAGACTACTTCCTAAACATAACAACAATAAATCACAAAAACATATCAATAAACCACTTCCATAACATAACAACAATAAATCACCTAATCATATCAATAGACCACTTCCATAACATCACAACATTAAATCACCAAATCATATCAATAGAACACGTCCATTACATAACAACATTAAATCACCAAATCATATGAATAGACCACTTCCATAACATAACAACAATAAATCACCAAATCATATCAATAGACCACTTCCATAACATAAAAAGATTAAATCACCAAATCATATGAATAGACCACTTCTAGAGGTTAGCAATAAAAAAATATCAAAGAAATACTAGAGGAGAGTGTCATCGCACAGTCTGCATGGGTTATCCTGGTTGCCTTTCTCTAGGTGATGCCCCCATCTATGGTTATCCTGACAACCTCAGTAGGAGTCGGCTCCATAGGGTGACTCGCATGGAATTGTTAACCTCTTGTGGAGATGAGGCAATGATCTTTCCAACCACGACCTTCTCAGCCCACCTTTAGTCTATGAAATCACTAACAGGTAGATGAAGTATCCACAATTATCTTGTTAATGTTTAACCACCTGCCCCCTAATTAATTAATTAGGTTAGCACTTATTAATCAAACTCTAACATGGGTTATCCTGACAGCCCCTTTGTATGTTGGTGCCCATGTAGAGCCACTCTCCCTAGAGCCCAAAACACAACAAAAAATTCCAAGGGGTTGTACCCACAAGTACTCTAAAACACAAAATAGAACAACCGCGAGGCAAGACCATCTCACCAAAAGTCATAAGAATCAACTCCCATAAATACGGATACAACCCAAGTGCAAACTTAAAATCACAACTATAGTCAAAATCAAAACAAGTATCAAATATAAGGTCACATAGTAAACCACCATTTTCCCATGCCTCTGGAAGTTTAAACAATAACCTTAATTCCTAAAAAACAGTCGACTAACTTAAGGGTCCCCACATGCTTATAACCGAACTAAAGAAAATAGACAAAGAACTCAAAGAAAATCAAAGAACTAAATATTTATTCAACATCAAGATTTTGTTAAAGAATGCAAATTTACTATACTTAAAAATCACATTAAGATAATACATTGCATGAAATCCATCATAGAAGTTAATGTTAGAGTAAAGGTTTTAACTTAATTATGTTAATTAAGTTACCTTTATTCCTCTCTTAAGATTTCACTTTAGTTTTCATATTGTGACATTTAATAATTATATTAATTATTAAATATCTATCTATTCATGTTTCTTTAGGGTTACACAATCTCCTTTTATAAGGATTGATCATTGTATTTTATCCCTCTCTTTGATTAATACATTTTCAACTTTCAGAACACCTTTGCCTTTTGTCTTGAAATTCTTCTTTCTACGATAGGTTATTTGCATGTAGGTGATCTTCGGGGTCTATGAGGTTGGCTTTCACAACTTCTACATGGTATTAGAGCTCCAGACCTACTACTTCCTGTTCATGTTTTGAAGGATGTTTTGGAGCTTCAAGGGTTTGGGGTTTTCATTTTTTCATCCAAGAGGTGGGCATTTTTAGTGCATCCAGGGTCAAATCAGATCTCTCCATTGAATCCAGAGCTGCTAGAATAGTCAAGATTGACCTTTGTTTCGTCAAATTTGGCTTTTGTTTGTCAAATTTGTGAGAGTTTGAAGAAAGGGTGTTTTTTCCAGATCGAGGGGGTACTCAATTTCGTAGAGAATTTTGAGCCCAAACAGACCTCATTGTTGCATCTGGAGTGGCCAAAAACCTAAAGATTGACTATAAACTCACCTATATTTGGTTTAGTTGATTTCTAAGGCAAATTTTTTCTTACTTGTACCGCCCTTATACCATCCATGCACGTAGTTTGAGGTAAAAATTGTTAAAAAAAATTATTTTCTTTAAAAATTTGTGCAATTTTATTGTAATTTTTTTAAAAAGCTTTTGAAAAAGCTTTGATCAAAAGTTTTTTGCTTTTTTGAAAAAATGTTTTTTAAAACAAAAATAAAAGAAGGTAGGTATTCCTATGCAGGGTACTGCACAGGTCAGTACCTACGTACCTTCCCATGTGGGGGTTGGTGATGGTGGGCCCACTTGCCCCCCCACCCAAAGTTTTTTTCAAAAAAATTTTATTAAAAAATTTTATTTGTAAATTGCTTTTTTAATGTTTTTTTTTTTTTAAAAAACATTTTTTGTAATAAGCCCAATTATGCATGTGCAGTTACGGCCATTTAGCCATCAAATTTAGGCCTGTATTTTTGCTACGACGGCCGTATGACCATCAAATTTAATCCAACACTAGTTTTTCCCCCCCTTGGAGTTGTTTTCTTCCACAGGCCATAACTTGGGCATGCGATATCATTTTTTGGAAAATGAGATATTGTCAGAAAGCTGATTCTGTCAACTTTCAAGTGGTGTGCATTCTATAGCCAGTTGAAATCATAGGATTTGTTTTCAGTCCTAAGCTCGTAACTTTTGATCAGTTTCTCCATTTTTCACTATCTCAGCAACATTGGAACTGTATCTCAGAGCTCTTCAGTTCCATCCATGCAATTTTTCCAGATTTCACTCCAGGTACATTTTATTCATTTTTTTGTATTTTCACACTCTGTTGAATTACTTGGACATATTAGCTCTTGGGAACTTCTCGGTTGTGTGGGTTGCTTCATTTTTGGCTTTTCTTCATGTATTTTCAATCTTTTTTCCTTTTTGGGCATTTTGAACATCATTTGTAAACAATATTTTCTATGTAAATGCATTGAGATAAAGTGTCGCACTATTGTACATGTATTTTGGGGATTTTGCACATAAGGTTGTGTAATTTTTGTACTTGCACTATATTATAAAGTGACATGGGGGGGTTGTGTAGTGCCTTTATTTTTTCCATGACACCTCTTTCTGGTGACTATCCCTCCATGACAACAGTGGATCCATATGATTCTAGATCATGCATGTGTCCTTTATTTTGCACACCACTTTTCAGTTGCAAGTGCTTTCTTGTGCACTTTCAGATGTTGTTTCTTCTCCTTCATGCACTACAAGGTGTTACACAACATTTCAATGGATCTGTTAGGCTCTCCCAATTAGCATTATCAAGGGATATTATACTATTCGTGCTAATGATTCCTTGGTTTTTCCTTGGAAGGAATCTTCCATTCTTAGTTGATAATTTTTTTTTAGACTATTGGTACTTGTGCCATCTGTATCTTCATTCCAGGTGTTTTCCTTTTTTTTCCATCTGATTCGAGTAGTGTCGTTTGGGGCACTCATGTAGATTGTTGTCTTCCCTATCATGATCATCCTATCTTCACAGGAGGTTCTTTAGCACCATAGCAATCATCTTGTGACAGTTGTTTGCAGCTTCTTATGCTTCAATGATGTTCTCATCTCTTTCATATCTTTTTGGAGTAGAGTCTTTCCCATGAGGTTTTCTCTATTTCTCCAATTTATAGAGATTTGGTTGTATTTGGATACCTCATAAGGCCTAGTTGTTGGGACCCTTGTTTTCTTCCATACATTGCAGTTACCTTTGCTTTCTTACACATGTTTGTAGCTGGACTCTTGCTCATCTTAAGGGGGGGTGTTAGAGTAAAGGTTTTAACTTAATTATGTTAATTAAGTTACCTTTATTCCTCTCTTAATATTTCACTTTAGTTTGCATATTGTGACATTTAATAATTATATTAATTATTAAATATCTATCTATTAGGGTTTCTTTAGGGATGCACAATATTCTTTTATAAGGATTGAGCATTATATTTTATCCCTCTCTTTGATTAATACATTTTCAACTTTCAGAGAACCTTTTCCTTTTGTCTCGAATGTGTTCTTTTTGTGATAGGTTACTTGCATGTAGATGATCTTTGGGGTTTGTGAGGCTGGCTTTCACAACTTCTATAGTTAAACTATCAGTTTACTCAATTTATTTCATTAATTAAAAAAACCACTCGATTGGATTTGATAAAATATTTTCTTTCAATTTATCCAGTAGCAACATGAAGTCAATATAAATGACCTACATAATATTTTTTTATAATTTTGGACATGTGTATATATATATTACAATATATATACATATATATATATATATTATAATATATATATACATATATATATAGTATATATATTTATTAATATAAAATAAGAAATTTAAATTTAATTTAATTTAAAGAATTTAAATCTTTTAATATTAATTTAAAACAAAAATCAATTTTTATAAAAGAAATGACGTAGCCTGGGAGGACTGTGTCCTCCCTCTGTGGAGGCTGCAACCCAACAAAGGCTACACCCAGTAGCTTATGGTTGTTGTGCGCAGCTCTGGTAGTTGCGCTCCACCATGGGAGTGGGGGGTACGGTAGCAGCTGGCCCTCCCCCCCAATATATATATATATATAGTTTTTTATTTATTTTTGTTTTTATATTTTTTTTATATATTATTTTTTAAAAATATTTCTTTTAAAATATATTCTTCAGACAATTTTTATTATCTGGAAATTTTTACTTCCAAATTTTCTACAGGGAATAAAATTTTCATATAATTAGTTTTATTTTATTTTATTTTATTTTAAATTTTTCTAGACATATATATTAAATTGGGAAAATAGATTTAAATTATATTCATCTACAGGTAAACTGGATATGGGTTTTTCGTAATTTTAACAGGAAGGTTTTCAATCCAAAATTTAAGAGGTTTCAAAATCTATCTACTATTTTTCCATCATGTTTTTCTATTGTTTTTTTTTTTAGTAGTTTCCCTATTGTTTAACAATAATTTCTTTTCCATGAGGCTCTCTGATTTTATTGTAAAAATTTCTATAGAGGCAACAAAATAATCATGGAAAAACTTCAACAATTGAGAACAAAGTTTTTCTACATAGGAACTTTTAACAAACTTTTCTATAGAAGGTTACAACTAATTCACGACAATTTCCTCTTATGTAGACAATTTCAGGCAATCTTTTCAAAACAAGAAAACAATTAAATAAATAGTAAAGAACCTGTTTTCCTAAAGCTTAAAGGAACAAGGGTTGGAGCAAAGGTTCGCCTCCAGAATTTTCAACTTCTAAATCCTTTCCAGAAACTTCACCTCCAGCCAAAAAAAAATATGAGTCCCAAAACATATGCTGAAATCCTCTACAAATTATTACTAGAAACCCCTAAAACCCAAAAACTATTCTACCAACAATTTCTTTTCGAGAAGAAACTTCTTGTCGTTCACCGCATGCCCATATTCTCTCTGAGAATATTTTAAAACATGAATTTTTTATTAAATTCCCACTTACACCTGTAAATACTCTAATTATAATTTAACTAACTAATTTTAATTATTTTTCTTTTAATAATAATATAGCATTATAAGCTATTTGATTAATTCAAAAAATCAAAAATAAATACCACTTGCCCTATGCAAATTTAAAATTCTAATTCACATTATAGCATCTATTATTTTTATTTAAACTATCCACTTAATCAAGAAAATTTAATTAATTAACTTTAACCACAATTTCCTTCAAATAATTATATCAACTTAATAACATTAATTAATCACACCTAAAATAAAGATTAATTAAATAACAAACATTTATAAACTAAAATAAATAACCAACACTAACCCAAACTTAAACAAAGATGAGATTGAGACAAAGACACCGTAAGACACACAACAAGGTGATGAACTTGGGACGGGCACACTTCCTTATCAACTCCCTTTTCAACATCATACCCATTGGGTTTATGGGACACACTCAAACTTGTTGAACATGTGGAATTGGTGTCCAGTACCTGAATCCTGCATAGAAACAAATGTCAAGTAGCATGTAAATCTCCATTGTAGACACACCGTGAAAGGTAATTGCAGGGTAGCAAAGCACTTGTGAGAAAGTGATGCCACTCCATCCTTTCACCAAGACTCACTAGCAAACACATCAGAAACAATAGCAGCATAGAATCACATCACCACGTACATATTATTAAAGAAAATCATAACATAACTATATAACATAATCACCATGAAATGTATCATCAAGCATCATAGGTAATTTCAAGTACAACAAACCAACCAAACAATGAATCCACACACACAACCAATCTGGTGAACTAATCATCATCACAAACCAAGTACAATATGAACATAAAAGAGTATCAACAAGATGAGGGGTATCACATTCATTCTTTTCTACCAGATTCATCTGCTTACCCTTTTTTCTTATGCAAACTATTGAGATATGTCTTGGTTTGTTACAATTGTAGCATTTAACATTTCTTTGATTAGTTTGACTTCCACTGACTCTTGTTCTACACCAATTAGCTTTATGTCCATACTTGTTGTAAGTATAATAGTAGTCATTAAAGGATTGATTTACTCTTCTTCCATTAAACTGATTCATCATTTAGATTTTGCATTCACTAGCCCTATGTCCAATTATTTTGCATGCAAAACATTGACCAGAGAAGGAACCAGGAATCTGATTCATCATACTCTTGAATTTTGTTTCCCTATGACCAAATTTGTTACATGAAAAAAAATACCATTGAAGGATGGATACCTTTGTGCATTAGGCTATCTCACAGGTGGTATCTTATCAAAGTTCCTTGAATTTCCTTTCTTCTTTCCTTTATTCTTAGTCTTTTGGTTATCCTTAGAGTTTTCACCTCCTTCCATTCCCAAGCCACCTTTGTCTTTACTCAGTTCCTACCCTGAAATCAATTCATCAAGCTTGTCTAAGCTAGATTTGAAATTATTTTTACAGAGTTTTTCTTTCTCATTTTCACCACTTCTTGTACAAGCTTAGTGCACTCATCAAAATTTCTTTGTACCAATTTTTTTAAAAAAAATTCGACTCTTTTCATCTCTTCTACTTGCACCTTTAAATAAGTAATTTCTTCATTATCTTGCTTCAACTAATCAATTACTTCCCTATGATTTTGTTTGAACTTCCTCCATTTCTCTTGTAATTTTTGGACACATTCATTTGCATTTTTAATATTTTCTTTCAAATCTCCATTTTGACTTTGAACTTTGTTAAGATCCTCAAGTGCAGCCTAAAGCTCTTCTTTATCATTCATTTCTTCCATCTTCAGGATCTCCCTCAAGTTGTTAGGCTTTTTCAAAGGAACCAAGCTCTGATACCAATTGTTAAATATCCATGATACTGATAGAGGGGGGGTGAATCAGTATCTTCTTTAATTTACTAAACAAATACCATCCAATTCTTCCAATGCATAAAAATATATAGATAAGCAAGAGCATTAATAAAACATTAAATCACACAACACAAACACTAATATTTTTATGTGGAAAACCCAAAATAGGAAAAAAATGGTGAGTGTTAGCTCACAATATAGTATAATTAGTTATAAGATATTCCAAAATAAGGTGGCTCACTTCTAGGACTCACTATCCAAATTCAAAGGCTTACTACCTATAGAGTTACAATGACAAAATGGCTTACATCCAAAAACTAAACTGATAAAGTACACTTAACAAGTGTTGATTCACTTCCAGTGAAGCTTAGTAAACTGACTTGACACACTTCATCATATTCACTCTTCTTCACATTCATATCCACAAATCTATCATTTAATACACAGTCTTCAAAAACTATCCAATATATATACCTGATCTATCTGCAAGCATCAATTAGGTCAACCTGATTAGATGCACTTCTTATTCATCAAAAATACCAATTGTCATCTTCAGGCATTCACAAAATCTTTCCAAAAACAATTCAACTACTCAACATGCTATATCATGTCAGCATGGACCTAAGATAAGTCACACATATATCTATAAAAAAAAAAATCAATTCATCATTACATTATTTATCCATTAGGTCAGCCAAGGATAGACTTAGTAGCAAAATTACAATTAACAGAATAATTTTGCTACACCATACAAGCATTTGAATACATGAGATCTTGAATGTACATGATTACAACATCCATAAACCATTTCCCAAAACTGTTCACAATAATAATCGATAGCAAACAATTGTGAACCAGAATACCAGAGGATGTAAGCTTTGTACTTGTTTAGATACTGGTCTAGAATACCAAATTAAATTTAGAGTTAATCTTGTAGTTGCAACTCATATATCATGGTGACATTAATGATAACACAAAAAAGAAAAATGAGATTTTCTTCTTCACTTTTCAAACATT
Source organism: Sequoia sempervirens (assembly GCA_007258455.2). Lineage (NCBI taxonomy): Eukaryota > Viridiplantae > Streptophyta > Pinopsida > Cupressales > Cupressaceae > Sequoia > Sequoia sempervirens. The sequence continues at coordinate 91,614,979 of VDFB02075321.1, read as the reverse complement.
TCCATGATTTCATCCTTTTTCTCTAAGGTCTCATTATCTTGTTCCATAATATCTACCCTAGTAGGAGAACTTTTAGGAAAGTGACAAACAATAGGTTCATCAAATTTCAAGATTAGATTTTGTAAAGTATCTTCCTCGCAAATAGGAGAGACATCAAGAGAAGGATAACTATGAGTTTCATGGTTACCAATGATTAGAATTTTTTGTTTAAATATGTCTTCCAAAAATGGTAGGGGCATTAAGAAAGGGAGGAATAAGATTCTCATGAGTCTCAATAAGGATATCTTCTAACACTAAACTATCTTCTTCATGTCTAGAGAAGATATTGGGAGAAGGAAAGGTTTGATTTTCATGATTATCTATATTTACATCCCCATGTCCTATTATGTCTTCCCAAGTAGGAGAGGTAGGATTTCCATAGCTCATAATTAATGAATATCAACATATCAACATATCCTCCACACAAATGTGTTTCTCATGATCATTCAGTATTGTATTCTTATTCAATAAAGCATTTTCACAAGTAGGGGAGGTTTTGGGAGATGAATGGAAACTAGGTAAAGTAGTGGCCATGATCTCAACTTCATGTGTCATAATATCTTTCCAATGGAGGAGAAAAACAAGACTTTCATGATCTTCTATGATTATATCTTCTTTCACCAAGATACCTTCATCACCAATGGGAGAGATATCAGGAGAACAATTATGATTATCATGATTTTCGATGCTTTCATCCTCTTGTGTCAAACCTTTAGTGGATGGCCTAGGCAAGATGAATTCATCAAGGGCTTTATCTAATGTGTCAAATTCTTCAGTACTAAAGGGTTTGAGTGATATGTTATCTCTAAGGTTGACCATTTTTTGTTTGTTTCTTTTAATTTTTTTAGTTTATAGTTTTTGTTTTTGAATGAATTCCAAATGTAATATGATCTAGTTGAACTATGAACTAATGTTGAGAATGAAAAATCCAAGAGAGCCATTTTATCCAAAATTTCAATGAATGTAAATGATACTATTTCTAATGATTTCAACGTAACAAAAAGTAATCAAATTGAAATAAAAAAGAAAAAATAGAAACCAAAAGCTTAAAATAGAAAATTTAACTCTATAAAATACAATTCATAATTTGGACTAGGACTAATTCACTCAAGGTCGTGAATGAACCCTAAGAGGGTTTTTTTTATTTTTTATTTTTCATTTGGTTTTTATGTTTTCTATGCTATATGATCTATACCTAAGATGGAAATATAGATTTTGAATGATTTTCAATGAAATTAGATGCAAAAATTCAAGCTATATGAGCTTTCACTAATGTAAAATTTGAAACCCTAGAATGAAAATTAACCAATGCAATGTTAATGCAAGCCAAATCTAGGATGATAATGGACTCCCAATTAGAAATTTAATTTTCTAAATGTAGGTTCACCAAGATTAAATGGTGAAAAAGTGGTTAGGGAGATGCTAGCGTATGGTTTAGAACATAAAGCATACCCACATGCACCTCTCCAATTTCATTCAAGGGTAACCCTTCATATATCTTTGTAATGGAGAAAGAGATCTTGCTAAGGGTTGTACTAGGGGCTGAAGATTATCTATTGAGGGGTTCACCAATAAGTTTTGATAGTGGAAAATACAATGAAATGAAAGATACAATACAAAATCCCTAAATGAGTGTAATGACTTATAAAATGACTTAGAAATGCTAAAAAAATGCAACATAAATGTAATGAAATGAATGATTGCACCTAAGAATCTAGAAGTGACTAGAAGTAGCTCTAAAACACTAAATTTTCTGACTTTTTCACGAACTGGGACTCATTTGCCAACCTGGATGAATCAATCCTAGATTAGGGTTTCTTCCCAGAAAGCTAGTTTTGGAAAAAGAGTATTCCACTCTACAAGCATATATGAAAAACACCTATAGTGGGACTCATTCACCACTTGTGGAAAATTATTCACATTCTACATTTTTGGGAATTGAAAACTCTGATCTATGCTCCAACACCTACTCATTCTTTCCAAACTGAGTTCCAGATCTAAAACCCTGATTTCGGGGTTGTAGGTGACCTTTTTGTGAAGATTATGACCTTGAAAATAACAGGACAACTCAAAAAATCTTGCAATCTAATCCTCAATGATCTTCAAATCTTCAAAAAACCTAAATCTACAATCACATAAAGAGAGATAGAGAAAAAGTGTTGATTGTTAGGGAATAGGGGTTTTCCTTGGTCAAACCCATTTTAGGTAATTAAACAAAATGATGAAAAAAGAAAATGAAGCATGAATATTAAATAATGCATTAAAACCTTTCCATGATGATGGATCTTGAATTTTTGCAACAATTGGTGAAGAATATTCCCTTGAATGCCTTAGAAATGATCTTGAAAGATATCTTGATGACCCTATGAAGACATGGAGTGCTTAACTCTTGCTTACTTGACTTGATAACATAAATGCATTTTTTTCTTATATGAAATGAGGATTTTAAAGCTTTCTTATATAGGTAATCCACTCAAATGACCATTAATTTGATCCCCAAGGTTGGCATAGGAGAAATTTCAACTTAAAACCTACTTTTTCTTGCTCAAACCTCAAAAATAGTTCAAATGGGACTCATTCTCCCAAAGTGGTGAATGTTTACCACAAGGGTTATTTTTCTAGCTAGATTGTCGAGGAGTCAAAAAATTAAGCTTATATGTTGATCTTGTCAGGGTTTTGATTAAAATATGCCTTGAGATGCACAATATGGGGTCATAGGGGCCTATTAATGATGATATAAAGGTCATAAATGCAATAGGGCCCAAATTCCAATGTGAAAATGCAAATAACTACACTTTACAACACGAAATTAAGGTAGAATTGGGTCTATTTAGCTTAAAAGGGCCCTAAATCCCATGTGAATGTGTAAAAAACATTACAACACTAGATTACATCCGCTTAGTTCACAAGTGTAATACTCCCATGTTTGCTGATTCATTAGATACTCTTGATATTTTTGATATTGTGGATACTCTGTGATACTCTATGTGGTGGATTTATATTTGATCATGTGTGGTTTCTTAGTTAATTTTTTTACTGCTCTTTACATTATGTGCAATAGCTGATGATACATTATTCATTGATGATTTGATACGTTATGCAATGGTGTCCTTTAAATTTATATGTGATAATGTAATTTCATGATATTATGTTTATGATGACATGTTCAGTATTTATGGTGGAAGGACGGAGTAGTACCACTCACTTGCGAGTGCCCTATTATCTCGCTATTTCCTTTCACCATGTGTTTTCAGTGGAGATTATATGTTTCTTGACGTTTATTTGTTTGTAGGAATTGCAGGATTAAAGTCTCGACTCCACCTGCTTCGGCAAGACAAGGCGAGCACAAATTAAACCCAACAGATATGATGTGGTTAAAAAGGAGTTGTTAAGGAAGAATTTCCTGACCCAAGTCCGTCATTTCGTATGAGGTTGTTGAGTCATGTGTTGATCTTATTTTTGTCTTGATATTGCCTTTGTTTTGAGTTAAATGTTTCATTTAATTTATTTATGTTGGTGATAGTTAATTTAATAATTTTAGAATTAAAAGATTAAATTAAAGTTCTTTTTATTTGATTATGAGTTAGTAAGTATTAAGGTTTAATTATATTTTGATTTAAAAGTTAATTATCTATAAAAGCTTGTTTTAATTAAAAAGATTCAGAATTGGGTGGTGGTAATTTAAAATAAATAAATAAATAAACACATAAGTAATAATTAATTAAAGCTGGAGTTTCATATAGATGAAAATTAGTTATTTTGAAAAAAATTCCACGGGAACGGAAGAGGAAGAGTCAGGGGTAGTTGTAAAATGGAATTGGGTATTCTTTAAAAAGAAGAGGAAAAATTTTGGAAGGGGGTCTGAGAATTGGTTTCGGGAAAAAGAGGTTGCAGGAAAGGCCAGTGTGTGAAGGAGGAGAAAAGCTTCTGTGGGGATTTCTTCTATAGCCGTAGGACGTTAGGTTTCTTTCAAAATTCTATTCTATTTAGTTACGCTTTTGTTTATGTTATAAATTCATGGCTGTACTGTTTGTCGAATTTTTGGCTGTGTTGAATCTTATGATTGGAAATTTCTGTCTGTAGAAACCTTGAAACTTTTCCTTAAAACATAGGAAAAATATTGTCCAAATTTAAGCAATACAAGTTATTTGGAAATCTGTGGTTGCCAAAAGATTTACTATTTTCCAAACCAGAACTTGAATTTTATTTGTTCAAAACAATTATTTGATCAATACCGGGAATCAGGGTTAAAATAGGGGTTTTACCATTTAGTTTGGCAAATACAGCTTCATAGGTTTAATTCTCTCTAAATTTTTGGAAAATGGCTTTAAATTTGTATGGATTGGGTAGTTTTTTAATTTTTCCATGTGTACGATTGGTTGGATTGCAATACTGTGAATACTATTCTTTATTTTTATTGTACGAAATCTAGTTTATATTAAATAAATAATTATAGGTATCAATCGATATTGGGCTTCTATATTTAAATTCGTTTTTGGGCATTCAGTGAAAAATAATGGATTGTTTGCAATTCGCGACATTTATTATTGTTGAACTTTGGCTATGTTGTTTCTGAAATATTGCGCCCATACGCTAAATAGTATACATTATATTTGGTATATGTTCTATTTTTTTTATTCCATAACAAGTGTATACAGGGATTCGTATCGAAATTTGTCCTAATCGCGTGACTATACCAAAATTTGCATATTAATTTTTATATTGAAAACTGTATTAATCTTTCAAACACGGTATAGCCGTTAGTTCTCACGCTCCGTATTTGTTATCCTAGTGATTGTGAAGGGTGTGGCTGGCGGTAGTCACATTCCCCTGACCCCAAAGATAGTGCATCGCTTTTACTGTGGTGCAGTGATTAAAAATGCATATCGAACAGTTCTTGGGATGGAGTACAATCTCATTTTGGTGCCTTGTTTTTGTATTAGGTTTAATCTGGTTCGTTTGATTGTCGTGTCCAACTACTATGCACTGTGGCCATCGTCCGTCCATTTACCAGTCCAATTGTTATGGTTGTTGTGCATTGTGTCTTTTATTATCCTTTTTGTATGCGTTATTTTCCAGATTCGGGGGCGTTCACTTATATTTGGTAACTGGTTATTCCGCATCCCTCAGTTATGGGTTCCATTAGATCTTCATTCATTTCACAAAAAAATAAAAATAAAATAAATAGATAGATATATATATCTAAATACGGTTTATTAAGTGATCCGAGTTCACATTTAACTTCTATGTTGTGTGTCTTACAGTGGGCTCGTAGTATTTTGAGTTCGTACTTTTATGTATAATTTGAGGATTCACCTTATGTTGTAGTTAGTAAGTTTGAATTGGACTTTTTGTATTCCAAAAGGGTGATATATATATATATATATATATATATATATATAACTATGTCTATTCATGTATATATGTAGGTTAATATTAATAGTGTTATTAAGGTAATATGTATATATATATAAATATATGTGAGTGTGTCTGTATATAGATTGTAATAATCAAGAGATTAAATTTTAGTTAATTTTGTAAATTTACATTTATTTAGTTATTTAGAAGATTCAATTAAATGGTGTAATTTAAGAAAATAAGAGTAACAGTGAAAGTAGAGATAAAATGGAATTTTTTGTTATTGTGTCACATTTTGATGAGGATTTTGTTGTCCATGCTTGAGACATGTTTTATGATAGTAATCGTAATGATTCCTTTGAGATATATCATTTCATGAGTGATGGGAATTTTCTTTTGTTTGGGGAACCTAGAAGTTTAACGTTCTTGAGTGATTCCAGAGGTGGGGTAATGTGGTTCTCTTGTTTTGTTTTGAATTTGATTTTGTGATGTTATTGGATCGGTTATACATTTGGATTATACCAATCTATGAATGTGTTTCCTTGTGATTGGTGAGATGGTCATGCCTCCCTTTTGATTGTTATTTGATTCAGTTCTTTATGTGGTAAAACCCTCAATTTTATTGTTTTGTGGTAGAGTGTTTAGAGGGAGTGGCTCTAAGTGGGTGGTCGACACACAAAGGGGCGCCAGGATAGCCCTCATTAGAGTGAAGTTAATAAGTGATAATTTAAATTAATTAACTAAGGGGTGGGTAGTAAAACACTAAAAAGATAATTATTGCCTCATCTCCCTTTTGTGCTACCACAGACTAAAGGGGATTGAGAAGGTCATGGTTGGCATAATCGTTGCCTTGTCTCCATGAGAGGTAACGGTTCCACATGAGCAACCCTATGGGGTGGTTCCTTGAGATAGGTATCCTAGATAACCATAGATGGAGGCGGTTCCTAGTGCTTGGTTGCCTGGATAATCCATCAATAGATGGAGGTGGTACCTTGCAATAGGTAGCCTGGAGAATCCATGTTAAGCCATGTGATGAAACTTCCCTCTAACATTCATATTTATGTTGTCTTTTTGGAAATCCTCTGGAATTGGCCATTTGTCTTGTATTGGTGATTTTTTTGTTGTTTGGAGTTGAGTGGTCTCATGTGTTGTATAACTATCTTTAGTTGGTCATGAGTCTTTGTCTTGTTGGTCTTGGTTGGGAACCCTTCCTTAGCAATTCCTAGCATGGGGGTGGTCAGGTGGATCATGTTTCGCACCCCGTTGGGATTCTCTCTTTTATGCTGGTTCATCTTTCAGTGATCAGTTGCAGTATCAATAGATTCTTTGCTCGTGGGTTCTAGATTTATGTATTTATATGATTCTTTATTGATGTATTATTTCCACCTAGTTGGGAAAGTCTTGTATATTATTGCACATGGTGCTATTATAATGTAATCTTTTGATGATGCATTGTACTTTTATTGTAAACTTGGTTATGAGAAGGATTTATAATGAAGTTATCATTTTGGATATTATTCGATCTTATGGCTTAATTATTGTTACTGATGTGATTATTCTTATAGATGTATGTGTGTATGGTTTATGTAATGGTTAGTTAGATGTTCATATTGTTAAGAGTTAGTTCTTAAGTAAGGACCTCGTGTTCCTCAAAGGATTAATTTATGCAATTTGATTAATGGTTATGTTATGTTATGTTATTTACTATTCTCTCTTAAAAAAAAATTTAAAAAATATAAAAAATTTGGTTGCATTTTACTTAATTCCTTTGGGGTTGCATGGCGGGGCGTTACAACTTGGTATCAAAGCCAAGGTTGCTAACGCTAGGTTCTTTGGGTAGTCGGTGTCTGTTAGGCAACCTTTGTGCTAACTTTGATCTTACATACTATAACTGTGTGCAGGATCATGCCTCGAGCTAGAGGTCGTGGCCGTAGAAGAGGCCGAGGTGGTGGTTGAGCAATCAATCATCATAGTCCATCCCCACCGAGTTTCCATGGTTTCGAGCATGAGGAGAATACAAATCCTCAAGGTAATCCTCCAGTTGGTGACCAAAATCTGGGACAGCCTGGTTTGGATGGTCAGTTGCAACGTCTCCTAGGAGAACTCCTTGATCGTTTGGGGCCTAGGCCTCAGGAAGAGTCACAGATCAAAAGAGAGAGAGAAAGGTCTCCAAGTCACACGGATGCTCCAGCAGATTAGGATGTAGTAATAGCAAGGCATATGAGGGATTTGTTGAGAGCTCACCCTCCTACCTTTGATGGCTCGGGAGGAGGCTTGGAAGCAAAAACCTAGTTGATAGATTTGGATCGTTGTTTCGTAATGCACCCATTCGGTAGCAATACCAAGGCTCAGTGTGCAGTGTTACATTTGTGAGGTTTCGCCTCTACCTGGTGGAGGTTGGAAGAACAGAAGTTGCACTTAGATATCAGTGTGGTTACATGGGAATTGTTCTTGGATAGGTTCAAGGCTCGGTTTCTCTCAGATCATTGGAGGCAGCGTAGAGCCGATGAGTTTCATGATCTTAAGCACATTTCTATGTCAGTTGAGCAGTATGAGCGGCAGTTCTATGAACTCAAGCAATATGCTGGGATTAATCATGATGAGGGGTTGCTTCTTCAACATTTTGTTTGGGGTCTGAATGCCCATATCAGTGGTGGAGTGAGAGTCTTCGAGCCAAAGACAATGGAGGTGGTAGTGGAAAAGGCTCGGTTGGTAGAGGAAAAATTGGCTATGGCTCTTAGAGGGCATGTTGGTGTTCAGATCGACAGTGCTCCGGCACCAGGTACAGGTTCTAGAGGTGGGCAGTCTTAGTTTGTAGGGTCTTCTAGAACCTTTCAGATGCCATCTAAGGGTGGTTCTCACCAACAGCAGTCTCAACCTAAGCAGAATAAATCACAGTCTCAGCAGAGGGATAGGTCTCAGGGAAAGAAGTTTCGTAGTTGGTAGCGAGATAAACCAGATCATTCTGTACAGCCTATACAAAGTTCACAGTCAGCACCATCTAGAGGTAGTTTTCAGTAGTCAAATGCACCGTCTAGGGTTAGAGGTTTTGGGAGAGGTACAGGTTGCTTCTCGTGTGGGTAGCAAGGGCATATTGCCAGACAGTGTCCACATAAGACTTCTTTAGAATTTAGTCAGAGGCCAGCTGTTTCAGAGCCTACAGTAGGTGATGCGGGGAGAGCTCATCGGGTTTTTGCGACAGTAGATAATCGGCAAGCTAAGCATCAGGGTACTGTGATTGAAACATCAGTTGTGTTGAAGGGTACCAAAGTCTCCATACTTTTTGATTCTGGTGCTTCTGATTCATTTATATCTCCTTTCATTGTAGAGCGATGTGGTTTGGTGGCATCTAGGCAAGGCATAACTTGGCAGGTTGAACTAGCCTCTAGGTCAAAAGTTCTTGTAGAAGAGTTTGTTCAGGGTTGTAAGTTAGATTTGGGAGCCTTTTCAACTCAGGTGGACCTTCGGATCTTACCCCTAGGCTCATATGATATAGTCTTGGGAATTGATTGGTTGTGTTCACATCGTGCTTTGTTGGATTATCGCTATAAGGCAGTGCGGTGTACCGATGATTCTAGAAAGGTGGTAGAGATCATGGGAACTCAGAGGCCTATTTCTTTGCTGATGATCTTTTCTATGCAGTTAAAAAGGTTGTTCTGGTAGGGTTGTCAGCTCTTCGCGGTAGCAGTGCATGGTCTTGAGACTGATGATAGTCAAGAGAAATCATTGGATGATTATCCTCTTCTTAAAGGGTTTGCTGATGTGTTTTCGAGTGAGATACCTGGAATGCCGCCTAAACGGGATGTAGACTTTCGGATAGACCTAGTACCTGGAGCTGAGCCTATCTCTCGGGCTCCATATCGAATGACCATGCAGGAACTTCAGGAACTCTGCCTTCAATTGGAGGAGTTGATAGCAAAAGGGTTTATCTGTCTGAGTGTCTCTCTATGGGGAGCACCCATGATTTTCATGAAGAAGAAGGATGGTTCTCTCCACCTATGCATTGATTATAGGTAGTTGAATAAAGTAACAGTGAAAAACCGATATCCCCTGCCCAGAATAAATGACCTCTTCGATCAGATAAGAGGGGCAAAGATATTTTCCAAGATTGATCTAAAGTTCGGATATCACCAGTTGAGGATTGCAAAGCAGGATATTCATAAAACCGCATTTTGCACTCGATATAGACATTACGAGTTCACATTGATTCCGTTTGGGTTGATGAATGCACCTTCAGTATTCATGAGTTTGATGAATGGGGTATTCAAGACCTTTTTGGATAGATTTGTTCTTGTGTTCCTCGATGATATTTTGATTTATTCTAGGTCTATAGAGGAACATGAGGAACATCTTAAGTAGGTATTGCAATGTTTGAGGGAAAACCAGTTGTATGCCAATTTGGCGAAGTGTGATTTTTACAAGACTGAAGTTCAGTATCTTGGTCACGTCATCTCAGGTGAAGGAATCTTTGTGGATCCTGCAAAGATTCAAGTGATTGTGGATTGGCCCGTACCTACGAACGTCTCGAAAGTTCACAATTTCATGGGGCTTGCAGGTTATTATTGGCGGTTTGTCCAGGGCTTTTCTAGGATTGCACATCCCATAACTTCTCTCCAAAGGAAAGGGAATAAATTTTTGTGGTCAGACAAGTGTCAACTTGCTTTTTAGACCCTTAAGGAGAAACTGACAAGTGCACTTATTTTGGCAGTACCAGATCCTATAGGAGAGTTTGTGGTGTGTACTGATGCCTCCTTGGAAGGCCTAGGGGTCATCTTGATGCAGGAAGGGCGTGTGATTGCATACGAATCCTAGAAACTTAAAGATCATGAATTGAACTATCCTACGCATGATCTTGAGTTGGTCGCAGTGGTTCATGCTCTACTTAGATGGAGACATTTTCTCTTGGGGCATCAATTTGAGTTGCATACTGATCATCGCAGTCTACAATACATATTTACGCAGCCCAATTTGAATGCTAGGAAGAGGAGATGGATGGAATTTTTATGCGAGTATGATTTTGAAGTTAAATATATTTAGGGTAAGGAGAATGTGGTAGCTGATGCTTTGAGCAGGCGTAGGCATGAGATTTCCGCTATGACTCTTGGGATTGATTTGAGGAGTCAAATCCTCAATGCTCTCTCTTCAGACAGTTGGTATTCTGAGGTGAAGTATGAGATCGAGTCAGGCCGGTCTCTTGAAGGAAAATTTGCTGGGTACTCCTTGGATTCTGATGGTGTTTTGTGTTATTCAGGAAGTATGTATGTACCTCCTGTAGAGGGTCTTCATACTCTAATTTTGACTGAAGCCCATAGGGCACCCTATTCGGCACATCCAGGAGTTAAGAAAATGTATGCAGATCTGTGTTCATTATATTTTTGGTCAGGAATGAAGAGGGATATTGCTGATTTCGTAGCTAGATGTTTGGAGTGCCAAAGGGTTAAGGCAGAACATCATCATCCGGCATGATTACTTCAGCCTAATCTTGTCCCCAAGTGGAAATGGGATATCATTTCTATGGATTTTATCGTTGGTCTGCCCATGTCTTCAGGCGTCATGATGTGATCATGGTTACTGTGGACAGGTTAACTAAAGTAGCTCATTTCTCTCCTATCAGGTCATCTTATACTGCATCTGTAGTAGCGAGGATTTTTATGGACATAGTTTGATTACACAGTATACCACAGAGGATCATATCTGACAGAGATCCAGTGTTTACATCGGCACTATGGACTTCCTTGCAGCGGTCTCTAGGGACTCAGTTGAATTTTAGCTCTGCTTATCATCCTGAGACTGATGGTCAGACTGAGAGAGTTAATCAGGTGGTAGAGGATATGCTCCGCATGTACGTCATGGATCAACAATCTCGCTGGGAGGAGTATTTGCATTTGGTTGATTTTGCCTACAATAATGGTTATCATAGCTCCATTGGCATGGCACCTTTTAAGGCATTGTATGGTCATCCTTGCTGTACCCCTTTGAGTTGGGATCGGTTAGAGGATAGGGTTCTTGGACCTGACATGCTTCAAGATATGGAATAGCAGGTGGCGCGTATCAGAGAGTATCTTATTGTAGCACAGGATAGGCAGAAAGAGTATGCAGATGCACATCGTGTTGATCCATGGTTTGCAGTTGGGGATCGTGTGTTTCTCCGGGTGCGTCCACGAAAGAGTCTTGTCTGTTATGGAAATGGTTCTAAGTTGGCACCCCATTTTGTTGGGCCTTTTGAGGTGTTAGAGAGGATCGGACCTGTTGCCTACCGCCTAGCCTTGCCACCTTGCCTGTCGCGGATTCACGATGTTTTCCATGTTTCTATTCTGAGACCTTATTTCCCTGATGTTACTCATGTGCTGGATTGGAATGCTTTGCAGGTCGAGGATGGGCAACTAGCTCTAGAGGCCGTGGCCGTGCTTCAGCGTCGGAGTCTCGCCCTCAAGGGCAGAGATATTGAGCAGGTGCGGGTCCAATGGAATCCGAATGATGAGACTTCGACAACTTGGGAGGATGCATCTTTCATTAGAGAGGCTTACCCTTATTTGTTCTCTGGCTTCCAGGAGTAAGCCATATTCTTGAGGGGGAGGATGTAATACTCCCATGTTTGCTGATTCATTAGATACTCTTGATATTTTTGATATTGTGGATACTCTGTGATACTCTATGTGGTGGATTTATATTTGATCATGTGTGGTTTCTTAGTTAATTTTCTTACTGCTCTTTACATTATGTGTGACAGCTGATGATACATTATTCATTGATGATTTGATATGTTATGCAATGGTGTCCTTTAAATTTATATGTGATAATGTAATTTAATGATATTATGTTTACGATGACATGTTCAATATTTATGGTGGAAGGACAGAGTAGTACCACTCGCTTGCGAGTGCCCTATTATCCTGCTATTTCCTTTCACCATGTGTTTTCAGTCGAGATTATATGTTACTTGACATTTATTTGTTTGCAGGAATTGCAGGATTAAAGTCTCGACTCCACCTGCTTCGGCAGAACAGGGCGAGCACAAATTAAACCCAACGGGTATGATGTGGTTAAAAAGGAGTTGTTAAGGAAGAATTTCCCGACCCAAGTCTGTCATTTCGTATGAGGTTGTTGAGTCATGTGTTGATCTTATTTTTGTCATGATATTGCATTTGTTTTGAGTTAAATGTTTCATTTAATTTATTTATGTTGGTGATGGTTAATTTAATAATTTTAGAATTAAAAAATTAAATTAAAGTTCTTTTTATTTGATTATCAGTAAGTATTAAGGTTTAATTATATTTTGATTTAAAAGTTAATTATCTATAAAAGCTTGTTTTAATTAAAAAGATTCAGAATTGGGTGGTGGTAATTTAAAATAAATAAATAAATAAACACATAAGTAATAATTAATTAAAGTTGGAGTTTCATATAGAAGAAAATTAGTTATTTTGAAAAAATTTCCTCGGGAACGGAAGAGGAAGAGTCAGGGGTGGTTGTAAAAGGGAATTGGGTATTCTTTAAAAAGAAGAGGAAAAATTTTGGAAGGGGGTCTGAGAATTGGTTTCGGGAAAAGAGGCTGCAGGAAAGGCCAGTGTGTGAAGGAGGAGAAAAGTTTCTGTGGGGATTTCTTCTACAGCCATAGGACGCCAGGTTTCTTTCAAAATTCTATTCTATTTAGTTACGCTTTTGTTTATGTTATAAATTCATGGCTGTACTGTTTGTCGAATTTTTGGCTGTGTTGAATCTTATGATTGGAAATTTCTATCTGTAGAAACCTTGAAACTTTTCCTTAAAACATAGGAAAAATATTGTCCAAATTTAAGCAATACAAGTTATTTGGAAATCTGTGGTTGCCAAAAGATTTACTGTTTTCCAAACCAGAACTTGAATTTTATTTGTTCAAAAACAATTATTTGATCAATGCCAGGAATCAGGGTTAAAATAGGGGTTTTACCATTTAGTTTGGCAAATACAGCTTCATAGGTTTAATTCTCTCTAAATTTTTGGAAAATGGCTTTAAATTTGTATGGATTGGGTAGTTTTTTAATTTTTCCCTGTGTACGATTGGTTGGATTGCAATACTGTGAATACTATTGTTTACTTTTATTGTACAAAATTTAGTTTATATTAAATAAATAATTATAGGTATCGATCGATATTGGGCTTCTGTATTTAAATTCGTTTTTGGGCATTCAGTGAAAAATAATGGATTGTTTGCAATTCGCGACATTTATTATTATTGAACTTTGGCTATGTTGTTTCTGAAATATTGCGCCCATATGCTAAATAGTATACATTATATTTGGTATATGTTCTACTTTTTGTATTCCGTAACAAGTGTATACAGGGATTCGTATCGAAATTTGTCCTAATCGCGTGACTATACTGAAATTCGCATATTAATTTTTATATTGAAAACTGTATTAATCTTTCAAACACAGTATAGCCGTTAGTTCTCATGCTCCGTATTCATTATCCGAGTGATTGTGAAGGGTGTGGCCGGCTGTAGTCACATTCCCCTGACCCCAAAGATAGTGTGTCACTTTTACTGTGGTGCAGTGATTAAAAATGCATATCGAACAGTTCTTGGGATGGAGTACAATCTCAGTTCGGTGCCTTGTTTTCGTATTAGGTTTAATCTAGTTTGTTTGATTGTTGTGTCCAACTACTACGCACTGTGGCCATCGTCCATCCATTTGCTAGTCCATTTGTTATGGACGTTGTGCATTGTGTCTTTTATTATCCTTTTTGTATGCGTTATTTTCCAGATTTGGGGGCGTTCACTTATATTTGGTAACTGGTTATTCTGCGTCCCTCAGTTATGGGTTCCGTTAGATCTTCATTCATTTCACAAAAAAATAAAAATAAAATAAATAGATAGATATATATATCTGAATACGGTTTATTAAGTGATCCGAGTTCGCATTTAACTTCTATGATGTGTCTCTTACAGTGGGCTCGTAGTATTTCAAGTTCGTACTTTTATGTATAATTTGGGGATTCGCCTTATGTTGTAGTTAGTAAGTTTGAATTGGATTTTTATTCCAATAGGCTTATATATATATATATATATATTATATATATATATATATATATATATATATATATATATATATATATATATATATATATATATATATATATATATATATATATATATATATATATATATATATATATATATATATATATACTATATCTATTCATCTATATATGTAGGTTAATATTAATAGTGTTATTAAGGTAATATGTATATATATATAAATATATGTGAGTGTGTATGTATATAGATTGTAATAATCAATAGATTAAATGTTAGTTAATTTTGTAAATTTACATTTATTTAGTTATTTAGAAGATTCAATTAAATGGGGTAATTTAAGAAAATAAGAGTAACGGTGAAAGTAGAGATAAAATGGAATTTTGTGTTATTGTGTCACATTTTGATGAGGATTTTATTTTTCATGCTTGAGACATGTTTTATGATAGTAATCGTAATGATTCCTTTGAGATATATCGTTTCATGAGTGATGGGAATTTTCTTTTGTTTGGGGAACCTAGAAGTTTAACGTTCTTGAGTGATTCCAGAGGTGGGGTAATGTGGTTCTCTTGTTTTGTTTTGAATTTGATTTTGTGATGTTATTGGATCGGTTATACGTTTGGATTATACCGATCTATGAATGTGTTTCCTTGTGATTGGTGAGATGGTCATGCCTCACTTTTGATTGTTATTTGATTCAGTTCTTTATGTGGTACAACCCTCGATGTTATTGTTTTGTGGTAGAGTGTTTAGAGGGAGTGGCTCTAAGTGTGTGGTCAGTGCACAAAGGGGTGCCAGGATAGCCCTCATTAGAGTGAAGTTAATAAGTGATAATTTAAATTAATTAACTAAGGGGTGGGTAGTAAAACACTAAAAAGATAATTATTGCCTCATCTGCCTTTTGTGCTACCACAGACTAAAGGGTATTGAGAAGGCCGTGGTTGGCATAATCGTTGCCTTGTCTCCACAAGAGGTAATGGTTCCGCATGAGCAACCCTATGGGGCGGTTCCTTGAGATAGGTAGCCTGGATAACCATAGATGGAGGCGGTTCCTAGCGTTTGGTTGCCTGGATAATCCGTTAATAGATGGAGGCAGTACCTTGCAATAGGTAGCCTAGAGAATCCATGTTAAGCCATGCGATGACACTTCCCTCTAACATTCATATTTATGTTGTCTTTTTGGAAATCCTCTGGAATTGGCCATTTGTCTTTTATTGGTGATTTTTTTGTTGTTTGGAGTTGAGTGGTCGCATGTGTTGTATAACTGTCTTTAGTTTGTCGTGAGTCTTTGTCTTGTCGGTCTTGGTCGGGAACCCTTCCTTAGCAATTCCTAGCACGGGGGTGGTCAGGTGGATCTTGTTTCACACCCCGTTGGGATTCTCTCTTTTATGTTGGTTCATCTTTCAGTGCTGAGTTGTAGTATCAGTGGATTCTTTGCTCGTGGGTTCCGGATTTATGTATTTATATGATTCTTTATTGATGTATTATTTCCACCTAGTTGGGAAAGTCTTGTATATTATTGCACATGGTGTTATTGTAATGTAATCTTTTGATGATGCATTGTACTTTTATTGTAAACTTGGTTATGAGAAGGATTTATAATGAAGTTATCATTTTGGATATTATTCGATCTTATGGCTTAATTACTGTTACTGATGTGATTATTCTTATAGATGTATGTGTGTATGGTTTATGTAATGGTTAGTTAGATGTTCATATTGTTAAGAGTTAGTTCTTAAGTAATGACCTCGTGTTCCTCAAAGGATTAAGTTATGCAATTTGATTAATGGTTATGTTATGTTATGTTATTTACTATTCTCTCTTAAAAAAAAAATAAATAAATAAATAAATTTGGTTGCATTTTACTTAATTCCTTTGGGGTTGCATGGTGGGGCATTACAACAAGCCTCCCAAATTCAATGTGATTTTTTTTTTTATTCAAGGGGTAAACGCTTTTGACCGGAGCTATGAACCGGATACAACCAGTCAACAATACCACCCCAATGGGGTTTGAACCTTGGTAGCAAGAACAACAATGCCACCTATAAACCATCACACCATGCCAATACCAGCTAATTCAATGTGAAAATATAAATAAATACATTTTACAACATTAAATTAGGGAAACATTATGTTTATTTAGCTTAAAAAGGGTCCAAGACCTAATGCGAATGTATAAAAATTACCTCAACACTAGATCAAGGTGATATCAAGTCCAAATGGTGATTAATTATTCTTAAATCAAGCAAGGAAGAGGAAAAATATTTTCTATCACTGTACCCCTTTACATTGCTTTCTCACAACATGACATAATCAAAAAAGCACTTGATGGTACTCTTTACATAGTTGGAAGAATCAATGACATGTCATTATGTTCATTCCTCTATTTGTACCTAAATTTTTGTATAGGTCCTAAACCTTTACCTTTTATTTTATTTTTGTGTTTTCCTTTTGAGGATGACACAAGGAGTCGAGACATTTAGGTCTCTTCCATGTTGACTAAAATCATTTTCTATGTTTTCACTCTCTATGTGTCATTCTTCTAGTTCCATGAGTTATTTAGGGAATGATATTTCTCAGCTCTGTAATATCATTGAAGTAAAGACATATGTTGACCATAAATCCATGGATCCCTTATATGTTTGGGATTCATTTTGAAGAAACCCCTTATCATGATGTAGCTTCGTTTGGAAACATATGCTTGACATAGGGTTTTCCAAGTAAGCTCTCATGTCTTCTTTATTGCTAGAAATTATCATTTTCTACTTTAAAGTAATTTCTCACAACATGGTGTTTAGCAATTTCTTTAAAGTGGAGGCATACATTGGTATTATCATTTTGAAAATTTTCACTATATCTTATGTTTTATAGTCCATTCTTCTAATTTCTTGTGATGTTGCTTCTTCTTGGTAGTGTCATTGGGTTTGATTTCCTATAAGAGTGTAATCTTTCTTATCATACAACATTCCTCTTAGTGGTAATGTTATGGACCATATTCCCTAAGTTGTGAATCTGTTATCCTAGACTTGTCCTCTTTTGGAGATATTAGGCATGATGTTCCCTAAGATGAGACCTTACATGAACTAAGGAAAAAACCTTTGAACATGTCTCTTATCCTATTTGCATTTTTTTCATAAGTGTTTATCATATTATAGTTTGCTAACATTGTGAAGTTCAAAGTTGCAACTCTTTTTCATAGCCACCAAGCATAACACACCTTGCTTAGTGGAGCCATTTTTTTTCATAATTTCTTCACATAACACAGGTTGTTGGCCTTATGAAGCTTGAAGTTCATATTTTGTGGTGCCTTATCAAATTTTTCAAAGGTATAGATTTGGTATGGTTAGTATGATGAGATCTTGTAGAAATGACATGAATTTCTCATTGTATGATGAGATCCTATAGTCTTGGCATGACTTTCTCACTTAGCCACTTTCTTTTAGCTCACCTAGTGTATATCGCACTACACTGGCCTATGTGAGCACACTTTTTTTGCATAGTGGACAATGGGTTATACTTGTGAACACGTTTTTGGAAAAAGAACTAAGGATTGATCTATATTGAGTTGGACAAATAGTCTAGGCTTGATCCACACCTTTTCTTTTTCTTTTAGTATTTGAAATTGTATGATTGAGTATCTTGTCATTATTGTTGCATATATATGTTTAACATAGGCATGTATCTCTTTATGAATTTTTTGGTTTGCTATAAGATCTTAGATCTTGTGGGATTGATCATTCTACTTCATCTTTTCCATGTTGTCCTTCCAACAATTGTACAATTATACATCTCTTGGCTTTCTATTTTAGTGTTATTTTGGTGCAAGGTCATCCTCTTACTAAACTAGGGGCTAATTTTAG
The DNA here is from genome assembly GCA_007258455.2 of Sequoia sempervirens. Lineage (NCBI taxonomy): Eukaryota > Viridiplantae > Streptophyta > Pinopsida > Cupressales > Cupressaceae > Sequoia > Sequoia sempervirens. Next base: position 91,596,706 of record VDFB02075321.1, on the reverse strand, counting down.
GGTAGAAAAGTGTATCCATTTACATTTACAAACTTTGATTGGGACCTCCCAATTAAATTGGACTTAATTATGCCTTAATAAGCCCTATTTTGAATCTACAAGCCTAATAAATTATATTTTCTATAGGGGAATCCTAACTAGCATTAATTCCAATTTATAACACTTTACCTTGAGCAATGTGTGTTCTAGGAATAGGGACCTAGGACCTATTCACCCATGGTAGAATGGGTCCTCCATAGCCCTTTGAACCTATATTTAGAATATGTTTTTGGTAGTATTTTAATGTCCCCAAATCCATATTTCAATGCCATCTTGTAATATTTGAAGTCTATGAAATTAAGGATACATACCTATACATACGAGGTTATTTTCTAAGTTTCACCTAGCATTTTCAAGACATCTCAAGAGCACTTTACTGAGAGCATTCGTAAAGCTAATATTTTCATCAAGAGTATTCAAGTAGAATAATTAGATATTTATTACAACATTAAAAATCCAATCATCATGTCAAAGTCTTCTTGCATCATGCATGTTTTTGGAGCTAACATTGTGATGTAGGTTTCAAGATTCAAGTCAAGCATTCAAAGAATCATTTCAAGAATTAAGATCCAAATCCACTAAATCCTTTTCATGCAAGTTTCAAACCTTCTAAGATCTCCATTTGAAGGTTTATTCAAGGGTTTTTTGAGTGGTAACATAGCATTGATTATTCATTACTCCTATCTCAAGCATAAGGAAATCTGAAGATTCTCACATTGAATTGATTCACCCAAAGGTTTTTAGTCAATTATTTGTGGGGATCTCATTTCCTAATGAAATATAGGAGAATAGGTCCACCATAACCCCATTTTCTCCCTTTTATGTGAATCAATTATATGGAAATCTGCAAATTCCTCTATGTGTTTGTTGGCGGGGTAAACATGACTGAAATGCATTCTTGGGAGAAAAATGGAAAATACCTAATGATACCAATTATGCAATGTAACACTTGGATCTTGTACATTAATAATAAAACAAAGAAAATCCACAATTTCCCTATAGATTTATGAAATCTAAATTTGATAGTATAGTATCAAGTTTTAACTTAGGCATAATAATGCATTTAATAATTTGGGTAGTTTTTCCTGTGCTTGGAAGTTTCTCACCCATCACCCACTTTTCATGCCTTTATAAGACAATTTGTACAATATGTAATCTATATCATTCATTTTTTTTTTCTTTGGTAAAATAGCCTATGCACTTCTCTTGCTCATTCATGAAGGTTTATTGGAAGATGTTTCTCCTAGGTTATTTTCTCTAGCATGGTATCAGAGCCTAATATACAACTCCTTCCTTGAGAGTTTTCGTTGGAGATTTTTGACATCCGAAAAAAAATTGTTTACATTTTTTTTGGCATGTGAATTTTTTTAAATTTCAAAGTTGTCTTCCTATTTTCTCTTATTTGGTGGCTATGATTCATCCTTGCCAATATTTTTCCTATTGTTGGTACAAATTTATTTGAATGTTTGATTTTATTGTGATGGAGGCATGAATCCTTTGTTTCATTGGCAACATCATTTGTGAGGGTGTGATTTTTCTGAAGCAAGCCTTATTCTCTCTTTTGGAGGGAACAATTTTCCATTTGAGGAGGTCGTGATTTCCTATTGAAACCACTTTGGACCATATAGTGAAGTGTGATTTATCCTCCAGCCATTTTGTACTCACACTGGTGCATCCTATTTTTCTCTATTGTGGGATTTGCACAGGATGAAAGGGCTATGATTTGTCTATTGGAGAAGCACATTTTTTTTTGGCATTTTGAAGGCGTGAATTTCTTAATTTTCTAGTGCGATTTTCTTCCTTCTATGAGGCATGTTTTTTACTATCATCAGAGAGGCAATGATTAATTTTAGTCACATTGCCAAGTGTTGGTAGGATTCATATGGGAAGTGACTTTTATTTGAAGACATGATTTGGTCTGTGTGGGGAAATTTAAATCTTTGCTTTGTGCATCAAATAACTTCCCATGTAGCATGCCAATAGCTCTTCACTGGAGGTAGCGAATGTAATTTCTTGCATTGAATCCATAGATGGGATTTTTTTGGTCATTTGCATTAACAAAGAGGAGGTGTGATTTGGTGTACGAATATGTTCTTAGGAAAGTAGCATCCTTCTATTTCTAAAGTTCATAATTTTTCTAGGCATTTTGTATTTGAAGTCCGATCTTGTTTGGTGGAAAGCTACATTCCAAATCTTGGTGGTGATTGGTAGATTGGCCTTAGCATTTCCTATTTAATTCTAAGGCTTGGTTTTCTTTCTCAAGTATTTTTTTGGAATTATTCCTTGGATAAAACATAATGATTTGAAGTTTGGAAGCACATTTTTTGTATAGATCAAATTTCATTTGAAGGCCCCATTCAAATCACCCATTTTCTTGGTGAAGAGGTGCAAAGTTTTTGTGTTAGGAGTGCACCAAGTAGGAAGACCTGTGTGGGAGGGAAGCATGGTTTTATTGCAGAGAGGAGGCTCAATTTTTGTCCTCTTCTAGGAATGATATATGTTAATCATCAAATCTTGCACCTCTTCGATAGTGTTATGGGAAATTTAGCTAGTGGGGGACAAATTGTGTCTCACTAAATACCTATGGGGTTTTTTTTATAGAAACTCAACTCTTCTTTTGGGGTATTGAGATAAGGGAGAAAGGAAATATAAATATAAAACATAAAAGGTATTGTGTCAAAGCTTTTACAATATTTTAAACCCAAGTTATTCCTATGATTGATATAAAGGACACAAAATACCACAATCCCTCATTGTTGGAAAGAGAAAGAACAACAAAGGATAACTTTAAGCATAGTGAAGAATTTCGAATCTTTCCACAAGTAGTGTTCATTGAGGTCTGATCAGACATAAAGATTCGTTAGAGTAAAAGAATAATATTTCAAAAATTACAAGAACTTTGTCTCCTAATACATCATAACACAGTAGAATAACAATTATAAAAAAAATAGAAAAATTCCAATGACAGTTCGATTATTCCAAAATTCTATTCCATCACACAAGCATAAAGAATAGAAATCTTCTATTTAAACTACCAGGATATAGCTTGCAGGAAACAATGTTTCATTCAAAATGACAATATAAAGAAAGAAAGCTTGAAAAAGGCCATACACGCCCAATCTCAATAAATTCCCCTCAATAGTTTGTACTTCAATTAAAAATGAACTTTGAAACAAAGGTCGGATGCCACTCTAATAATAGTTTAAACCTTAATGGATATAATTTTCCAGAATAAAGTAGATCTATAACTTGCTTCTAAAAAATAGTTCTTAAAAATTTAAGAAAAACTAAAAAGAAACACTTCTTTTAATAAATAAAATAGCTCCTCCTAGAAAAATACTTCTTTTCTCATGTTGTCACCCCCCTTTTATAGTTTCTAAAGAAAGAAAACACTGCCTCAACTCAAAATTAATTGCTGCCAGATGTTGATACCTGATAGCTCACAATCTAATTTGTAACTCCTTAGTTAGGTTATAAAATATTTTTGCATTAACTCTTCAACTACTGCATTAATGTATTTAATATATTTTAAAGAAAGAGGCCTATACTTGATAAAATCTTAAAAATAGTAGTTTAGGGAATGAATCCTACTAACTAATCACATCATCTCAAAGCACCAAATGGAAGCTTCCATCCCAAGAAACAAGCAAATAGAAAACAACAAGTTTTTTTAGTCTTTAAAAGATATTACTTTAAAAGACATAGTCTTCCTTTGATAGAGAGATGACACATCATGTGGTTGGAAATTGATGTTTTCCAAACAATATTTTTGTAGAAAATTTTTTCCATCCTGACACGTGTCTTGGGCGCTCCTTCAAAAAGAAAAATGATAAGGGAAAGTCGTGCAGCCACCTTGTGGCACATTTCCTGACTTCCTGATTGGCCTTACATTATCTCAAACACTTGTGCAATCAAAAATGGAAGTTAGAAGCTTGAAGGATAGGGAAATGATAAGAAAAAACCACTTCATAGTAGCAACTCACAGGGGCCTTCGCTTGCAGAGGTACAAACCCAACTCTCTAGAAATTTCTGAAGTTTGAGGAAGGAGGAGTGTTGCGCCTACCATTCTTCTTTAGTTGGTAAAGACATACTATAGATGATCCTATAGGCTTGATCAAGTTGAAAAGATTCTTTGAAATAAATGACTCCCCATCTTGCAGTAGCCACTCCAAGGTAATGATAAAGGCGAGAAAGGAAAAACAATTTTTGCTCAACCTCATCAACTATATGCACCGTACTTGAACTTGGCAGTTTAGTAGCAATCTAGTCTTTATGTTTGATAGCCTCTATAATTTGCTCCACTTTTTGTACATTTCCTTATGGGGAGAAGAGGGGAGGTAGTCCATAGTCGATCGAAACATTAAAGTCATTTTTTATCTCTTCAACTCTCCTCACCAACACCACTTGAAAATATTTAAACTTTTTAGCAACCTTCTAGGAGTTTACAATTTCACTAGCCTTGATATAGGAAGTTCTTGGGTCAACAATTCCAACATCTTTTGAAACCTCATCAAAAGCCACACAAAGTCTAGAAATGAAGCTTTGTGACTCTGCCTCTCGAGATTCACATATCTACAAAACATGATCTACCATTGACCAAATTTTCCCATTTATTTCCTAGACATCCTTCAAGAATTGAAAAACATTCCTAAGAGCAACAACTATGGCTGAAATCCACTCCTAATGTGAAGATACTAGTCTTTTTCATAGTGGGAGAGACCTAGTCTCTCGAGCAACAACTAATTCTTGATTTAGTTGAGTCTCCTTAGTAGTCTTTGCATTTTCCTCTATTTGACCCTTTTCTTTGAGACTGTCTACTAGTTCAGAGCTTATCCTTCATACCTCTAAATCATGGGTCTACAATGTGGACATGGCCTCTTGTTTTTCTAGCTTCAATTTTTCTATGTATGCTTGTTCCTTTTGAATGGCATCAAAAAAACAAGATCGAACATTACCCAGCTCATTCTATAAATTTTCTTGAGTACCTTTGTACCCTGAGTTGGTCTGATGCTAGATGGTGGGATCAACTTTTAATCTTTCAATTTTGGCATGTAGTTGAACCTTCTAGGTTTGCGCTTCTTCTAGCAATTTTGAGTCTTCCCCTTGTTTACTCTGAATCTACATTATGCAGGTCAACTCAAAATCCTTAGCCTTGAGCTCTATTTGTAATCTTCCCACTACTTCCCTTACATTTACCAACTTTGTCTCACGCTTTTTAAACCTTCTACCGAACTTTTCATATTATGAATATACCACCTACTGGGTGGTCTTAGCTAAGACCACCTTGTCATGTGGATGCATTTCAATTAGGTCTAGGCCTATTGTCTACATGTCATAAGCATCTAGCTTCTGTAGACACCTAAAAATGGTCTAGAGAATCTAATTAATTGAATACGACTTATTTGATTAATTAATCTTGAATTCTTCTACTTAGTACATAAATAGAAATATTTATTTATATTAAGTTCATTTATTAATTCTTCTATTTTTCTCTCCTAATTAAATAAACAAAATCAAAAACTTTCTTTTATTTAATTATTATCATTTTCATCATATTATTTCTCTCTTAATTAAATAAACAAAATTAAAAACTTTGTTTTATTTAATTATTATCATTATTACTTCTATCTTAAAATTAAATACACAATTTAAATAATTTGTGTTATTAAAATCACCTTTCTTCTTAATTAAATAAAGATTGCTAAAAATCTTTTATTTAATTATCATTCTCCTTTTAATTTAATAAAACAAACCCTATGGTTTGATTTATTAAATTATTTATTCCTCCTTTTTGCTAAATTTAAATAAATTAAAAATATTTAAATTTATGCATAAATTTTGCACTATTCACTCACCAATAAAATTTATTTCTCAAAATTCAAATTAATGGCACTGCCATTCACGGGAAAAGCTTCAGGGACAAACCTGTAAGAAATTCTCTCAACAACATTCCACCCACCTTCCCTCTTATCTTGCTTGGTGTTTTCATGGGGAAAAACCATTCTCCATGATCAGCTCCTTCTTCTCATCCCATGCCTTTGGATTCTCCAAAAAAATCACAGCCCCTCATCCCAGTTTCCTGTACAATTGTGCTGCCGTGAAAGCTATAAATACAACTCTTGGGCTACAAGAAATGGATCCCAACTAATGCAATCTTACTCTACAAGTTTCCAAAGCATTCAAGCATCCAAACCATCCAGCATTCCAGCATCCATCAAGCAGCATTCAAGCATCAAGCATTTGCAGTCATGGCTGCCATTAGAATAGAATTTACATATTTTAATCACATTAGAGTAGAATAGTTCATTTCTCATTCTCTAAGTGTCATTTTAATAGTTTAATTCACTTACAAATCTAAGAGCTAAGTAAATTAGAGAAATCTTTAGAGTTAGAGAGCAATAGGATAGATTTCTGAAGCTTTTTAGGTTAAATTAGTTTAAATTCATTTAGTTTTAGATGCAATATCCTATTTAGAAGCGTAGATGCATAGTTTAGTTTGTTTTTCCCCTTCTACCGCTTACAATTTGGCACCCACCATGGGGAAATACCCCATATTTTGCTAACTTTTTGAAAATCGTGTCTTACAGGTATCGGCATGAAAGTTTTCACGGGATTGTGAGTTTTTGCAGCGCATCGGGTTACTGTTCCAGCACGCCGGGTTCCTGTTCTAGCATGCCTGGTTACTATTCCAACGCGCACGGTTACTGTTCCAGTGCGCATGGTTAACGTTCCAACGCGCCGGGTTTCTGTTCCAGCGCGCCACCTTTTCATCTTTACAATCATTTCTTTCATCTGGATCCGACGCGTCCGCAGCCAAATTTTATTTCTGTCTTTTTGTTTGGTTAAAATTTACCAATCCTAGAATAGAAACAGTTAAAATTTACCAATCCTAGGATAGAAATGGTTAAAACTTACCAATCATAGGATAGAAATGGATTAAAATTTACCAATCCTAGGATAGAAACGTCACATTTCTTTTTGCAGTTTAAAAATTGAACATCATGCTTATAATGGAGCAATATCTCCATTAGAGTAAATCACTTGTCTTTTGGGTTTTAAAAAAAGAACAACATTTTTTTGTTGTTTTTGGGTGATAGGTTTATGCTCTCCCCTTAACTAGGTGCATCAGAATACCAGACTCACCATTACTTTATGCATTTTAAGCTTTCTTAAAACCTTTAGACAGGCCTGCCGTAGTGGGAAAAAGTACTCACCCTACGGGAACGACCTGAGTGGGGACAGCCAAAAGCCATGGTATTCCAACCCACTTAAAAATTTATGTGAATTTGGGGAAACCCTCTTTCAATGGAAGTGTGCAGGATAACCATCCCCAAAATCTTTGTTTTAAAGATTGGGAGGTCTCTCAAGGGAGTTTATCCATTTTTCGCTCTGAACGGAAACCCTATCTAAGAACCTAGAAATAGAAGCACGCCTGTCAGTTTTCAAACATTGTAATACTCGGCGGTGTAGGGGCGGGGAGGAATCTACCCTCAAGCACTCACCATATAATTGCCAAGGACTGTTTGCTCAGAGGATCCGGTATCCACTTCCGTCACTCTGAGTACGCACCTGGAAAAGATAAAAACACGGGCGCCCTCTAGGGGGTGACATGGCTGTGTGAGTCGACGCAATTCCAAGTTGTGGGCCATTCGAGTATATAACTATGACCTTTTATCTCTAGGAGTGAGTCTATTTGAAGTGTTTTATCTTGTTATCAAACCAGTGAAAATCAAGAAGAATCATTGATTCTTGAGAACATACACTATTTGCTTAGATTCTAGGATTTTTAAAAGAAAACCATTCTATTCTTGATTGCTATGTTTTCTATCATTAAACTCAGATAAGATCATCACAAAAATCCTTAAAATCAATGCACTTGTGGATTTCTCATGATTCGAGATTGGGTATCCACCAAGTTTGTCAAGAAATCTCTTGCCAAACGAATCCGAAAACCAAAGAAAACACTTGCATACAAACAACTCCTAAGAAAACAACAATTTTTGTATCAAAGCAGGAAAGTTCTACTCCAACATAGGACTTTCATTCATAGGTATCACAATTTCTCTAGAGGTTATACAGACGACTACGCTGTAGCTCCCTTAGATTCACAAGCATATTTCCAAAGAAGAGCTCTTAGGCAACACCACAATCACAGTCAGAGAATTCATCCAGAATACATCCCACAACCAGCCATCCAATATGATAACAGGCCAAGTGAGTTTCATAGAATAAGATAGTTTTTTTTTTTTCTGTCTTAAACACCTTAAGGTTCTGTTTTAGCACCCGGTCTCTATTTTAGCGCTCTTGGTCTCTGTTTTAGAGTGCCTGGTCTCTATTTCAGCGTGCCCGGTCTCTGTTTTAGCGTGCCTGGTCTCTGTTTTAGTGCGCTCGGTCTCTATTTTGGCGCGCCTGGTCTCTATTTTACCGTGCCTAGTCTCTGTTTTAGCACCTCTGGTCTCTGTTTTAGTGCACCCAGTCTCAATTTTACCGCGCCCGGTCTCTGTTTTAGCGTGCCCAGTATCTGTTTTAGCACGCCCAGTCTCTATTTTAGCGCGCCATAAAGTCAAAAAAATAGAGAGTTAATAGGGCATTTTGTCAGTTTACCCATATCGATAACAAGGTTTTCATCAGTCCAAAACATTTTTTTTCACAGTCCAGAACACTTAAGTCACACAAAAGGAAAGCTTTACCCCTACACCTAGATCTTGTAGCATCTTGCATAGTGTCATTATCACCAAAATCTAAGATTTTCTATCAAAGTTTCCCTATCAAGGATTTTATCATCCTTCCATCACAAAACTAGATAAAACTAAATCAGATTTTAAATCAACAACCTTGACACTTATCCAATCAAATCCAAGATCAAAGTCTAGAGTAAAACTTTAAATGTTTGTATGCCTATTTTCACACAAGCAGCATATCAAAAACAACAAGAACAAGAAAATGAAAGAATAGCAGCCATGGCTAAAGAAAACCCTTGGGGACGATATAGCAATACTGATCCTCTTATTAACTCACATGAGAAAGAAATAACTGTAGAGGAAATCGAGAAAGTTCAACAAGACCTTCATTTCCATAAATTTATGGAAAATATGCTAGAGCAAGACATGGAAAAGTATCTTCTACTATTAGCTAACAAAGGTGCTAAACTTCCTAAAGACTTTGATGTCAATCAACTCAAGGAAACAGCCACACCTAACTCAACTAGTATAGAAAATCCAAATCAAATAGATGCTTTGACAAGACAAATCCAACAATTGCAATTACAGTTCCAAAATATCCAACAAGGGCCAACAAAGAGATATTTATTGCAAGACATTTGCCCTTATCCATTCGACTCAAGCATTAACATGATACCATTTCCACGGTATTGTGAATACCCAACATACAACAAGTATAATGGAAGAACCGATCCATTTGATCACGTACAAGAATTTTGAGCCATGAGTATAGAGTTCACACATGAGGACTCTTACCTACTACGATTATTTCCAAGGAGCTTAGGGAATACTTGCATGGAGTGGTTTTCTAAACTGGAACCTGGGATTCAATCCTTTGAGGAACTAATCAATAGGTTCATAACACACTTCTCATTCAACATCCAACATGGGGTAACCTTAAAAGAACTCTACAACACCAAACAAGCAAAGGGTGAAAAATTTCTTTCCTTTCTCCAATGATGGAGAAGGCTATTTGCTAAATACCCTAGATCTATTCCTGAAGATGAGAAGATAGAGATGTTCATTGATAACTTAGTAGATGACATGAATTACAGATTGGACTTACAATGTCCATCCACATTTGAACAAGTTATCGAAAAGGGACTCAAAATTGAAGAGGCTCTAATCAAAAGAGGAACAATCAAACATTTCACTAAAGGTTCAAACAATAACCATTCCTCTAACAACAAAAATGAAAAGCCAAGATTTTGGTAAAAGAACAAGAATACTGATACCATGATCGATACACATGCACCTAAACCAGTATTCACCTTGACACCAACCACTACAAACAAACAAAACAATGGTTTTAATGTCAAACAAAGTAGTGATCAAGGAAATAATCAAAACAGTGGAGAAACAAAAGCCCAATCATTCCAACGACACTCCAATAAACGAAAATTTACACCATTAGGACAATCATTGGAATCGGTCCTCAAAGAGCTCTTAGACGAAAAACTCATTCAAGTACAAGAGGCTAGAAATTGGGACCCTCAAGTCAAACCATCAAGGTGGAATGACTTACATTACTGTCACTATCATCAAAATAAAGGCCACATGACTGAAAATTGTTGGCAATTAAAACATGCGGTACAAGACCTCATAGATCAAAAGAAAGTATTTGTAGAGGGCCCTCAAACAAACAAAGATCATACAACATTCAAAAATCCTCTACCCAATTATCAGAAGGGAGAATCTTCTTCCGCAAACACCAAAGGTAAGAACGTTGGCTATGTTTATGACACAACAATCCTTTGTTTGTCCGCTGTCAAGGAGGATGAAGAGTTATGCAACCAAATCAATCAGAACAACGACATTACATCTACCAATTTGGTACAACATATGGACAAATCCGAAAACCAAATCAATGTAGTCACACTCAAAGGAAAACAAGAGTACCAACCGGTTAATGCCACAACAAGGGTACAATTCAAAGTTATGTTGAAAGGAGCATCAATATTATCCCCATCAGTGGATCCTCCCTCCAATCAATATAATCTCATCGATCAATTGCAGAAAATACCGGCACAAATATCAATCTTGGAACTTTTGAAGATTTCCCCATCACACAAAGATGTTCTTGAACAAGTTCTTGTATCAACTACAGTACCTAACAATCTGGATGTGTGTCAGTTCCAAGCTATGGTGGGACATCTATCTGCACCTCATTGTCTTTCTTTTTCCGAACATGATGATGTATCACTCACCCATCCGCATAATTCTGCCCTTCACATTGAAGTCCTTATCCATAAACATCGTGTAAAACATGTCCTGATAGATGGAGGGGCTGGTTTAAATATTTGTACCTTAAAGCAGATTCATGCACTAGGATACTCAGATGAAGCCATTGATACAAGAAGAAAAATCACAATCAAAGCATATGATGAAGAAGAAAGGTCCTCTAAAGGATTGATCATATTACCCATTCAAGTGGGACCTATTGTCCAAAAAGTGGTTTGCCAAGTCTTAGATAGGGAACTGACATACAACATACTATTGGGACGCCCTTGGATACATGATATACAAGTAGTACCTTCTACCTATCATCAATGCCTAAAATTTCCCGTCAATGGACAGGAGGTAACAATCACAGCAGACTACAATGACACCCAAGCTTGTCATAACTTGAAGACATCTTAGGATACATTCATAGCTAACAACAGAGAAGTTAGCACATCAGATAGTGAGCAACAACAGAGCTTCATTTCAAAGTGGCTTCCAAAACAACAAAAATCACAAGAGATAAGGGTGGCACAATATAACCCTTCAAAGGTTGAAGAACAATTGGCTCCACTCTCACATCAATTCACCAAGGAAGTACAGATAAGCGACAAAGGAATAAGTGAATATGGTGTTGGAAACTCTTTTCATCTATCACAAATGTTACCCTCCTTACAAAAGTATGGACAACCATCTACAAAAACCCACAATTCAGAACAATCTACAACAGCATTAGATGGCAGATTCATAAAAGTTGGGAGTTTAGATGAAGAATCAGAAGATAAGGCCATACTAAATTGGCTTTATAAGGATGAGGAAGCTTCCGCCTCCACAAGTAACATCATAGAGACAAATCAATATGGGAAAGGAAAAACTATTCTGGAGAAGATGGGATATTCAGGACAGGGACCTCTCGGGTTAAGGAAACAAGGCATAACGGAATCAATCCAGCCTCTTACACTCCAACATAAGGATAAAATGGGACTAGGATATATAGCAGAACAAGGATCTCTTGATCGATGGAAACAAAGTGTGACAGAACCAATCCAAGTCCTCACAATTCAGCAGAATGGCAAAACTAGATACATAGAAAAAGAAAAAGCAGAAATCACCAATAAAACTATGGAGCGTATTCTTCAAATAAGAGATAACTCTGAAATGGATTTGAATGAGTATGAGTGGGACAACTTATCAGATGTTTCCTATGAAGATATTCAGATTGACATTATCAAAAAGTATACCCCCAAACACGAGGAGGGTCAAAGCTCAAGCTTTAATCCTAATGTCTATGAAACACAAAATTTTGATGACTCAAGTGAAGATGAACGGACATCGATTGAGATAAATGATGTGGAAGAAAATACCTTTGTAGGCCTCGACATAACCACAAACAACCTAGACGACATTTTCGTCTGAGCTTTCACAATCGCTGACCTCAACCCATCTAATGATTCGTTGCCTTTACTACACCCCGAGCTTATCGAATGGGAACCCCAACATCCTATTAATCTCCCTGTTTTTGACAATGATTCCTCCATTATTAACTACCTTTGCTGTGAGGAATCCGATACTTGTTCTACCAATACTTCTTTTAATGACACTTTTAGGCAGGAGGATGCCAAGCCTTCCAGTTGCAAAAATATGAAAGAAAAAAATGGATCTAATGGTGAAAACCATTCTATGGCAGTATTTGATCCTAAAATAGTAAAAACAAAGAATGCATCCAATGGCGAAAACCTCATTAAGGCACCAAAGGATGGAAGGTTTGACATCCTCCCGCAACATTACCATGAAAGATCATCAGTGTTGATAGAACCCACACAGTCTATTAATATTGGCACAGCAGAGAAAGCAAGAATACTACACCTGGCCGCATCCATGACAGATATAGAAAAGCCAGATTTTATCAAATTCTTTGAAGAACAATGCATCAATTTTGTTTGGTCATACTCTGACATGCCAGGCTTGGACACAGATCTCATTATGCATCACTTATCCTTACCAGCTGGCACTAAACCAGTAAAACAGAAGCTGAGAAAAATGCATCCACATGTTGCATTATTAGTAAAAAATGCTTTGAAGAAACCACTAGATGCTGGATTCATCAGATCTATTGATTATGCAGAATGGATATCCAACATTGTACTTGCTTCAAAGCCAGATAACACCATTAGAATATGTACTAATTTTTAGGATTTAAATAAGGCATGTCCAAAGGATGATTTTCCTTTGCCAAACATAGACATGATTGTAGATCTCACAGCCGGTCGTCAAATGCTATCACTCATGGATGGATTTTCAGGATACAATCAAATCAAGATAGCTCCTGAAGACCAAGAGAAGACAACATTTACATGTCCATAGGTCACCTTTTGCTAGAACGTCATGCCTTTTGGGTTAAAGAATGCAGGAGCTACATACCAGCGAGCTATGACAACAATCTTCCATGATATGATGCACACCTTCATGGAGGACTATGTGGATAATATCTTAGCCAAGTCTTACACCAGGGAAGGACATCTAGAGATATTGGCCAAAATATTTGACAGGTTGGAAAAATTCAAAGTCAGATTGAATCCTAAGAAATGTGCCTTTGGAGTAACATCAGCAAAACTCCTAGGATACATAGTTTCTACAAAGGGAATTGAAGTAGATCCAGCAAAAGTCCAAGCCATTATGGAAATGCCACCTCCTAAGAATATCAGTACATTAAGATCTCTACAAGGCCGACTATAGTCCATCAGAAGATTCATCTCTCAACTAGCCGATCGGTGTCATCCATTCAACCATCTTTTGCATAAAAATGTGCCTTTTAAATGGGATGAACAGTGTGAGAGTACTTTCAATCAAATCAAGCATTATCTGATGACACCACCAATCTTGGTACCACCCAGTGAAGACAAGCCATTGTTGCTATATATCACAACAACAAATATTTCTTTAAGAGCCTTGCTAGCGCAAGAGGATAAAGAAGGAAAAGAACAGGCAATATACTATATCAGTAGGACACTCAATGGACATGAAGTAAACTACACCTTCATTGAAAAATCATGCTTAGCAGTAATATTTGCAACACAAAAATTGCGACATTATATGCTCACTCACACTATCAAGCTCATTGCAAAAATTGATCCTCTCAAGTATTTACTAAGCAAAGCAGCTTTAACAGGAAGGTTGGCAAAGTGGGTCATGCTCCTCAGTGAGTTTGATATTCAATATGTTGAAAAATGAGCTATCAAAGGACAAGTCATTGCCGATCAATTAGCAGAAGCTCCATTATCAGATAGTCATCCTATAACCATGGAATTTCCCGATGCAGATATCCTCAATGTTACAACACAACCATGGCAACTCTACTTCGATGGATCCTACACAACATGGATCAGGGGCAGGAATTCTATTTATCACACCTCTTGGGCACACAATCCCACGATCATATAGGCTTACCTTCCGTTGCACTAATAATGTGGCAGAATATGAAGCTTTGATCCTTGGAATTAAAGTGGCTATTGAATGGAAAATCACAGAACTACAGGTGTATGGAGACTCCCAGTTAATCATCTACCAAGTCAATAATGATTACCAAACTAAGGATGACACACTGATTTTATACAAGAGGTTGGTGGATGACCTAAGAAAATACTTCATAGAAATCAAATTTGAGCAGATACCAAGATCAGAGAACAAAGCAGCAGATGCCATGGCCACAATAGCATCTCTTCTACAAATGCCTGAAACGCAAGATCGTTATCGATTTATTGTAGAACAAGTATCAAATCCTGCATACGCAAATCCCAAATCCCAAACCATAAGCCTTTTGGATAGTGCCCAATCTTCCATTTATGAAGACATTTATACTTATCTGAAAGATAATATCTTACCGCCAGATCTTTCTCGCAACCAAAAGCGCAACTTCATATGCCAATCCATCAAACATACCATTATTGCTGACACCCTTTACCGTCGAGGCCTAGATGGTACCCGTTTACGTTGTTTAGAACATGACGAATCCGCTTCTGCTTTACACGAGGTCCATGAAGGAATTTGTGGTACACATTCAAGTGGATTATCTTTAGCCAAGAAACTCCTTCATTTGGGGTATTACTGGCCACACATGGAGCAAGAGTCTTATCAGTTTGTCAAAAGATGTTCAAAATGCCAGATCCATGGCAATCTTATACATGCACCAGTGCAGGAGCTACATCCATTTGCAACTACATGGCCTTTCTGTCAGTGGGGATTAGACCTGGTAGGGAAAATTCACCCATCTTCATCTAATGGACACAAGTTCATTATCACAGCAACCGAATATTTTACAAAATGGGTGGAGGCGGTTCCCTTAACCACAATCACTGGAAATCAAATATCATCTTTCATACTTAATTATCTCATTTGTAGATATGGGATACCCCAGTCAATCATCACAGATAATGGCAGGCCTTTCAAGAACCAAGATGTCCAAGAACTGTGTGAAAAGTTTCACGTCCAACATCATTTTTCAACCCCATATTACCCTCAAGGTAATGGATAGGCAGAAGCTTCCAACAAAACAATCCTAAAGATTCTCAAGAAAACTGTAAATGAGGTAGGGCATGACTGGCACATTCAGCTTAACCCTACTCTTTGGGCTTATAGGACTAGCATCAGAACACCAATAGGAGCTACACCATATGCTCTTGTTTATGGATCAGAGGCAATATTACCTATTAAGGTAGAAATTCCATCCTTTCGATTTTCACTAAAGGGACTCATTTCAGATGAAGATTATAGGATCTCTAGACTTCAGGAATTAGAGCTACTTGATGAACGTCGATAACAAGCTGTCAATCATTTGACATCCTATCAACAAAGGATGTCTAGGAACTATAATCATAGGGTTAAGCCTAGAGTCTTCTAGATCGGAGACTTGGTCCTACGGGAAAACCCTAGAAATCAAGCAGATAGAGAAAAGGAGGGAAAGTTTGAACCTAACTGGATAGGACCTTATGTCATCATATCACTCTATGGATCAGGAGCATACCGACTGTCTACACCAGAAGGAGACATGTTGGAGGAGCCCATGAATAGCATTCATCTCAGGCGATTCTACACTTGAGGATATCTAGTGCACGGTCAATAAAGTTGTCTTGATGAAAACCTGGCAAACAGGCGTCATGATGACAGAAAAGAGAAATAAAAATAAATAAAAAATAAATAAATAAAAAATATATAATAAAAATACAAAAGAAAATGAAAGAGGACACAATAAAAACAAGTGATGAAAACCTGGCAAACAGGCGTTACTTGTGATTTTCACCAAACTCCTCTATCTACTAGGTACAGTGTTGTTACGATTGTTTCCTTTCATATCATTTCCATCTATCAGTTGAGATTCTCACTATCCATATCATAGCAGAGATACCATGTTTTACCCTGGCTTGGGGGCAACATCCTAGTGTTATCTGGTACAAGTAGACTTTCAGCTTACATGGAAAGGCAGTCAAACATGACAACCTCAAGTGGCAAATCCGAAATCCAAAAACATCAGAAAATCCAAAATCCAAAAACATCAGAAAATCCAAAATCCAAAAACATCAGAAAATCCAAAATCCAAAAACATCAGAAAATCCGAAATCCAAAAACATCAGAAAACCCAAAATACAAAAAAACATCAGAAAATCAAAAACACAAAAATGAGTCTATGTCAGTCAAAAGTGGAGTCTGTATCAGTCGAACTACGTGGTCTCTGCGTGTATAATGTAGGCAAGACTAATCTTTGATCAGTCCCCGAGACCCCTAGGATAGGTCTTTTAGGTCACATCATTTAGTTAAACATTTGGGAATATCATGCACACATCAGCACACACATCTCAACACTGATGATCTAATCTGAATAATGATTTGAAAATACATTAAGTAGAATTTGAATTGTTGTGCTTTTCATTTTATCATTTGGTTATCATTTCTTTGGAGCTACTCAATGATGTATTGAACTAGAGAAGTAAGGAAGAAGAATGATACCTTTTCTTTGTTTGCTGTTTTGTGAGTTAGTCATTATTATTTTGTGAATTGTCGCGGGAAGTGCTCTACCAAGTATCATGGATGACATTCCAATTCACTTAAGAAAATGATTAATTCTTGTTTGTTTACGCAAGAAATGCTCAGGTCATCATTGGTCTATCTCATACCATGATGCTTGTGTTCGCTTGCAATATCAAAAATCATGAAAGAAAATACTCAGGTCATCATTGGTCTATCTCATATCATTGATGCTTGTATTCGCTTTCAACATTTTAAAAATAAAGCTCAGTGATGATACAAAGCAGAATAAAATGATTATTGAAATGACACTTAGGTTTGCATGGATAAAATAGACATTTGCATGGTTAAACATAGATTGCATTCATAATAATACATCTGCAGAGTACTGGTGGCACAAGTTACAATGATTCATTCACAAACGATGTTATCTTTTCTTATTAAAAGACTGAGTACACTTGACACATACAATTTTCATAAACAACATGCATATAGGATCATTTCTTCATCTCATCATAAATTCACAATTTACATCTCATCATTCATTAAACATCATCTACTCATCTATCATTACATTTGCAATTCATTCATATATCATTCCATTTACATCTCATCATTCATTTCCATTTCATTTACATTTACATACATCATCTCATTTACATATCATTCATATATCATCTATTTGCAATTCATTCATTTATATTTACATCTCATCATTCATCTACTCATCTATCATTACATTTGCAATTCATTCATATATCATTCCATTTACATCTCATCATTCATTTCCATTTCATTACATTTCATTTACATTTACATACATCATTTCATTTACATATCATTCATATATCATCTATTTGCAATTCATTCATTTATATAAACATCTCATCATTCATTCATTTATCACATATCACATATTCATTTACCACATTTCAGTTACATTTTCATCATCATATTCTCATCATTACATTTTTTTTCATACATTATTGCATTCCATCTTATTTATCATACAACATTTACAATTCATTACATCATCCATTTATCACATATCACATATTCATTTATCACATTTCATTTTACATTTCATCTCATAAATATTACATTACATTTTCATCATACATCATTTACATTTACATCATCACATACTCATCATCACATGTTCATCATACATCATTGCATTTCCATCTCATCTATCATACATCATTACATTTCATTCACATTTACATTTATCCATCATCCATTTACATTTACATTCATCGTTACATTTCATTTATCCAACTTTCATTTACATTTCCATACATCATTCATTAAACATCACATTTTATCTATCATACATTACATCTCATTAAGAAAAGTAATACATCATCAATACCATTTCACATCATAAGATCAATACATCCATCACATCAATAAATCATAAAATCAATGCATCCATCACATCAATACATCATAAAATCAATGCATCCATCACATAAATCATGTAAACACATATCATAAAACAATCGAACCGCTGCACATATATATCTCATCAAGTGTCAAGTATACAATGAAGTCTGAAAAGAATGAAAATAACATCAAGTCAAAAATGGTTGTACATATCTCTCAAGGAGTACACAACTAATATCAAGTAGTACTCCCACCAGAAGGAGCGGGTCTCACACCAGTATCGGTACCACCACCACACGTCCCAGGATCTCTCGGACCTCTTGGAAGAGGCTGTCACACCTCTGCTCATTGTCCTTGACCGAGTCCTCTCTAAGCGAGACTGAGCATAACTGACTCTCTGCTCTGGGGGGAAAAGCTCATGGTAACGGCTCCGGTAATACTCAATCTTAGCACCTGCCTTCATGGCCTCTCGCATATAATCTGCCACAGAAGTCCCATCTGCCACTCTCTGCAACCTCTCTACAGTCGCCTGTGCTATCTCTACTGTTCGTCTAATGGTATCTCGCTCTGTAGTCAAGGCTATGATCTATGCCTAGGCAGTGGACAACTGTGCTCATAATCCTGTCAACTGAGCCTGTGCGGTCGCTGCTACCTGTAGGGCCCCATCTCTCTCACTAATCAGAGATGTAATATGAGTCTGAGCAGTAGCTAGCTGTGCCTGTGTCTGAGCCTGTGTCTGTGCTAATAACCCCTGCACTTGTGCTAGCTGTCCCTGCAATGTCTGCACCTGCACCTATAAACCCGCGACCTCTGATGGATCTGTCGACGAGGAAACAACAGTTTGCCTCTTACGAGGTACATTGGAAGATGGCTCTGATGTACTTGCTACACTCGGTCTCCCCCCATCTCCGCCATCATCATCACTGCTATCCTCACTGCTACCAGAACTCTCATCGCTGTCAGTCTCTGAGCTGCTCTCCACATCCACATCAACATCCTCCTCTCTCCCTCGTCACTGACCAACCTAAACACCCCTTGCTAGTGCTACTGCTGGTGTTGTTGGTGCTACTGTTGGTGCTGCTGCTAGCTCATCTGAAATAGTGATCCGTGGAGGAGGGTGCAGAGCCAGATACTCTCCGTACTCGGGAGTAATGGGCGCCTTGACAATATCCTGCTGAACATCCCATGCTGATGGTTGTAAAGCATGGTAACCCTCAACAAGTTCCCCGTAAGGCAAGCTGGGACCCCAATCAGGAACATCTATCCGACGTCGGCCATAATGTGCTACACCCAATGGCATGCACTGCACAATGCCATACTGCCTGTACACACGACGAAATAGGAATCGCTCCAAGACCCTGGGGCTCTTCCTGATCAAATACATCGAATCAGACAAGAACCCCAACTCAATATCATCATCGTCCCAGCCATCACAATCTAAGTACGGACGCTAGGTCACTGCCTCTATATCATCAACAATCCGCCTCCAATACTCAAGCTTACCCATCATATGCTGGGTAGGCCTCCCTCTATACCGAAATACATATGGCCTCATCGCTGGTCTGACCAACACTGGTACGGGACGCATAACAGCAATATGCTCCCATGCACATACCTAGAGAAGGGTAGCCCCTGCCGATAAACTACTGCCACTGAGATAAACAATCTAATTCAAATCATGATATAACTGGGAAAGCATGCACATGCCCCAAGCATATCTCGTCCTATGGACCACCAGACCCTCTAACACCCAACCCCATCCAAGCGATAGACCCTTTGACCTCTTATCAGGATAAAAGAATCCACCAATAAAACTAGCCAAAACTGAAGGAAGCGGAGCATATGACTCATACATATCTACCCATGGAATCCACTCTCCTGCAATGTGGGGATCTTGAAAGACTCTCTGCATGGCCTCTACACCACCAACCTCCTCTGAATCATGAACCACAATCTCTCCAACAAAGGGAATATGAAGAATACGCCATACATCCTTTGGCGTCATGGTCATCTCGCCAGTAGGTAAGTGAAAGGTGTTGTGGTCACTATGCCACCGCTCTGCCAAAGCTGTCAATAGACCCCTATTAAGTCTAATATGGGGCATGTCAAGTAAAGTCGCCAAACCACAAGAAGAAATATGTTGTCTCTCATCAGGTGACAATCTCGGTATCATATCAAAGGGCCACGAGAACTGCTCTCACACCTGGATAACATCTAACTACTCCTGTACTCATACAAAACAAAACATTTTAAATCAGAATATCAAAAGATCATCCAAATTTTCAAAAATTGTGCTTCTTTTTTTTTTTTTTTCTATCAACCTATCAAATCATCAAGGAACCCTCATCTATCAATTGGGTTCAATAATTTGAAACACATAATTAGTCCTCACCTATCATGAGGATAATTATTAGCAATCAATGAATCTCGCTCATCAAGAGATCGTCTACCATTTATTTAGTCAACATCAAGCTAAACTAGATGGAATCACCAAAAAATCGACAAAAATCAAAATGCACAATGTTATATCAATCTATACCCAAAGTGCTACAAAATCAACCTAATGCGCTAAAAAGTCTGGTGCGCTACAAAACTCCCCGGGCGCACTACAGATCTGACCCTACGTGCTAAAATTTCTGACGTGCTACATAATTTTCTGGACATGCTACAAAACTGGCCCTGCGCGCTAAAACTTCTGACGTGCTACAAAACTTACCGGACGTGCTACGCTATTGACCGAATGTGCTAAAACTACGACGCGCTACAAAAATTCATGGATGTGCTACACCGCGTTCACCACGCGCTAAAACAATAAAAACGTGCAAAAATACATCAAAATTAAGGGCGCAAATTACGAGGAAGGTTTGGAGTACATACCGGAGGTCCATAGTCGGCCGGACGCTGATGAAGGCGCACATGCTCGAGTCGGTGGGTGTGGTAGGGGATCGACATCCTGAGGCTCTGAATACTCTAAGGGTCTCTATCTCAAGGTTGTCAAAGTCAAATGCACAAATGACTTTTGAGAATGACCTTTGGAGTATTTATAGGCTATTTTTGGAGGATTTTTATGGGATTTATTTATTTTTCCTTCTGAGGAATTAATTCTTATATATCACAGGGGCATTTATGGACAATCTTGTCGGGAGATAAATTGTTTCTTCACCAATTCATCATCAAACCATCATAAAAATTCAAAATTCTTGAAAAATCATAAAAAATCCAAAATTCATCAATTTATCTCCTGAGGGGGCATATATCACTATCATTTCGAAATTCATCATCTGGGGCAAGTCTGGGGCACGCTTTAAAAACCTTTTGTCAATATTGGCAGTTGAGGCAAAATCATTCTTTGAAGTACTGCATAAACACATCACTTCAAAGAGGGGCAAAATGTAGACACCTAAAAATGGTCTCGAGAATCTAATTAATTGAATACGACTTATTTGATTAATTAATCTTAAATTCTTCTACTTAGTACATAAATAGAAATATTTATTTATATTAAGTTCATTTATTAATTCTTCTATTTTTCTCTCCTAATTAAATAAACAAAATCAAAAACTTTCTTTTGTTTAATTATTATCATTTTCATCATATTATTTCTCTCTTAATTAAATAAACAAAATTAAAAACTTTGTTTTATTTAATTATTATCATTATTACTTCTATCTTAAAATTAAATACACAATTTAAATAATTTGTGTTATTAAAATCACCTTTCTTCTTAATTAAATAAAGATTGCTAAAAATCTTTTATTTAATTATCATTCTCCTTTTAATTTAATAAAACAAACCCTATAGTTTGATTTATTAAATTATTTATCCCTCCTTTTTGCTAAATTTAAATAAATTAAAAATATTTAAATTTATGCATAAATTTTGCACTATTCACTCACTAATAAAATTTATTTCTCAAAATTCAAATTAATGGCACTGCCATTCACGGGAAAAGTTTCAGGGACAAACCTGCAAGAAATTATCTCAACAACTTTCCACCCACCTTCCCTCTTATCTTGCCTAGTGTTTTCATGGGGAGAAACCATTCTCCATGATCAGCTCCTTCTTCTCATCCCATGCCTTTGGATTCTCCAGAGAAAATCACAGCCCCTCATCCCGGTTTCCTATACAATTGTGCTACCGTGAAAGCTATAAATACAGCTCTTGGGCTACAAGAAATGGATCCCAACTAATGCAATCTTACTCTGCAGGTTTCCAAAGCATTCAAGCATCCAAACCATCCAGCATTCCAACATCCATCAAGAAGCATTCAAGCATCAAGCATTTGCAGTCATGGCTACCATTAGAATAGAATTTGCATATTTTAATCATATTAGAGTAGAATAGTTCATTTCTCATTCTCTAAGTGCCATTTTAATAGTTTAATTAGCTTACAAATCTGAGAGCTAAGTAAATTAGAGAAATCTTTAGAGTTAGAGAGCAATAGGATAGATTTCTGAAGCTTTTTAGTTTAAATTAGTTTAAATTCATTTAGTTTTAGATGCAATATCCTATTTAGAAGTGTAGATGCATAGTTTAGGTTGTTTTTCCCCTTCTACCGCTTACAGCTTCATCTTCCCTTTAGGTTTAGCCATGAGTGGTGTCATGGTGCTAATCAAAAGAGAATTTTGCTCATCAGTATAACAAGCTTCCATCTTCTTAGCAGTTTGCAATTCAAAAATCTGCATAAGCCGCCTCCGTTTAGCATTTTGTTGGGCCATATTTTTTGCATTGAAATGATCTTGGAGAGTTTGCGGAACATTGAAATTCTGTGTTGCGATAGGGGTACCAAGAGGGAAACTAGAAAAGGTAATAGAGGGGATACTTCAGATGTATGAGTATTGGGAGAGGTGAAAGGGAGTGTTATCATGTAAAAGGGTGGTACACCCAACTAAGATTGAGCAGGAGATTTGTCGGTGGAGGTAAAAAGAGACATGGGGGGGTGGAAAGGTATTTTCTTAGAAGTTGTTAGACCAGGAGTGTGGGTTAAAATGGATGATTTAGCTCTTTTAAAAGGGGCCCTTGATAGGGTGAATAAAGAGTAAGCAGTGGTTGAGATGGATGTTGCTCATTTGGCGTGTGGGGTAATCTTAGGAATTTCATTCTGAATAGGGAAAGACACATTTAGGATTATTAAATTCGAATTCGTGGATGGAGAATTCCTTCCCAAGGGAGGAGGAGAGGGGGTAATCAAAGATGTAGAAATAGGAAGAGAAGGAGGAGTAAAACTTACTTGAAATTTGGTGGTCGACACATCCTGGAAAGCAGACTCCACTTCTTCACCTCGTGCCAATGTTTCAGATATGCCTAGCCCTTCAACCCACCTTTTCTCCCAACTAGAGCTGACATGCTCTATTCTTCTAACCACCGACCCCTCCAAAAATTGACCCTCGATGACTACAATAGATGACAATATTGAAGACTATTAGGGTTTCCTTCCTTTACTTTGGGCACTAGAGGAGGACAGAGTCGACGAATCCTTTTGTCTCAAATATTTTCAGCCACCAAATTCCCGAGGTTGGTGGTTCTAGCGTGGGACTTGTTCTACATTGATTTCATGGCTAGTTTTTGGATTACTATTCTTAGATCTGGCCTCTTTATCATAAAATTACTAAAATTCCTTATCCCATGGGAATTTTCCAACAAGAAGGTTGGGACAATGCAATTCCTATCAGAACCTCCAAAAATATTCCTTCTTCCTTTTTGACCATCCCCTCTTTAGTTGTGCATTAATGGACTTATTCATTGGGAGGTTTCCATCATACTAGACCTTTGGCATATAGAAACTCAACCATTTTGGTCACTTGAAAGGAATATCCTTCAAGTCGATGTATACCTACACACTTTCTCGAGTCACGTTCTTCCTTCCTTCAAAGTATTCCCACTCCTCATGCTTCACGCTATAAATTCCCCTTGGATTATAGTCCCACTTATCACAAATAATGACCAAGCTCAAAGCCGCTAATAGATTCTTGAGTTCTTCCTCACAAAATAGCTTTGTAAGTGATACCTAGCTGTTAGCAATATTGAGAGTGAGTAGATACAACTTCATCTTGTTTCTTCTTGCGCCATAGATTTTGTCAACAATGGTCAACTAGCAACATGCTTATAGCACAAAAACTCTATCTATTACAAGGGGAGTCAAGAAGACTCATTGAAAAAACCATGAAATATGATAAATGTGAAATTCGTACCCAAGAAGTAATCCATTGGGTTTTGCAAGATCCTTATCCATTGTAAAACCTCAAGAGAGAAACACCCTGTAGGATGGGGTAGCAATTCTTGGAGTACAGACCTCAAAAAGTAATTCACAAACCCATAATAATTCCCTATTTTAGAAAACAAATGGGTCCACATAGAAACTGGCTGTAGACAGTTCCTTTCATCCAACCTAGACACTAGCACATTTTTCCCAAAATATTAAAAATTATAATGCAAAACTAAATGAGCTAAGAAGGAAGGGTACCTAAATTTAGAATCGGTCCCATAATTTTTTATCTAGTTCAACATGTTCATGGCTATCACCTCTGCAAAATCATAGTGCCTCTAGAATTTTTCTCTCTTTAGCTCAAAAGCTAAGTTAAATTGAAAAGGAAGAACCCGGGCATTGTTGTCAATACCAAATACCCAAGCCAACATTGATAATATCACCTAAGTGTCTCTCTTGAATATATCATATGGTAGAGGGAAAGAGACATGACCTCTATCCAACCCTTCCCTTGTTTCTTCTTCATAAAATTTTGTTCTTCTGGCCTTTTATTCCCTAAAAATATCCATCTTTTCTTCATTGAACAACTCAAAATCCTAGGCCATAGGGATACATAGCATATCCCCTATGGATTGAGTAGAAATAGTAACCCTAACCCTACCGCTTTGGATAATCCTTGTTACCTCATCAAATTTCCTAGCACATGCATCAACTAATTCAAGGCATAGATGTACAATGGGAAACATGAACTATGGAAAACTAAAATCCCATAGCCGAAACACAAAACCCTCATATGCCCCATACTTTTCCTTTCTTTGAAACACACCTTCTCTAAGGCTTTTAGGGTTGACTGACAACTTGGGATCAAAGACATTGTCAATGATATCTTGTATTACTTCTCTTTTCATAGGCTTATGTATAGGTACCTTCTTGCAGTACTTGAAAGGTCACTCCTCTATAGCTGGGACGTTGGCGAAATACTTTTTCCCAAAAATATTGGGATAACCAGGTCATTGGTTTGGATTTGTGGCCTATCTTCCAAAAGTTGAGAGTTCTACCATGACTCTATCAAAAGTTACAAAGAACCTTTAGAAATAATGGTCAGCGAACCTTTTCCTTCAAAAGAAAAACATATGTTTAAGTGTAATAAATTCTTTTTCTAGTACATGCACTCATGGTTGCGCTATTATTGCTAGGCTATTAAATATTTCCACTGGGATGATATGTGTGGATTAAAGATCTGTATCCCTTGGGAATGATAAAAAACTCATGAGGATGAAATTAGTACATTCCTTTTGTTGCCTCTTAAATAAAAAGAAACATTTCCTTAAGAAGCATATTTTCCATTGTTCCAAATGTGTTGAAGTGGTGCAAAGTACCCTTGAAAAATGTAACCATTAATCTATTAGAGATTTTTTCTTTTAAAACATGTTAACCTCGTCTTTTCTCATTAATGAGATAGTTGGCACTAATGATAGTGATGGAAACACACCAATAATTGGTGCACTAGAGCATTTAATCCCAGTACCCCGATTTATTTCTTAAGGCATTCTATGGGATCCTCTGTATGATTTATCTGCCTTGGTTCATTTTGCCTCAAATTTTCCCATTGCCATCTAGCTAAAAATGGATATTCCATTGATCAATATTGTTGGTCAGCATTTTCTATATATAGTCATGCCACCTTTTGCAACATTCATTTGAACATAAAGTTCTCTAAAGTAGTTGGCCTTCTGCCTACTTTCTTTCCATTCTGCTACAATTCACCACTTTTTCTGAATGTTTGTTGGCTTAGGAACTCCTATTTGGCTCCTTCCATGGAGGTTGCAATAAAACTTTCTAGGAGAAATTACTAGTGATTGAATCAAATGGTTGGTCAAGAAATGTGACCCACTTATCATGACTGCATTCAAATGGGTGGTGGATACTAACTTCGTTACTGATGTGAACCATCTTTGGAGCAACTACAATGTGCTTTCTCACTTTGTGGCCTCACTGTTGGATCTGAACGTGTCCAAACCTATAATAATTGAGCTATATCGAGAGATGTTGGACACCTCGTTGATGGAAGGACTTAGAGAAATAGTGCAAGTGGCCATCATTGGTATTGACATCCTGAGTGTTATGGACCTTTGGAGGCATGTGGAATTTGGTATAGACATGCCTCGGCTACCCTTTTTCTCTGATTTCTGCACTACGAACATTGCAACACATCAATTTTCTTCACAACCAATAGCCATTTTTTTGGTTCATGAGTATGGTGTGGAGCAAGTTATAGGGTTGGATTGCAGAAAACACTTTAACTTATTCACAAAAAGTAGTAATGAGTAGGATTTGGGCCTACATTCGTGTCTATTATGCTCTTCAGCCTTCCTTTTGTAACTAGGTGGAGAAGAAGAGAAAGAAAAAAAGGAAAGAAAACCTGATAGCAGGCTTCTTCTCATTCTTGGGTGACATCCAAGGGTGCCTCTAGACTACTTTTACATGTTACTCCTAAGTTTTTTTTCTTGTAAATCCTTTTGGGCTCACTCGAGAGAGTCTCATGTTTGAATGTAAGCCTTGGGCTTGCATATATGTAGAATTTCCAATATATATAATACAAGATACTTATTTCTTAGTGTTCCTCCTAGGTTTTATTCTAGAAAAACTTCAAAATAATTACAAAATTTTACATATGATACATAATTGTTAAAGTTTTCAAAGAACTATGCATTCTAATGGAAAATATTCAAATAAATACCATTCACTGGTATACCTAAAGAATTTCCTTCCATATCTTCAATTTCATATGCATTCTTTTCTTTACATGCACTAATTTGGAAGGGTCCCTTCCACAGTGCTTCAAATTTTGTGTGTTGTCCTAGTTTTTTAGTACGCTCATCATATTTTAGCACAAAGCTCCCTTCCTTGAATTCTGGACCAGAGGCCTTTTTGTCAAACCATCACTTGACTGCTTGTTGATGGTTGATCATGGCTTCTTGGTCCTTTTCTCTGTCTTCCTCTAATTTTAGGAGTTATACTAGTCGTACTTCCATTCCACCATTTTCTTCAACTTCTAGGGCCTTCAGTAGTTGTAGTGCAGGGATTTCTATGGAAATGAGCATTACTACCTCTTTTTCGTACACCAACTCATAAGGAGAATTTTTTAGAATCTTCTAAGTTAGGGTAATTCGATCCACCCACATAACTGCTCATAGATGCTTGTGCCAATCTATTTTTCGCTTTGACCCAATGCATTTGATTAACCTAATTAGGTTTTTGTTGGTAGACTCTGCTAGCCAATTGCCTTGTGGATAGTAATTTGATGAAGTTTTAAGAAAAATCCCATGCCAAATAGAAAAATATGACATACTTGACCCAATAAAAGTTTGGGCATTGTTGGATATGATGGTTTTGGGAAGCACAAATATGGTCACCAGTTCTTTGAGGAAATTAACATTTTCTCCTTTTTTCACATTTTTTAGGGCTATGGCTTCTGCCCACCTTGTAAAGTAATCAGTTGTCATCAGTATCCACTTATGTCTAGCACTAGAAATAAGGTTTATCATAATGATAAAATATAGACCCTACCGAGCAAAGGGTTCCTCAGTTACAATAGGGCTCAAGGGTTGAGCAATATTCCTCCTTTTGCCAACAAAAAATTTGCACTGAGTACACCTCTATTCTAGATGATGTGCTTCAGTAAAATTAGAGGGCCAATAATATCCTACCCTCATTATTTTCAAAGTGGTGGTCTTGGCAAAAAAATGACCACCTTCTATGCCTGTAGAGTGTCAAGACATCAGAGTAGAATACCATCATAATTCCTTTGAAAAAGTACATCTTCAATCAGTACATACCTTGCGCCTTGCAGATGGTAGTACCTCCTTTTATAGGATGATGGACTGGTTGAGTAATATCCCTTTTGCATGTAATGTGTCCAATCAGTAACCCAAGATTTTTCAGACTCAAATTGATTCGAGTACACCTGATTGGTCTCTCTTTTAGCCATGAGACTCATTTCTTGTGTGATATATTCACACTGACCTCTTCCCCGAACCAACTTAGTTGGCTGGATATCTACATCATACTCTAGGATCTTGGTGATCTAGTTTTCTCTTTTTTCGATGATCTTGCCCTTAGTGATATACTCCTGCACACTAGGATGTGCTACGAGGATAGTGATTTTATTGGCTAACACCAAGTGTCAAAATTTCTTTAAACCTTTTAATATGGAAAAATATTGTGTTCTGCAAAGTTGTACATCATCGCATACCCTTTCAAAGTTCTAGAATGGAATGTGACACAATGTTCTCCTTCATTTTGACCACCTTTCTCAGTGATTACTAAAGCTATACTATCTTAACCACTATACACATAAATTAGGAAATCCTTTGAAAAATTTGGATTAGCTAAGTCCGGAGCAGCATAAATTGCTATCTTTATTTGTTCAAAGGCCTCTTTCCCTTCAAGGGTCCATTTGAATGGTAGATTATTTTTAAGCATTAGTGTAATAGGCCTTGCAATACCAATGAAATAAAAAATGAATCTACTGATGAAATTGATTTTCCCTAGGAATGACTGGAGTCCCATTTGGTTTACTGGCAGATGTAATTCCATAATGGACCTAACCCTTTTGAGATCTATTGATATCCCCTCTTTTGAGACTAAAAATCCAAGTAGCTTACATTGAGGCGCTCTAAAGACACATTTCTTGGGATTTAGAGAAATCTCGAACTATTGACATTTCTGGAAAACCTTTTGTAGATGGTTAAAGTGATCATCTTTTGATTTTGAAAATATTGTTAAGTCATCTAAATATATTAGAATGACCAAGTTAATTAGACCTTTGAAAGCGATATCCATTACTCCTTGAAAGGTTGTGCTAGCATTTAACAAGACAAATGGCATTTTAGCATATGAAAACATTCCCCACTTAATGGTAAATGTTGTTTTGTGTTGGGAACTCTCCTTCATATATACTTGGCTATATCCTAAAAAAATTGAGAACATTTCAGGCCTGGCTACTATCTATAGAATCTATTCCATTGAAGGAAAGTGGTAATGGTCCTTAAGTGATGCTTTGTTTAGATCTCAAAAAATGGCAAAAAGTTTGATATCAACATTCTTGTTTCAAACAGGTATTGGTTTTGACTCCCAAGTGGAACGTTTAATTGGATATATTATCTTGGACTCGACCAACATGGTAAGCTCTTATGCTATTAATGCCTCAACCTTTGGGTTGACAGACCTTTCCTTCTGTTGGACAGGTTTAGACCCGTCCTCTAAGTCGATGGTATGTTGAATTATACCAGGGTCATAACCTCTAAGGTCATCATAAGTCCAAGCCATAACTCCATCATATTCATAAAATAGATCCCTTAGTCTTTCATTATCTTTATTCAAAACCACTTTTCCAACTTTCAACCTTCTTCCACTCCTGACATCAAGTTCTTCATAATCTCTTTCATTTTCCATTAACCTTCATTTTTTGTTTCTTGCATCTTCACAGTCAAAAAGATTCTCGAGGAAAATCAATCCTCTCAGAAGCTTATTCCCTTTTAATTGGATGACCTGCCCATTAGAGAATTTTGTTCCTAGCGTTGAAGTGTCAAGAATCATTCCTCTCTTTTGTATGAAGGTGTTTGTTTGAGTATCATCATTGAAAAACTACCAATTCTCATCATTGTCTGGAATTGAGGATTGAACAATAACCTGAACTATGTTTTTCCTAGTGGAGTTGGAAGTTTGTTTGAATTGCAATTTGACTCATGCCATTTTATTAGCTATCTTGTTTTGGGGTCGTGGAATAACAATTTGTATATTGAAGGCTTCAAAAATTTCAATCAGTTCCTAGACTCGATGTTTGTATGATCTCATTCGGTTATTCTTCGCTATTGCTTGACCATGAACCTGGCTCACCACTATCTCTGAATCTCTAAAAACTTGTATTCTCTTTATCCTCATTCTTTGTGCAAGGTTTAGGTCGTGAACTAAGGTCTTATATTCAACATCATTATTTGAACATGAGAACATGAAATGGTAAGCTCTGAGTATCTTGAATCCTATTAGAGAGAGTAAATAAACACCTCCACCAGTGCCTATCTTACACTTGGCACCATAAAATAATATTTTGTAACCGATTATTAGACGGGTCATCAAATTTATCCTCATCCTTTACTAGTTTTGGAAAAGTTTGATCATCATCAAAAATTACATAAGTGTGGAGCCTGGTTGCATGGAAGTTGTTGAATGGATCATAATCAATGAGTTGGTTAAGCAACACTTCTTCTTCAGGAGTTTTCTCACTTGTGTCCTCTTCATCCTCTAGCATTTCAACACAATATTTCTCCTATTGAGATATAGCAGTGTGTGCAGCCTCAAAGCATAAGAACACATTGTTTGCAATATGTTCAGGATGCAAAGGCTCTGAAAGAATCTTCATTTTTTCCCCTTGCTTAGTCCTTAAAATCAAGTGGGACTAATCAAGTTCCAAATATAAACCAAGTTTGGTGGTGAAATCCCTTGATATACACATCCCAAAAATCAGTGGGATGTCTATTACTACCACTTCCTGAGTGACTGTTTAGCTTGGGCAAGAGAAAAGGGTTAAAGATAGATCTTTTATCTAACCTATGGTTGGGACCTTTTTTCCATGTAGCCGCATGACTCCCCTTTCAAGGAGTTCATACTTAAGCCTTAAAGAATTTGCCACTTGTTTTGGCATAACAGTCGTGCTAGCCCCCAAATCAATCATATTATTGTGCAACAATTTGTCTCCTACTATAAGCATTAAAAAGAAAGGCCTGAGCTTTTTTTTGCTTA
>VDFB02075321.1:91550194-91565214 GCA_007258455.2 Sequoia sempervirens | reverse complement strand
TATCCCTTTACATTTTCACACTTTGTTTGGGCCCCTCAATTAAAATGGACTTATTAATGCCTTAATTTAGTGTTTAAAAATGTACCCCTTCACATTTTCACAATTCATTTAGGCCCTTTTAATTAAATTGGAATTAATTATGCCTGAATAAGCATTATTTTACGTCTACAAGGCTAATAAATTACATTTTTTCCAAAGTCGAAACCTAACAACAATTAATGCCAACACATAATTAAACACCTTGAGCAATGTGTGTTCCAAGAATAGGGACTTGGAACCCATTCTCCAATGGGTGAATGGATCCTCCCTATGCCTTGGAACCCATTTTAAAACATGTTTTGGTGATATTTTTATCATCTCAAATTCAAATTTCAAAGGTCAGTTTGTAGTATTTAATTTTGAAGAAATTAAGCATAAATGTTTATAAATACAAGGTTATGTTATCAAATCAACTACAAGTTTTGAAGAGAAATTTTACAATATCCAAGATTATTGTTAAACATGTTGAAGAGCAGATTTCTTCATCATTTTTTGTACCATTCTTGATATCTCAAACATCATGTCAATGTTATGTTCATTCATGCATGTTTCTGGAGCTAACATTGTGATAAAGGTTTGAAGATCTAATCCAAGCATTCAAGTCAAAGATTCAAAGCAAGATTCAAGAATTAAGATCCACATCTATTGAATCTATTTCATGCAAGATCAAATTCAACATTTTATATTTTCAATGATTTATTCAAGGGTTTATTGAATTGCAACATTATATTATTCATTCATTATTCCTTTCATGCTTTCATTATTTCAATTCAAGGTTTAATTAACAAAATAGGGTTTTAAAAAGGAAAACCTCCATTCACCAAGATTTTTTTTTTTTACCTCTTGTGTTTGTGTTGCAAATTCTAGGTTGAAGAAAAGTTGAAAATCTCAAAACTACAATTTGGAAAGTTGCATTTGTTGGCACCTTTGTTGTCATCTCACTAAAAATTAGTTCTTGAATTATTTTCTAGTTATCAGACTATGAAACTATAGATATGGGAGTAAAGGACCATAAAATCAATTTGGAAAGCCCTAAAAAGAGCCATTTTCCCATGGGAAAATGAGTCCCAAGACAACTTTGAGAAACAACATTTTGTAACAGGTGCACATCTTCCCCTTCTTAGATCTACTAGAGGTTTTTTGTTTCTATTAGTTCTATTTTTTATCTACCATATCCAACCTTTACATATCATGAATGGGTCCATTTGGTATTTTTTATCTTTCTCCCAAAACCCTTGTTCAGTCATTTTTTTCATTGTTTTTGTCAGAAGGACATTTTCTAGCATCTTTGATGACATGTTTGTAATGTTTTTTTAGATATAATAACCTAGGAGAAACATCTACCAATAAACCTTCACGAATGAGGGAGGCAAGCACACAAGCTATTTCACCAGAGAAAAATTTAATGAGATCGATTACATATTGTACAAAGTGGCTTAAAAAGGCACGAAAAGTGGGTGACAGGTGAGAAAATTTTCAACATAGGAAAAACTACCTGAATTAATAAATTAATTATTATACCTAAGTTAAAACTTAATACTATACTAACACCCCCATTAAGTGAAAAATTAGGGAAAATGAAAATGCAAAAAAAAGGTTCAATATGGGTCCTAACTATACAACCATGTTAGGTGCTCATTTACAATGCAAAGAAGAAATCTCTCACAACTAAAGAAAACAAAAAAAACCCTATGGGAAAAATCCCCTCTCCAAAAGAGAGAAAAAAGGGTATGTGTAGGATCATGATGGGCCAAAAAGTGGCAATATGATGGGTATGTGGCTGACAATTTTTTTTACCCAAAATTGATGAAACGAAAAGGGTTTTTAAAGGAGATTCTTAGCTTTCCATCAATATAAATTATGCTTTACTTTGAATTTAATAAGTAACTATTATTCATTTTCTATTCAAATTATGACTAAAGTCTTAATTGATAGAACTGATTAACAAACATTGATAACTTTCAAACGGTATCACATTTTTTGAATCCAAAACATG
The DNA here is from genome assembly GCA_007258455.2 of Sequoia sempervirens. Lineage (NCBI taxonomy): Eukaryota > Viridiplantae > Streptophyta > Pinopsida > Cupressales > Cupressaceae > Sequoia > Sequoia sempervirens. The sequence goes on along the minus strand of VDFB02075321.1, from coordinate 91,563,179 downwards.
CGTCACATTCTATGCTTTGCATACTATAGGATTAAAAAAGAAAAATTGAATTTCATGAAGTTTTGCCCAAGTTGGTTAGACATACGAAGTTTTTTATATTTTTAAAAGTTGTAATAAAAATTCATAATTAATTATTTACTTAGAAAAAAATTACAAAAAAATATGCATCACATCGGACATGAGTCCTCTACTTATATCTAAAATCTTATAAAAAATAATTATTATTTTATTGTGATTAGGTGGTTAGAAAAATACCTACTTCTTATTTTTTCCCTAAAATTTATACCTCTGATTGAAATTTAAATTTTTCACCAAATAGATTTTTATTTTTTTAAACAAACCTACTAGTTTAGAAACTAAATTCAATTTTCTACAAATTCTATTCTTACATATTTTTGAAATAATATAGATAACTTATTCAAATTTTTACTTTAAGTTGCCTAACTCTATTTTTTTTGAATTTTTTGCCACTTAAGGGCCTGTTTTTTCCATGATGATCCTGCACATACCCAAAAAAAAAAATGATGCATGGATAAAGGAATCCATCACACCCACTAAGGACTACAAACATCATGTATATACAATCAATGCCCCCCCCTATAAGAGGTAAAAAGAGAGACTATGCATCCCCCACACTGTGTAATCACCTAAAAAAATGGTAAGTTCTTGAAGACAAAAAATGATCCAATGTCAACAAAAAAATTGTATTCCTTTTGGAAGAAACAAAACCAAGTACAAATGAAAGTATGCTTCCCATTCCCTATAGGAATTGAAAGAAAAAAGCATGAATATCTATGATGATGTCTCTAAAATTTACTCATATTTCACGAAGACCTTGGAAGATGATGCCATGAACCAATCAGGAACATGCCCAATCACAATAGGAGGTGACAAACAAGGTACCACTGGAAACTAATTTTGAACATTCTCCAGAGACTAAGATAGGGTGACAATAGTTGTACCACAACTATCATCAAATAGGAGGGATAGACCTTCAAATGTGTCTTTCAAGTTAAAAATATGAGATTCTACGAACAATGAACCAATGTCCAACAAATAAGAATCCCAATTAGGAAGACAATGAGATACTAGTTGTGATGAATCATTAGACATGATCAATCAATCATCAACACAAAATGTATGTTCTTAATGAATAGGAATGATAGGAGCCTCAATCAATGAATCTGCACAATGAATCACAGAGGGTGAAGGTACATCAACTGTCTCTAATGGAGAAGGAGCATCTGAAGAACCCTCGTCATCCTCATTTGAGGATTCAAAGTATTCCAAAACTTTGAACTCTTGCATAGTAGAATGATCATAGGGTATCCTATCTAAAAAATGAAGAGGCATAAGATAATGTGAAACAAGATCATCTCAGAATAGTTGAGTATTAGAATATTTGTGTATTTCACAAATTTTAGACCAAAAGAATATGAGGGTACTCAAAATGATCAATAGCATTCAAAGTGGCATCACCAATATGCATTGTAATTACTCCTAGGACATTATCTCTTTTGTAATTCCATGAAATTTTTTTATTATTAGTACTAGGAGGGGGAACTAGATTATACAAATGTGCCAACAAATGAAGCCATGTAAGATGTTTTATGATACCATCTTTCCATTGTTTATAGTTTCCCCTTCTCAACATAATCACAGTAGGATGAAATAAAAATCTCATAATCAACTATGACAAATCTCCAAGAATACAAAGAAATCAACCTTCAACAACAATTAGCAACTACCAAATACTACAAATGAAGCCTTCCGAAAATACTTTAGGAAGCAATAATGCAAAAGACGATTGATGAGCTAAAAAAAAATTGAGAAAAAAGATAAACTCCTTACTAGATTCCTGTGTAAAATCACCAAGCCAAATAATTTTCCAAACACACAATCAAGATAGATTCCTCTCAAAGTACATCATGAGCCTTTGTAAGTCTTGCTCACACCAAGAAAATCCACTACAACTCTATTTAAGGAGCATAAAATGATCCACTTCTACCAATGTGGGATAATGCTTCTCAAAGACAACTTCAAACATAGGGGGCCCACCTCCACTTTGGTACACAACAATTTGAACCCTAAATATTTAGGGAAAACTTTATGAAATATAAAGTTTGATTGTAAATCGATTATTCCCAAACCAAAATCCTTGTCCAATAGTGTGCAGGTTAATCTTCACACCCAACAAGAAGGAGAAATCATGACTTGAGCAAAGGATATTGTGAAGTGGTTTTTTCTTATCATTTCCCTAGCCTTCCAGTTTCAGGCTTCCTTTCTTGATTGTAGAAGTGTTTAGGATAATGTAAGGCCGGTCAGGAAGCTGGGCAATGTGCCACAAGGTGGCTACACACCTTTCCCTTATCATTTTTCTTTTTGAAGGAGTGACCAAGACATGTGTCGGGATGGCCGAAATTTACTTCAAAAAATTTCTTCAGAAAGCATAAATTTCTAACCATGTGACATTTCATCTCTTTATCAAAGGAGGACTGTCTTTTAAATTAATATCTTTTAAAAACTGATGAAACTTGTTGTTTTCTCTTTGCTTATTTCTTGGGACAGAAGCTTCAATTTGATGCTTTAAGATGATGTGATTAGTTAGTAGGATTTATTCACTAAACTATTTTTTTAAGATTTGATCTAGTATAGGCATCTTTCTTTAACATATCTAAAAGATATTAATGCAGTAGTTGAAGGTCTAATGCAAAGATCTTTTATGACCTAACCAAGGGGTTACAAATTAGATCGTGAGCTATCAGGTATCAACATATAGCAACAATTACTTATGAGTTGAGGTGGTGTTTTCTTTCTTCAACAACTATAAAGGGGGGGGGGGGACAACACAAGAAAAGAAGGAATTTTCTAGGAGTAACTATTTTCTTTGTCAAAAGAAGTGTTTCTTTTTAGTTTCTCTTAAAATTTTAAGAAGTATTTTTCAGAAGTAATTTATATAACTACTTTATTCTAGAAAATTATATCTATTAAGTCTTAAACTATTATCGGATTGGCATCCGACCTTTGTTTGAAAGTTTAGTTTTAATTAAAGTATGAAAATTCTATTGAGGGGAATTTATTGAGACTATGCATGTATGGTTGTTTTCAAGATTTCTTTCTTTATATTGTCATTTTAAATGAAACACTGCATCTTTCAAGCTATATCCTAGTAGTTTAAATAGTGTATTTATATGCTTTATGCTTGTTTGATGGAATAGAAGTTTAGAATAATTGGACTATGTCATTGGACTTTTTCTATTTTTCTAAAAATCATTATTTTGTTGTGCTATGTTGTATTAGGAGATAGAGTTCTTGTAATTTCTAAAATATTGTTCTTTTACTCTAAGGAATCTTTATGTTTGATTGGACCTCAATGAACACTACCTATGGAAAGATTTGAAAGTCTGCACTGTGCTTAAAGTTGGCCTTTGTTGTTTGTTGTCTTTCCAACAATGAGGGATTGTGGCATTTTATGTCCTTTATATAAATCATAGGAGTAACTTGTATTTGAAATGTTGTAAAAGCTTTGACGTATCACCTTTTATGTTTTATACTTACCTTTCCTTTCTCCCTTATCTCAAAACCCCAAAAGAAGAGCCAAATTTCTATAAAAAAACCAAAGATATTCAATGAGACACAATTTAATCCCCACTCACTAAATTTCCCATAAGATTGTCGAAGAGGCACAAGATTTTCTGATCAATAGTTCTTTTTGTGGCACACCTGGTGGGACCAAATTTTTTCCAAACACCTGATTAGAAGTCAAAAATATCCCTTAAATCAAGCAAAGGAAGGAAACTGAAAGTTTCATGCCCAGATTCCAAACAGGAGCATCCTTGAGAGGTCATTTCCAGTACTCTTAGTTACCTACCTCAAATCCTAGAAGGAGAAGAACTACAGGTTTTGTATCACCTATAAGGAGTAATAGACTGAGAAGTCAGAGGCCATTATATAGAGACTTATCTACTCCACCCGGAGGCTTAAATTTCTAGATAAAATTGCTTGTATATCTGATTCATAGGAATATTTTCCTCATGGCTCAAGTACCTCCTCCTGCTCCTAGAAATTTTCTAACATATGAAAGTGGTAGTCCACTAAAACCTCCCACACCCATAGATGTATGGCCGGCCATACCTGCTAATTCCCTCAAGCCTATTCCAAAGTTTTTCAAAGAAGAATTTAAAACCCCTTCCGAACACCTTTAAGATATAGTAGAGGAAAACATTTCTCTAGGGTTGTTAGTCACTTCCTTCAAAGGAAAGGATTAATATTGGTATTGATATTTGGTATTAGGTTCTATCATCTCATGGGACTAGCTCAAACAATGCTTGTTCGAATGATTCTCTAAAAAAGGAGACCGCTCCTCACTGCTACATCAATTAATTACCATCAAAATGGCTCCGAGAGAAGCCATGAGTGACTTCAACACAAGGTTTGAGAACACTTGGTGGATGATTCTTTTGATTGCTCACCCCTAGCTCTAATGGCATTCATGTTTTATCTGAAGGCTATCAATCCGGACATCACAGTTATGATAACTTCCATGGGGGGAGATATCTTTCCTGATGCTTATGAGTTGGCGGTATGAGAAGAAAATAGTCTAATTGATGTTGGGAAACTCCTACCTTGACCTCCTATGCCTATGTTCACAGAACCTTCCAGAATGTGACAAGAAGGATCCTATTCAAGTATGCCCTCTATACAAAGCAACAAGTCAGATACACCCCAATCTGCGTATATGTATCCTTCCACTCAAAGTAACATGCCAAGTTCAAGCTTAGTCATGGCCAACATTAATGACATGAAGAATCTCATGGAAACTCTTGTTAATGAATTGGTCATTCTCAAATGCCAGCAGATAATGCCTCTGAAGGTGAACACTTAGACCTATGGTGGAAGTAAGCTTCCTTATCAACAAAACTAATAGCAAGGTCTTTCCCGGGGAGGAAGCCAATAGATGACATCTACAAACTAGATAGTTTCGGTAACCATGCCACTTCAAATAGTAAAATGTTGTCAAAGTAAAGAATTGATCCAAAGCTAGAATAACTTAGCGGAAGAGGAAAACACATGGTGCCTCACCTAGAGTGATGATCATTTGAACCCGTAGAGTTTTATGAAAGAAAATATGCGAAAATGGATGGCAAAACAAAGAAGAAAAGTCCCACCCCTGAATATAGATGAATGTGGGTCATCTGAAATAGAGAATGCTCATTTTGGAGCACAATTTCAAGGGACATCCTTAGAACAAGGAGCAAACATAGCACTTGACCAAGCATTGTTCTCATCGTTGAAGGAAGAAGATGTAGTATATGCAAACGTGGCTCCAATAACTATCATTTTTCCAGTACGTTCTAATTACGATAGGAGATCTATAAGAAGGATCACAAGGGAATATTTACCACAAGCCCCGCTACGTCTGCAGCCATGACAACCATTCTCCCTAGAGAGGTAGGCTTCATCGCCCATCATCCGACCTCATTTGCAACCATATAACATACCATCAGTGGAAAAGGAGGCGAATAAAGCACTAGGCTCAATCATGATGGAATGTTCTCTCATAAAAAAACAAATTACCACTATTTAAGGAAAAGTCCCAAGTAGCTGGGATACTTAACGTGGTGGAGCAATTGAAAAATGCACTTGCCAATGTGTCATTATGGGACGTCATATCAATTCCCAAGCAAAGGACCCTACCTTAGGAAGCATTAAAGGTAGAAGGGGAAAGTTTGTAGGAAAGCATGACTCAGTTGAATAATAAAAGTGGAAATGATAGATCTATACTTCCCCCTTAGCCTCTGAAAGCAACAACTTATACAAATACCGTGAGCAGTGTTAAGGAAAAAGACATAAGCAAAACAAAGCTCGGGCCTTTCTTTTTAATGCTTATAGTAGGAGACAAATTGTTGCACAATAATATGATTGATTTGGGGGCTAGCACGACTGTTATGCCAAAATAAGTGGCAAATGCTTTAAGGCTTAAGTATGAACTCCTTGAAAGGGGAGCCATGCAGCTACATGGAAAAAAGGTCCAAACCATAGGTTAGGTAAAAGATCTATCTTTAACCCTTTTCTCCTGCCCAAGCTAAATAGTCACTCAGGAAGTGGTAGTAATAGACATCCCACTGATTTTTGGGATGTCTATATCAAGGGATTTCACCACCAAACTTGGTTGATATTTGGAACCTGATTAGTCCCACTTGATTTTAAGGACTAAGCAAGGGAAAAAAATGAAGATTCTTTCAGAGCCTTTGCATCCTGAACATATTGCAAACAATGTGTTCTTATGCTTTGAGGCTACACACACTGCTATATCTCAATAGGAGAAATATTGTGTTGAAATGCTAGAGGATGAAGAGGACACAAGTGAGAAAACTCCTGAAGAAGAAGTGTTGCTTAACCAACTCATTGATTTTGATCCATTCAACAACTTCCATGCAACTGGGCTCCACACTTATGTAATTTTTTATGATGATCATTTACTTTTCCAAAACTAGTAAAGGACGAGGAGAAATTTGATGACCCATCTAATAATCGGTTACAAAATATTTTTTTATGGTGCCAAGTGTAAGATAGGCACTGGTGCAGGTGTTCATTTACTCTCTCCAATAAGATTCAAGATACTCAGAGCTTACCATTTCATGTTCTCATGTTCAAATAATGATGTTGAATATAAGACCTTAGTTCACGACCTAAACCTTGCACAAAGAATGAGGATAAAGAGAATACAAGTTTTTAGAGATTCAGAGATAGTGGTGAGCCAAGTTCATGGTCAAGCAATAGCAAAGAATACATGAATGAGGTCATACAAACATCGAGTCTAGGAACTGATTGAAATTTTTGAAGCCTTCAATATACAAACTGTTATTCCACGACCCCAAAACAATATAGCTAATAAAATGGCATGAGTCAGATTGCAATTCAAACAAACTTCCAACTCCACTAGGAAAAACATAGTTCAGGTCATTGTTCAATCCTCAATTCTAGACAATGATGATAATTGGTAGGTTTTTAATGACGATACTCAAACAAACACCTTCATACAAAAGGGAGGAATGATTCTTGACACTCCAACCCTAGGAACAAAATTCTCTAATGGGTAGGTCATCCAATTAAAAGGGAATAAGCTTTTGAGAGGATTGATTTTCCTCGAGAATCTTTTTGACTGTGAAGATGCAAGAAACAAAAAATGAAGGTTAATGGAAAATGAAAGAGATTATGAAGAACTTGATGTCAGGAGTGGAAGAAGGTTGAATGTTGGAAAAGAGGTTTTGAATAAAGATAATGAAAGACTAAGGGATCTATTTTATGAATATGATGGAGTTATGGCCTGGACTTATGATGACCTTAGAGGTTATGACCCTAGTATAATTCAACATTCCATCGACTTAGAGGGTGGGTCTAAACCTGTCCGACATAAGGAAAGGTTTTTCAACCCAAAGGTTGAGGCAGCATTAATAGCACAAGAGCTTACCATGTTGGTCGAGTCCAAGATAATATATCTAATTAAACATTCCACTTAGGTGTCAAACCCAATACCTGTCTGAAACAAGAATGCTGATATCAAAATTTTTGTCATTTTTTGAGATCTAAATAAAGCATCACTTAAGGACCATTACCACTTTCCTTCAATGGAATAGATTCTACAGACAGTAGCCAGGCTTGAAATGTTCTCACTACTTGATAGTTTTTTAGGATATAACCAAGTATATATGAAGGAGAGTTCCCAACACAAAACAACATTTACCACTAAGTGGGGAATGTTTTCATATGCTAAAATGCCATTTGTCTTGTCAAATGCTAGCGCAACCTTTCAACAAGTAATGGATACCGCTTTCAAAGGTTTAATTAACCTGGTCATTCTAATATATTTAGATGACTTAACAATATTTTCAAAATCAAAAGATGATCACTTTGACCATCTACAAAAGGTTTTCCAGAAATGTCAATAGTTCAGGATTTCTCTAAATCCCAAGAAATGTGTCTTCAGAGTTCCTCAAGGTAAGCTACTTGGCTTTGTAGTCTCAAAAGAGGGGACATCAATAGATCTCAAAAGGGTTAGGTCCATTATGGAATTACATCTGCCAGTAAACCAAATGGGACTCTAGTCATTCCTAGGGAAAATAAATTTCATCAGTAGATTCATTTTTTATTTCATTGGTATTGCAAGGCCTATTACACTAATGCTTAAAAATAATCTACCATTCAAATGGACCCTTGAAGGGAAAGAGGCCTTTGAACAAATAAAGATGGCAATTTATGCTGCTCCGGACATAGCTAATCTAGATTTTTCAAAGGATTTCCTACTCTATATCTATAGTGGTTAAGACAGTATAGCTTCAGTAATCACCGAGAAAGGCAGTCAAAATGAAGGAGAACATCGTGTCACATTCCATTCTAGAACTTTGAAAGGGTATGTGATGAGGTACAACTTTGCATAAAATAAGATTTTTCCATAGTAAAAGGTTTAAAGAAATTCTGACACTTGGTGTTAGCCAATAAAATCACTATCCTCGTAGCACATCCTAGTGTGTGGGAGTATATCACTAAGGGAAAGATCATAAAAAAAAAGAGAAAACTAGATCACCAAGATCCTAGAGTATGATGTAGATATCCAGCCAACTAAGTTGGTTCGGGGAAGAGGTCTGTGTGAATATATCACACGAGAAATGAGTCTCATGGCCGAAAGAGAGACCAATCAGGTGTACTTGAATCAATTTGAGTCTGAAAAATCTTGGGTTACTGATTGGACACATCACATGCAAAAGGGATATTACACTAAAACCAATCCGTCATCCAATAAAAGGAGGTACTACCATCTACAAGGTGCAAGGTATGTACTGATTGAAGATGTACTTTTTCAAAGGAATTATGATGGTATTCTACTCCGATGTCTTGACACTCTACAGGCATAGAAGGTGGTCATTTTTTTTCCAAGACCACCACTTTGAAAATAATGAGGGCAGGATATTATTGGCCCTCTAATTTTAGTGAAGCACATCATCTAGAATAGAGGTGTACTCAGTGCAAATTTTTTGTTGGAAAAAGGAGGAATATTGCTCAACCCTTGAGCCCTATTGTAACTGAGGAACCCTTTGCTCAGTAGGGTCTATATTTTATCAGTATGATAAACCTTATTTCTAGTGCTAGACATAAGTGGATACTAATGACAACTAATTACTTTACAAGGTGGGTGGAAGCCGTAGCCCTAAAAAATGAAAAAAAGGAGACAATGTTAATTTCCTCAAAGAACTGGTGACCATATTTGTGCTGCCCAAAACCATCATATCCGACAATGCCCAAACTTTTATTGGGTCAAGTATGTCATATTTTTCTATCCGGCATGGGATTTTTCTTAAAACTTCATCAAATTAATATCCACAAGGAAATTGGCTAGCAGAGTCTACCAACAAAAACCTAATTAGGTTAATCAAATGCATTGGGTCAAAGTGAAAAAGAGATTGGCACAAGCATCTATGAGTGGTTCTATGGGTGGATCGAATTACCCTAACTTAGAAGATTCTAAAAAATTCTCCTTATGAGTTGGTGTATGAAAAAGAGGTAGTAATGCTCATTTCCATAGAAATCCCTGCACTACAACTACTGAAGGCCCTAGAAGTTGAAGAAAATGGTGGAATGGAAGTATGACTAGTAGAACTCCTAAAATTAGAGGAAGACAGAGAAAAGGCCTATGAAGTCATGATCAACCATCAACAAGCTGTCAAGTGATGGTTTGATGAAAAGGCCTCTAGTCCAGAATTCAAGGAAGGGAGCTTTGTGCTAAAATATGATGAACATACTAAAAAACTAGGACAACACACAAAATTTGAAGCACTGTGGAAGGGACCCTTCTGAATTAGTGCATGTAAAGAAAAGAATGCATATGAACTTGAAGATATGGAAGGCAATGCTTTAGGTATACCAGTGAATGGTATTTATTTGAATATTTTCCATTAGAATGCATAGTTCTTTGAAAACTTTAACAATTATGTATCATATGTAAAATTTTGTAATTATTTTGAAGTTTTTCTAGAATAAAACCTAGGAGGAACACTAAGAAATAAGTATCTTGTATTATATATATTGTAAATTCTACATATATGCAAGCCCAAGACTTAGATTCAAACATGAGACTCTCTCGAGTGAGCCCAAAAGGATTTACAAGAAAAAAAATTAGGAGTAACATGTAAAAGTAGTCTAGAGGCACCCTTGGCTGTCACCCAGGAATGAGAAGAAGCCTGCTATCAGGTCTTCTTTCTTTTTTTTTCTTTCTCTTCTTCTCCACCTAGTTACAAAAGGAAGGCTGAAGAGCACAATAGACATGAATGCAGGTCCAAATCCTACTCATTACTACTTTGTGTGAATTAGTTAAAGTGTTTTCTACAATCCAACCCTATAACTTGCTCCACACCATACTCACGAAGCAAAAAAATGGTTGTTGGCTATGAAGAAAATTGATGTGTTGCAATGTCCATAGTGCAGAAATCAGAGAAAAAGGGTAGTTGAGGCATGTCTATACCAAATTCCACATGCCTCCAAAGGTCCATAACACTCAAGATGTCAATACCAATGATGGACACTTGCATTATTTCTCTAAGTCCTTCCATCAGTGAGGTGTCCAACATCTCTCGATATAGCTCAATTATCATAGGTTTGGACACTTTCAGATCCAACAGTGAGGCCACAAAGTGAGAAAGCACATTGTAGTTGCTCCAAAGATGGATCACATCAGTAACGAAGTCAGTATCCACCACCCATTTGAATGCACTCATGATAAGTGGGTCACATTTCTTGACCAACCATTTGATTCGATCACTAGTAATTTCTCCTAGAAAGTTTTATTGCAACCTCCATGGAAGGAGCCAAATAGGAGTTCCCAAGCCAACAAACATTCAGAAAAAAGTGGTGAATTGTAGCAAAATGGAAAGAAAGTAGGCGGAAGGCCAATTAAGTTAGAGAACTTTATGTTCGAATGAATGTTGCAAAAGGTGGCATGACTATATATAGAAAATTCTGACCAACAATATTGATCAATGGAATATCCATTTTTAGCTAGATGGCAATGGGAAAATTTGAGGCAAAATGAACCAAGGCAGATAAATCATACGGAGGATCCCATAGAATGCCTTAAGAAATAAATCAGGGTGCTATGATTAAATGCTCTAGTGCACCAATTATTGGTGTGTTTCCATCATTATCATCAGTGCCAACTATCTCATTAATGAGAAAAGATGAGGTTAACATGTTTTAAAAGAAAAAATCTCTAAAAAATTAATGGTTGCATTTTTCAAGGGTACTTTGCACCACTTCAACACATTTGGAACAATGGAAAATATGCTTCTTGAGGAAATGTTTCTTTTTATTTAAGAGGTAGCGAAAGGAATGTACTAATTTCATCCTCATGAGTTTTTTCACATTCCCAAGGGATACGGATCTTTAATCCACACATATCATCCTAGTGGCAATATTTAATAGCCTAGCAGTAATAGCACAACCATGAGTGCATGTACTAGAAAAATAATTTATTACACTTAAACATTTTTTTTTCTTTTGAAGGAAAAGGTTCGCTGACCATTATTTCTAAAGGTTCTCTGTAACTTTTGATACAATCATGGTAGAACTCTCAACTTTTGGAAGATAGGCCACAAATCCAAATCAATGACCTGGTTATCCCAATATTTTTGGGAAAAAGTATTTCGCCAATGTCCCAGCTATAGAGGAGTGACCTTTCAAGTACTGCAAGAAGGTACCTGTACATAAGCCTATGAAAAGAGAAGCAGTACAAGATATCATTAACAATTTATTTGATCCCAAGTTGTCAGTCAACCCTAAAAGCCTCAGAGAAGGTCTGTTTCAAAGAAAGGAAAAGTATTTGGCATCTGAGGGTTTTGTGTTTTGGCTATGGGATTTTGGTTTTCCATAGTTCATGTTGCCCATTGTACATCCGTGCCTTGAATTAGTTAATGCATGTGCTAGGAAATTTGATGAGGTGACAAGGATTATCCAAAGCGATAGGGTTAGGGTTACTATTTCTACTCAAGCCATAGGGGATATGCTATGTATCCCTATGGCCTAGGATTTTGAGTTGTTCAATGAAGAAAAGATGGATATTTTCAGGAAATAAAAGCCAGAAGAACAAAATTTTATGAAGAAGAAACAAGGGAAGGGTCGGATAGAGGTCATGTCTCTTTCCCTCTACCATATGATATATTCAAGAGGGACACTTAGGAGATATTATCAATGTTGGCTTGGGTATTTGGTCTTGACAACAATTCCCAGGTTCTTCCTTTTCAATTTAACTTAGCTTTTGAGCTAAAGAGAGAAAAATTCTAGAGGCACTATGATTTCATAGAGGTGATAGCCATGAACATGTTGAACTAGATAAAAAATTATGGGACCAATTCTAAATTTAGGTACCCTTCCTTCTTATCTCATTTAGTTTCGCATTATAATTTTTAATATTTTGGGAAAAATGTCCCAGTGTCTACGTTGGACGAAAGGAACTGTCTTCAGCCAGTTTCTGTGTGGACCCGTTTGTTTTCTAAAATAGGGAATTATTATGGGTTTGTGAATTACTTTTTGAGGTCCGTATTCCAAGAATTGCTACCCCATCCTACGGGGTGTTTCTCTCTTGAGGTTTTACAATGGATAAGGATCTTGCAAAACCCAATGGATTACTTCTTGGGTGTGGATTTCACATTTATCATATTTCATGGTTTTCCCAATGAGTCTTCTTGACTCCCTAGGTTTATAATAGATAGAGTTTTTGTGCTATAAGCATGCTACCAGTTGACCATTGTTGACAAAATCTATGGCATAGGAAGAAACAAGATGAAGTTGTATCTACTCACTCTCAATATTGCTAATAGCTAGGTATCACTTACAAAGCGATTTTGTGAGGAAGAACTCAAGAATCTTTTTGCGGCTTTGAGCCTAGTCATCATTTGCGATAAGTGGGACTATAATCCAAGGGGAATTTATAGCA
>VDFB02075321.1:91326935-91550094 GCA_007258455.2 Sequoia sempervirens | reverse complement strand
TATCTTGTTGTTGTATTCAAATTTCATCTCATGGTGAAGAGTAGATGGGACTGATTTCATAGCATGAATCCATGGTCTCCCTAGGATAAGATTGTATGAAAGAGGTCTTGGCATGATATGGATAGGGGTAGGAAACACTATAGGTCCGACCCCAAAAGGTAATGTGATCATTCCTAATGGTTGGATAATAACATTGTCAAAGCCATAAATATTAACATTGATCATTATGTTGAATAAGCCTCTTGTCCATGCCAATTTTATCTAGGAGGTCAATGCTACAAATATTAAGACCTGCTCCATTGTCTATGAGAGTGTACCTAATTGTGGTTTAATTAATGATCACCTCTATCATCAAGGATTCATTTTTGTTTTTAATTTCAAGTGAGGGTAATTCATGTTTAGGGAATGTGATTTCTGACTGTGTGACTTGGGTATGGCCAAAGTAGGATGCTACAACATTCAATTTCATAGAAGATTGGATCTCCTATTGTTCTATTTGCAACATTTCTCAAAATAACCAATTGTATGTAGGTGATGTTTGAACAAGATGCCATAAGGATATATTAGCGAGAGTCTTTTTAAGGTCTTCAACTAAATTATGTAATGGAAAATGAGGAGCACCAGGCAGAATATGTTGAGGAAATGGTAATGAAGTGGGGGCAGTTTATGGTTGCCTGCATGTCTGAGTGATTATATTACAACTCAACTTCTATGAAACATGTATGAGTTGCATCAGTGAGTGAATCCAAAATAAGTTTGAAATATTCATTTAGGGTTTCCATTTTTTTGCTAGGTGTAAAATTAATTCACTATTTTTTTTAACTTGGCTACAAAATGTTTATCCCACATTGGTAGCTTGGGGTATGTTTTTGCTATTTAAATAGCATTGCAATGTCTTTGGTTGTTGTGACCAAGACTCACAGATTGAAAAGAGGTCCTCTCTTTTTTGGGTGCTTGGTGGAGTTTGCTTGGTATTAGCATGGAAATCAAGCAATGGGGTACATATTTTTTTGGTATCAAATCATGTTTAATTCTTTTAGGAAGTTTTGAAAGAAATTTCTTTGAATTATTTTAAAGAATTCAATCACAGTTTCTTTGGAGAAAGGGAAATTCAGGCAATGGAGTGATTTTATTCTCACTCATCTTAGTGAGTTTAATCTATTGTCGTATTTGTATAATGAAGTCCCTATTCTAGACAGTAGTAGGTATATAATTTGGGAAGGATTTAGGGCTAGAATATTTGGAGTTATTTTTAAGCATATAAATGACAAGGATTTTTTTTTTATTCACTTGTTTATTTTAAGTGCCCTCATGCTCTTTGGACTTACATTCAAGAGTTTTATGGAGACCCTGATACTCTGCCATGTCTCGATGAACCTCCTTAAAATACCAGTGTGCCTTTTTGTTCTTCAAAGAAGATAAACCATGCTTGTGATCCTTTGGAGGTTTTTGAGACTTCAGATAAGGTTGTGATTGCTTCAGAGGTTCATGATTCTTTGCTAGAGATAGTTGATCCACTTTCATTAAGTACTTCCATCATTCCTGAGCAACATGTTTCTCATTGTCTTCCTGATTAGGATTCCTATTTTCTGGATGTTGGTTACTTGTTTGTGGAGTCTCATATTTCAGATTTGGAGGACACATTTAAGGGGTTATCTCCCCTCTTTGATGACAGTTATTGCACAAATGTTGTCAAACTATCTTAGTCTTTGGATATTGTTCAACATCCATTTCCAATGGTACCTTGTTTCTCACTTTCTATTGTGATTGCGCATGTTCCTGATTGGTTTGTTGCATCATCTTCCAAGGTCTTGGTGACACATCAGCAGATTCCAAAGACATCATCATACATCTTCATGCTTCCTTCTTTCAATTCCTATATAGAATGGGACGCATACCTGAATTTGTATTTGGTTTTGTTTCTTCCAAAAGGGAGACAAGTTGTTTATTGACGTTGGATCATGTTTTGTCTTTAGGCACTTACGATTTTTGTAGGTGATTACACATCATGGGGGGCTATATAGCCTCTCTCTTTCCCTCTTATTAGGCGGTTGTTGATTGTATCTACATGATGTATGTAGTCCTTGAGTGGGTGTGATTGAGTCCTCCATCCTTGTATCATTTTTGTTTTCTTTTCTCTTTTGGAGATGGTTTTTTTCCAATAGGTTTTTTCTTCTTTTCTCTACTTGGGAGATATTGCATTGTAAATGGGTACCTAACATGGTTGTGTTGCCAAGACCCATATTGCACTTTTGCATTTTTTAGTTTCCCTAAGTTTCAATTAAGGGGGGGTGTTAGTGTGAATATTTTCACTTAAATCTTAAGTTTACTTAGGGTTAAAAGTGCATTTGTTACTCAGGGTAGTTTTTTCCCATACTGGGAAGTTTCTCACCAATCACCTTTTTTTCATACCTTTTTAAGGCACCTTGTACATAAGATTTTTCACGTTTCTCAATACATTTTCTTTTCATTCCTAGTGAAATAACATCTTTTGTTGCTTCTCTTTCATGAAGGTTTATTTTGGCGTGTAGTTGCTTCTGGGTGCTCCAACACTTATAAATGAAAAATCAAAATAAAACATTTAACTCACTAGTTCCCACTCTCACACTTTGGTACCAAGTTGGCTATGAAAATTCATAATTTGGTGTTATGTTCATATATAAAAAGACATGAACATGTAATCATTACACACATACAAGACAACACAACACATGAAAACTAAGAATCTATCAATACAATGACATTCAAGAAAAGTCAATGGTCCATACTTGCATCTACCATAATTAAACACACACTCATCCAAGTGCATGTAGATCACCTAGAAATCATTCTAGAATTCATGTACATCTCTAAAGGTTGTTGTCTATAAATGTATTTTTAAATGTACTAATTTGATAGAAAATACTTAAGAGTGTGAGAGAGGTTACCATTGCCTAGTAATCATTATGTAAGAGTTCACAAGGAAAAAATAAATATCATCAAAGCTCGAGTTTGAAGGTGCAAACTAGATCAAAAAAATTAAAATTGACCCTACACAGAGAAAAAGGAGGATAATGTGATTTTGATCTACATACATGATTAACCTAGCTAAACTACCCCACCTAGTTGTTGTATCTATAGTTTCAAATCTACTATAACACTAATATTGTTGGCATTTCATCTCATGTTTAGCCTTAGGTTTGGATTGTAAAACCTAGTATTTCCACCCTAAATTTACATTACATTATAAAAATGCTAGGGTTTATTCTTTGATTGATGTGCATGCATTCATTTCATCTTTTGATATGTTTTATATTCATTTTTCCACATGATACCTATTTCATTGATTATCTAATACAATTATATACTTTGGAAGTGGATGTCTTCTAATGAGGATGACATTGCCCAAAATCCACACAAAACACAATAACAAATATCAAAATAGAAAATGCAAGACAAAATACAACCCACTTTTGATTATTTTCAAAAGATGAAATTACATATTCAAAAATTACAAGGCTATAGCCTCATGGGCTTGATTCATTACAACAAAATCAACTCTAAAAGAAGATCTATTATTCAAAGCCATAATTTGCACTAATGGCGCTAACTTCTACAACCCCTACTTAACCCTTTTATTTTACCGAATAACCACCCTAGAATGTTCTAGAAAGTGTAACTTTCCCTTTTGTTTGGCGCCAAATGTCTCGTCATTTGATTTCTTTCCTAGGAAGATATTTTAATGAAATTCACTTTTTAGTGAGGCAGCTTCTTGGGGCCATAACTTTTGATCTAGGCGTTCAATTTTGTATTATAATATAGCATTGGAAAGCTCTCGAAGAGATCTACAATGCTTAAATGATTAAAGATCATTTTGTCCACTTTTCAAGTTGTTTCGGGGCTTCTAAGGTTTTCAAATTTGAATTTGAAGTTGCATTGGAGAAATTCTCCGAAACATAATCTTTGATATCTCCCAAACTGTATATGGTATCGAGACCATTCTTCTACCAGCAGAAATGCTTTTCAGTTCTAATTCTTGGTGTAAATTTTCAGGTCCATACAATCCCGTTTAGGCCGACTTACTAAAAATAGTAAGTGATCATTTTTCACCTTTTCTAACTTCTAATTGTCTTACACCCCTCAACTACCATCTTGGGACTGAAAACACTAAAGAAAAATAAGGAAAAATATTTTTTGGGTGATGCAAGATTGGCCTACACCACTAGATGCTTCTACATCATCATCTCTCTATAGAGGTTTTATTTTATCATGTCTTACCTTTCTCCTCCTTCATGAAGATAGTGAGAAAATTATATTCTATTAGACAGCCTTATCTCTTTTATTCTTCAAGGTCTTTGTTCCACACACATAAAAAATAGAAAAGATAGAGAAAAAATTATAAAATAATGTATGTAGACATATTTATCATATTGGTCCTAAACCAAAGGCAACATGTTTTTTGCATTTTCACATAGTGACATTTATTTCATAGTTGATTATTTACATCTATATCACCTATATTACAATTGTGGCTAGTAAATAATTTGGGGACATTCCCCATTATTGGACCTTGCATTATTTATCATATCTATCCTATCAATTTTATTGATCCTATTATGGTTCATATCACAATTGGGTCTCGTTCCACTATCTCAATGGTATGCCTCTAATTCTACCCATTGTGTGAATGTGCTCATGGATGCCACATTTGATCATTTTTCTTACTTTCATATATATTTTTGTTGTAGAGGGCCACATTACCATTATCATACGTATGCGAGGAAATATCATTATCCTATGATCATATCCAATATCTTCTTATTCTCATTGATTCCACATTGGACCTTTTTCTTTTGGCAATTAAGGGTTGTGTCACCATTATAATTTCCATGTTAGGGTAGTGAACCTAGATCTACACATTCATCCTAAAATTATTTCCATGACTAAGACTTGATTTTTGTAATCATTTTATATATTTTTCTAAATGACTCGTCTAAAAGGACATTTCTCTTAACAATGTATGAACACCTTCTACAAACATTATTAAATACCTTTAATCTTAAGTCATCAAATTACATACCCCTCTATTTAACATCTACTTTTTAAATTTAAACTTAATTACCTAAAGCTCAATTTACCAATCTAAATTAATTAGCTACAAAAATTTGTAGGCTTGAAGAAAGTTTATTTTCCTTTTTAAAAGAATATTTAGTAGAGCTAAAATAAATGAGTTGATTATTGAAATAATTAACTTTGCTAAAAGAGAATCTAATATATCGGCGCCCATAGAATTCCACTTAATTTGTTATATGATTCACACTTCTCTCGTAATCGAGAGCCGGTGGAAATTAAAAAGTGAGTATCCCCAAATGAAACTTCTCTGAAGACCGTGAAGCCGCATTATCAGGCTTCAAGGCACGTGGAGAAATTCCGTTGGAATTTAAAGGTGCAGATTCTCTCGAACAGAGTGAGAGCTTGACGTGCATGTGCACCGTGCCGTACAATAAGTATTTGGGCTCCTTGATTATATATATACATATAATTTTAATAGTATTTTTATTGTAATTTTCATTATTAATTATGTATTTAGTTTCAGGTATTTTTTTATATATTTATATAGTAATATATGGTGTATTCTTATATATATTTGGATTTATTTATTTAATTTTATATTCATTGATTATTTATGTTATAAATGTGTGATATTTCAATTTCTTAGATGTATATGTAGGATTATAATTGTCAATACAATTTTCATTCATAATTCAATTTTTTTAGACATTGATCTAATTTAGATGTCTTAGCCAAGTCATGTCTATAGTTATGAGGTTGCCATTGTAGTCACAATCTTGATCCTTATAAATGAAAAATCAAAATAAAACATTTAACTGACTAGTCCCCACTCTCACACTTTGGTACCAAGTTGGCTATGCAAATTCATAATTTCGTGTTATGTTCATATACAAAAAAGGCATCAACATGTACTCATTACACACATAGAAGAAGACACAACACATGAAAACTAAGAATCTATCAATACATTGGCATTCAAGAAAAGTCCATGGTTCTTGCATCTACCATAATTAAACACACACTCATCCAAGTGCATGTGTATTGATCACCTAGCAATCATTCTAGAATTTTTGTATATCTCTAAAGGTTGTTATCTATCAAGGTATTTTTAATTATACTAATTTGATAGAAAAAACTTAAGTGTGAGAGAGGGTATCATTGTCTAGTAGTCTTTATGTCTTATTAGAATTCACAAGGAAAAAATATATATCATCAAAGATTGAGTTTGAAGACACAAACTAGATTAAAAAATTGAATTTGACCCTACATAGAGCAAAAGAGGATATTATGATTCTGATCTACATGCATGATTAACCTAGCTAAACAACCCAACCCAATTGTTGTATCTATAGTTTCAGATTTACTATAACACTAACATGGTTTCCATTGCAAAACCTAGTATTTCCACCCTAAATTTACAATATTGCATTATCAAAACTCCTAGGGTTTATTCTTTGATTGATGTGCATGCATTTATTTCATCATTTGATATGTTCCAAGTTCATTTTTTCACATGATACCTATTTCATTGATT
Source organism: Sequoia sempervirens (assembly GCA_007258455.2). Lineage (NCBI taxonomy): Eukaryota > Viridiplantae > Streptophyta > Pinopsida > Cupressales > Cupressaceae > Sequoia > Sequoia sempervirens. The sequence goes on along the minus strand of VDFB02075321.1, from coordinate 91,543,508 downwards.
ATCTAATACAATTATATTCTTTGGGAGTGGATTTCATCTCTCTATAGATGTTTTATTTTATCATGTCTTACCTTTCTCCTCTTTCATGGAGATAGTGACCAAATTATATTCTATTAGATAGCCTTATCTCTTTTATTCTTCAAGGTCGTTGTTCCACACAAATAAAAAAAAAAGAAAAGACAGAGAAAAAATTATAAAATAATATATGTAGACATATTTATCATATTGGTCCTACACCAAAGGCATCCTGTTTTTCCCATTTTCACATAGTGACATTTATTTTATAGTTGATTATTTACATCTATATCACTTATCTTATAATTGTGGCTACTACATAATTTGGGGACATTCCCCATTATTGGACCTTCTATTATTTATCATATCTATCCTATCAATTTTATTGATCCTATTAGGGTTCATGTCACGATTGGGTCTTCTTCCACTATCTCAATGGCATGCCTCTAATTCTACCCATTATGTGCATGTGCTCATGAATGCCACATTTGATCATTTTCTTTACTTTTCGTATATATTTTGGCTATAGAGGGCGAAATTACAATTATCATGCCCATGTGAGAAAATATCATTATCCTTTGATCATATCCAATATCTTTTTATTCTCATTGATTCCACATTGGAACTTTTGTTGTATTTTTGAGTGTTTTTTTGGCAATTAAGGGTTGTGTCACCATTATAATTTCCATGTTGGGGTAGTGATCCTATACATTATTATATCTCTAGTCCTTTTACACACTTCTCACATCATGCATTTTTCTAGCTATGGTTGCTATATTTTAATGCATTATTATGATTATACATACTTACATTTTTATCATTCATTAATTACTTGAAACATGACTATGATTATCATTATCTCACAATATATTTTATTCTCAATGTATTTTTATATAGCCATGTTTATTATTGATATATAATATGATATTCCTTCAATCAATTGCATCCTATGAGACAGTCAATTGAAGGGGGGAATACATTATCACTAACATTATCATTTTGTATTTAAATTTATATTTGGAAGTCATAAGATAGTCATAGAATCCTTGTCTCTTATAAGAACTCATGAGAGAACATATGTGAATGAAAAATCATGCAAGGAGAATCTTCATCCTTCATGGACCACATGTTCATCTATTTGATGCATTCACTTTATGCATTACTTAGAATGCTACATATTTAGAGATACATTATTCATACTAAGAGATAACCATGCACCTAAAAGTGGGGATAAAATATAGTGGTAAAAAGTACATCCTTGATGCATCCTGCATTTATTTTTGTGACAAAAAATAATAAATTTTTGTGCATAGTTAGACTTATGTACCTTGTCTTCTATAGACCACTTATGTCTATACTTATATACATGTTATCCTAGTCAAATAATCTTATTTGTTTAATTATAACCATTAATCTAATCCTAATCCATAACCTAGTCCTTTCAAACAATTATATAATTGTGCTATTTGACCTATGTCATGTTAAGAGTTCTAACGCCACCTTCACAACCATAGTCTTGATCCTTGGAGTATATAAAAAATAAAAAATAAAAATGTTAATGAATTGACCTCCTTTTCACACTTTGGTATGAAGTTGTATGTGCACATTCACAAATTTTTATTTCCATGTATAAAAATATCAATTTGTATTCATTTCACACACATGAATAGAAGAACACATACAAAACATGCAATCCAAGAAAATTTTAATATAAGGAAATTCAACAGTAATTGTTCACACTTGTATTTTTCATATCTAATCACACACTCATCCTAATACATATGAATCACTTGGAAACCATTCTAGAATTCATGTGTGCATGTTTGTGGTGTGTTTTATGTTAATACTTTTTGAAATATTGCCGACTTGACAAAAAAAAATCTTAAGAGTGGGAAGAGGGATACCATTGTCTAGTACTCTATTTGTAAGAGTACACAAGGTGGAATTTAGAGATCATTAGAATCAAGTTTGTGCATATGGATCAATTTTGTAGCTGCAAGCTAAATCCAAAATAGTGAAGTTAAACAAACATAGAATAGAAAAGAATAATTTGATTCTAATTCACATAAACATCAATCCAGTGCATCTCTAGATTTTGAGATGTATAGATATCACAATCTTCATCAATTGATACACATTTTTAGAGCACAAAGATAAGAAAACTCTCTTATTTTTTACTATTTATGTCCTTAATATATTTTTGTCTACTATTGCCAAATGCATGATCCTCTCCAATCTAACAACTTATTGAATTTAAATTGATTTGTATTTACTTAACTTATTTTGTTAATTAAAACCTTATTTTTCCTTATTAATATACATATATCCATACATATATATCAACATAAATCTATATAAATATAGATAAACACAAACATAAACACAGATATATCCACGTGGAGGTAAGTGTACACAAGTACATATGTATCTATCTAGTTATGTATATGTGTATAATTAACATTTTTTGATCGAGTATTGATTATGTTGACCATAGTTAGAAGATTACGTGTAGGGACTTCAAAAAGCATTAGGGTTTAGTTTCGTTTCACTAACAACTACTTCATTTCATTCCACGTTTAGAAAACAATGAATTTTAACACATTGCAATTTCTCGTCTAACCGACAATGACGGTAACATAGAATCTAACCATCAAATTTGCTGCGTCAAATCTGGCACGTCATCTTTCGGCATCACATGATGGTTTGAAGAAAATGTTCTACTTAATGTCTATATTTTGTGTATCTCTTCGCTCCAAATCGATCTCATCTCCTCAGCGTTCATTAATTATAAGTTTAGATAGTTTCTTGCATCTTTGAATAAGACTCTGATCTTCTTGTTTTACTGTTAAAAGTTGTATAAATTTCTGTTCCAGCTGAATCAGATGGCTCAGATTGTTAAACCCTGTGCATCTTGCAAGATTCAACGAAGAAAATGTGGAGACAAATGCGTGCTCGCTCCTTACTTTCCACCAAACGATCCCCACAAATTTTCAGTAGTACACAAATTATTTGGAACAAGAAGCATTGTGAAAATCCTTCAGGTATAAATCAAATGTTTTTTACATTTTTTTTAAGGAATTGGTCTCCACATCTCTACTTTCAAATCGAAACAATTTGATTGATTCAACTCTTAATGTGTATCTAAATAGAAATGACTTTTTATCGATTTTATTTCGACTAAAATCTAAATAGAAATAACATCATTCCTTTTCCTGTTCAGAAAATTCCGGATGAGAAGCGAGCAGATGCTGTAACAAGCCTGGTATACGAAGCAAGTACGAGAGTGAATGATCCTATCTATGGCTGCACTGGAACAATTTGTCGATTGCAGGAGCAATTATTACACCTCCAGTCACAACTGGCAATCACTCAAGCAGAGCTCCTCAACGCACAGGCTAATCTTAAGTCTCTCCTCACTGGATATTGTAATAGCGGTGAAAGAGGAAGTGCGTTGGATGTACTGTATGAAAATGAACCACATAAGGATGACCTAATGCCTTTGCAGGACGATGAGAACCCTTTTGGATTATGGGCGCCACTGTGAGCCTAATTTGGGTTGTCTGAATTTGTTCAATATTCCATGGTAAATAGCTTTTCAAGCATTCCTTAGTCTGTAATCATCTGGGGTGATGCATTTTTAATGACATCGATTGGTCTATCAACTGTCATGACACAATCAGGAGTAGTCTTTAAATTGCTGCTTAGAAAATCTTTAAATTGCTCTAAGATTCACATAGTAATAAAGTTGTATATTTATATATTTAATTATTAATATTCTAGATTTATTTTTCTAAATGAAATATTAATTTTATTTTTTTATATAAATAACATTGTTGTTGGTTCATTATTTTGTATTAACAAAATGTCTCTGTTACAATGCCAACTCTTTTTTCGCCTCAACATATACAATAGAGAAAATATTGTCATTTTGGTTCTCTCAAGCACACGTGCCTGTTTCTATGAGGCCTATGCGTCATTTTGATTATAGTTTCTATGACTGGTTTATTTATTTTTTAATGCTGGTTTTCTGGTTGGATTGAAGGTCTTTATTTTTTCTTGGACTGTCGGACTTGTAGGCCTTTGTTTTCTGCTTTGTTGTTTTGTTCAGAATAGGCCCTTACCTTACTTTTCTAATCAAAAACATGTACACTAGAGAAAATATCGCCTTAAATAAATGAGGAAGAAGATTGTTTAGTAAATTAAAATGTTAGTGGATATTTTATTTGTATGATATTTATTATGTTAATTTATTTTTATACTTAGTAAAAATAATTTTTAAATGGAAGAAGACTAAATTTTTATTAGAGAGCTTCAAGATCTCATATGTTTTTTGATTTTCTTATTAAAAAATTAATTAATATTTTACATTATATTGTTTTTAATGTATTAAACACTTTTTCATAGTATAAAAAGATACCTTTTTTAATATTAAATAACAATATATGTATGTATGTATGTATGTATGTATGTATGTATGTGTATGTGTATGTGTATGTGTATGTGTATATGTATATGTATATGTGTATATATATATATAGAGATCAACTTTGAATGATTGTTTGTATATACAATCTATTCCAATTTACTATCACATTATATGTTAAAAAATTCATGTATAAGTCATTTTAAAAATATTTTTAAGAATATTTTTTTGAATATTAAAAATATTTTTTGAATATTCAATTATTTATATCTTTTAAATTATTATTTTTATTAAATATTAAATAATTTTAATATAATATTTTTAGTCAACATTTTTATGTACTAACTATAATGACAATCAATTGTTTAAATCTTATTAAGAATGAAAAAATACAGTAGTAATTTTCCGAAAAAATCAATTATCAATAGTAATATACAATATTGTAATACAACTAAGAAATTTTCTGGTTCCAACGGTGCAAAGATGTGCGAAGGGAGTCCAGGAGCAGGAACGACTCGCGTCAATGAAGGTATGGATGCGCACAGGCTGCGACAGGCTGGAGTGAAGACTCAAGAGAAGAATAAGTGCTTGGCCGAATCCAGAAAGGATGACTACTGCAAATCGAAGGGGAATGGGTGACACCAGTATGCCCTTCACTCCATCTCATCACTGGAGAACATTCCTCCCGCCTCTCCTCTACAGCCCTTTGGTTTTGATCCATTGGGTTTGGCCCAGTTCGATGCAACGATTGGTGACGAGATTGCTCATGTTTTGGGTCATACAACTCGTTCTTCCTGCAAAAAAAATCTAACCCTTACCATGTGTGTTCGACATTCTGCTTGGAGAAGATTCGGTGGGTTAACCCTAGCTCGTCCACTCCTAGTGCTCCACCTGTTCCACCTTCCTCTCCCATTGTGGAGGCTGCTTCTCATTCGGATGGCCCTTCTCTTTCTATGAAGGATGGAGAGTTTGTTCTCTCTGACAAACCTCTAGATTTTTACATCTCAAACAACTATGTTGATGCGATTGGTCAAGATATTGGCAATTGATATTTGGTTCTGAGATGTTTGCAAAGGCGTCCGTCTATTGATTCTGTAATCGAATCGGCAAGCTCCAACTAGAGCAACTTGTCTTTCTCGAGGATTGAATCTTTGGATATTGGTTTTTTTTTTTCTCACCTTTCGCTCTGTTGTAGATTGCAATTATGTTTTCCAAAATGGTCCTTAGTTCTTTGCGTACTCTAGTGTCTCTATCTCTCTATGGACTCCTTTCTTTGATCTTGCCATCACTAAGATAACAAACATTCCTATTTGCGTTAGGCTCTATAACCTGCCTTTGGTGTTCCAAATTGTTGATGTGAGTAGCAATCTAATTAATCATGTCAGATCCTTTGTAAAGCTTGATATTAAGATGGTGGCTCCTGATCATAGATTTAACAAGGTTTGGGAAATGGTTGATATTTCTAAACCCCTCTCACACTCTACTTGGATTCACTCTTCTTATGGAATTTAGACACTGTTTTTGAATTTTGAAGGTTTTACTTTTTGCTGCTTTCCCTATAATATGTTGGGCCATAAAATTGAGGCTTGCCTTCTTCAATGTCAAGCCTGGTTCAGCTATGTTAGCCTTAAGAAATGGGTTAAGAAGAATGGTTTTCTAGATGTTGATTTTATATGGCATAACCATGGCAAGTTCCAAGAACTTCAAGTAGTGTCGAGGTTGGATTCTGTCCAGCCTTTGGCATTTTATCCTCATCATGTTAATGCTATTCAAGATAATTTTCCTGAGGCCTCTCCTAGGTCTGATGAGGATGGCTCTAAGTCTAAAAGTACCTTTCCTTTTATGGACAATCGAGAAAATTTTAACCACAATTGTGTTGAGCCCAACCTGGGTTTAGATCTGCCTCAAAAACTTGGGATCTCTTAGATGATGAGCAACAAACTTAAACTAGATTGTGGTGGTTCAAAAAGGAAGAAGTGGAGGAAGTTTGAGGCTGAAAAGCAACAAGTTAAAGGCAAGGAGGCTGTTGAGGAGGGCTCTCAATGGGCCATTGATGCTCTCTTCTCCTAAAACAATAAAAGAACCTAGTGATTCTCTTTCTCTTTGGTGGTTTTGTGCCTTTTAGGCTTGATCTTGATTTCAAAATTGTTTTCTTAGTTGTAATTCTTTCCTCTTTTATGTACCATTGTTTTGGACTTTATGTCCTCTTGGATCTTTTGGTTATTTTTCGCCCCTTATTTTTCTCTATGGTAGATTTCTAACTTTTACTTTTTATGATTTAATAAATGGGAGTGGGCTCTCTTCCCACAGCTTACAAAAAAATAAAAAATAATATACAATATTTTAGTTTTTATTTTATTTTATTTTTATAAAAGGCTATGACCTATTTATATATTATATTAATATAAGTATATATACATTGTTTGTTAGAATTTTAGTATTGATAAATTTTTTAATATATGTTATTATTCATACACATTTATCAACACAAACAAATATGTCAAATCACTCTCTAAATAATTTCCATACTAACAAAAGTGATTATAATACTTTCAAATAAAACTTTCATAATAACAAAGTATTAACATTTTGAAAAATAAGATAGGTATTATTGAAAAGAGAAAAAAAATAGTTAATGATTCAATCTAGAAAAATATTAGTAGTAGCATAGAAACAAAAAAAAATATACTCTTTAATCTTGTATATTTTATAAATGAATATTGAAAAAAATAGATTAAAACATATAGGAAACCATATTATTATGCATTGTGAATTTGGTTATCTTGAATCTCTCAAAGGATGCTAACTCATCTAAGCTTTGAAGAGAATTAATGAGATCTATCAAACAGAGAGTGTCGAAACAAGGTTCATTTAAATAGAATTTTCTATTCCTTAAAAATCAAATGTGGATACATTACAACTAAGTATTTAAATTATTTTGGTCATATTTTAGTTTGCTAGGTAGTGTTTATGTTAAGCTAGAAGAGGATGATAAGTGTACTTTATTATTTTTATTTTACATACATATTGGTATAATTTAATTGCTGCATTGAGTGGTAATATTATAAGGGATTCTCTTGTAACTTTTCTTAGCAAAGACATTAGGTGGAAATTGATAGATGAGGGTTCTAGGGATGCACTATATGTACATTGTAGACTAAAGGAAAATTGTGGTAAGAAATGGGGGATCAAGAGAGTTCCATGTAAAAGGATAGTATAAAATTCATAGTAAAAGTATTGTTAAATGTTGGAAGTGGGGAAAATGCATTCATGTAAAGAAGGAACATATAGAAAATAATTTTTATTGTAGATTCCTCTAATGATAATTTTTTTAATAATAAAAATGACCATTTATTCACTTAACTAACATTGGTAGTGATTATTCACGGTTGGTTGATTTAGGTTCCTCATATCACATGAATCCTTATCAAAGGTTATTTTCTTTACATTTAGAACATATGATGGGGGTGAGGTGTTCACTAGTGATAAAAATTCACATTTGATTGTTGGAAAAGGTAGGTAAAACTTATGTGTAGTGATGTGAGAGTAAAATATCTCATAGATGTGTTGTATGTTCAAATATTAGCACAAAAAACTTCTTTTAATTTCTAAAATGAATGATATTGGAGTGAATGGTATATTTTATAGTAGTTTTTGTATGTTAGCTAGAGGGAATTTAGTGTTATTTAAGGGATGTCCATGTAAGACTCTATTCATTATTAATACATCTACTTGTTTTATCATAGCCCATATAAATAAAAACTCATAGTAATGTATGTTGTAGCACTAAAATATGGGTTAAATTGGTGAAAAGGGCTTAAGACCCTAGTTAAATATTTTAAGATGGATTATCTATAGTTATTATATGGATTTTGATTTTTTGTGAGTACATGTGCTTTGTAAATAAAATAAACTAGAGTTCAACTCTAGTAGCAATAAAGAGAAGAGATTATTAGAGGTTATTCATAGTGATGATTTTGATCTTGTGGGTGTTGCTTCAACTAAAAAAATTTATTACTATGTTTTCTTTATTGATGACTATGTTACAAAATCTATCTCAAACATGCATCCTAATGTTGGGAACACAAAAAGGTAAATTTTGGGATACATAATACAAAAGGAAATTTCTAGGCTATATAGATCAATTTTCTCCCCAAAAATATCAAAATATGTGTTAAATAGAGGAAACATGTTAGAATGCGGTGGAGCTTGCAAAGACCTTAATTTTAAAAAAGTGGCTCAATCAACCTCTTAAATAAAAATTTATGGCCTTCAAAAGTTAGGCCCTTGTCATAAAAAATGTGAGATAATTTATGATGCATAAGATAACAATAAGATGGAATAATTACAATTCTTGACCAAGTTATCATGCATGTTGTGACACATCATAAGGAATATTAGTTTGAAAATAACAAAGACAAAAAAGAGTTCCCATGTTTGTGAGTGAATTATGATGAGATTGTGAAAGATGTAAGGAATACATTACTTTTAGCCTATGGACTGATCTTGGGGTTTGGGATTGGATTTTCCAAAGGGATTGAGGCACCACTTTTTTGGTGATTTTTACTCATGATTTCTTAATTATATTTTGATTGTTTCATGCATTACTTATCCTATTTGGAAATAATTATAAAAATAAATTATTTTAGAGAGAAATTAATAGTGACACCATTTGATTTGGTGTAATCAAAATAAGATTTTTCATCTTAGGAACTTTCATATTATTTTTATAATATCTAACTTTCAAGGGGTTGACCAAGGTGCACTACTCTTGCATCTCGATACTATAAAAATCAAACAAGGTATTTATTAATGCCAATAGTTCTTAATTCCAATATAAGTTATAGTGGAGAATGCCACACTAGGTGAAATTGTGATATAGAACCCTAGGGATTGTCATGACATTTTATTGAACTTGTTCTCTAATAGGGTAGAGTTCCAATATAGAATTATGAGTAGTTACTCAAATATACAGGCAGTAATTCCATGTCTTATATCCAAAATACTCTAGAACCCTATCCATTTAGCATAAATTTTTAATTATTAAAATAATTACAATTATTTACTCTTTCAATATTTTAATTACTAATTTGATATTCAACTTACATTTATTATCCAACCTAATTTATACTTATTTGTATACATCTAATTGAATAATAAAATTTATATATAAAAAATCTTATTTTCTTTTTACAAATTTCCATTAAATTATACAATTATACCAAATTTAGACAAACAAAAAATAAGAAGAAAATATATTTTAAAATAATAAAAACTAATAATATATCATCCAACTTATAGACCCATCATTATAAAAACCTTATATCCTACTATTATTCTTTAACTCTATACTAAAAAAATCAAGAAACAACATTGTAATCACATAAATGTGAGAAGCATAAAACCTTTATATCTTTAATTATATAATTTTTTATATTATATAATGAAATTAGAATAAATACAAATTTACTTAATATTTCCATAAGCCCACGTTTAATAAATTTTTTTATATATATTGACTCCAATTACTAACGATAAATTATGGCTGATTTGTTAATTTTCAGAACATGAATTAGGCGTGGAGTATACAAAATTAATAAGATTATAAGCGTGTCTTATAAAAAAGAAAATTTCTAGTCTTTACCTTGTGTTTTTCATTGAATGTACTAATCCCCCTGCAGCTATGTTAACTCTGTATTTTATCACATGTCAGTCTCCTTTCTCCTGCTCACCACGAGACCTTGTTGATCAATGTGGAAATTTCAGGTATTTCCGCTGTGTTTTCCTGGAAGAGAGTTGTGACATTGGAAGAGACGTGTAGTGAAGCATCTAGTGGTCATATGAAGAAATTTGTCCGGTAAATAGCTTTCTGACAATGCCATATGCGTTCCGGTTCTTAAGAAAATTCCTATTGAGTTTTGAAAGCATGCCCGACTCCCATTAGCAGCATGACACCTAGTTGTTGGAAAACATCTCTTCTTAGTACAAGTAACTTTATGTTTGTTGAAAATGTGAGGAAATACATCTTAATCTTGTTTATAATGTTGAGCATATGGAGAATGCAATTTTGAAAATATAAATATAAAATGTCAAGTTTTGGGTTATAGACTTTATTTTTGGAAAAAATAAAAAATTTTGGTTGTTTGACATCACTTTCAAGGATGCTTGATGTGTTGGGTAGATAGATTTTCTTGCATATATTCATTTTATTGGGAGCTTGCATAAAACTGTTTGATCTTATTCTAGGAAGAGATAGCAAGAGCATTTAGAATAGAAATGGAGAAGTTATTAGGCACAAAATTTGAGCTTTGGAAGCTCAAGATGGAACATATGTTCATTGGTAGAGGCTATAATATTGAACATTAACCTATTATGATGTCACAAAAATATTAGAAAAAAATGATCGAAAATTTAAGTGTTTCATTAGATTCTATTTGGTTGATTCAATGTTGTTGAATGTATATATACATACACATATGCATACAAATACATCTGTATAGACATACATTAACACACCAACACACAAACACATGTATAGAGAAACATCTATATAGTAATATATAAAGATATATATACACATATATGTATATATATGTGTGTGTGTGTATAGATAATTGTACAAAAGTGTATATATATATGTATTTATTTGTATGTGTATAATTAATATATTTTGATCAACCATTGATTATGTTTACTATAGTTACTAGATTACTTGTAGGGACTTTAAAAGACATAAGGGTTTAGTTTCCATTCACTGATTAATTATATTATAAATTTGTAAAAGAAAATTTTAACACCTTGCAATTTGTTGTATATCTAACCATGTAGGTGACACACATGATCTAACCATCATCTTTTGACATCATATAGCATGATTTGAAAAAAATGTTCTATTTAACATCTATATTTTTTCTACCTCCACAGTCCAAAATGATCTCATCTCCTTAGTACTCATAAATTAAAATTTTAGAAGTAATTATATATGATCCCCTTAAATATATAGAAAAAAATGAGATGAGAAGGTAGGTATCAACTCTAGCCTCATCCATGAGTGTAGGACATGTACATCAATGATGTATAATGTGCATGCCACAAGTGTGATAAAAGGTGTTGACCATATACACATGAGATAGGTGTCTCAAAAGGTGAGTACACGTGTCTCAACCACATGAGGTGAGAAAAAAAATGTAAAAGTCACTATGTGGAGACTTAACTAGTGTGAATATAACTCTCCTAAGTAGGTTAAAAGCTAACTAGTTTGATAATGTAATTATTTACATTAGCAAAAAATGTTATGTCTCAAATATAATTTAGATAGAATGAATCTAGCTAAAACATATTCTTGAATAAAATTGGCTTTCAATTAGAAATTCTTACATTCATTTTTCCTAATAAAATAACCCAAAATAAGACATATCTTTCAACTTTCACCCAAATCTTCAATATATTTAATGTTCTTTTAAATATTCATGAATGGTGGAAAGAGTGTAGAGAAAAAATGATTAGTAGGAGCATCTTTGCAAGAATAGAGAAATCATAGATCATTGTGGTTGGATTGTATACAATTATTAGAAGCTACACTAATTATGTGAGAGGATATATCAACATTTTATGATCATTGGGTCAACAATAACAACTTATTTTAAAATAAAGTAGGTAAACTTCTACAATTATAGAATAAATTTTAGTGCTAGAGAAATTAGAGTGCATGACAACCAAGTACAACATAAGAAGGCTTATTAGGGTAACAAGAGATGAAACTAGACATCATGAAATTTATTTACCTTTATTTTATGTTTAATTTCAAAATTAGGATTACTATATATGTTTCAAAAGTTTAGGGATTTGCACCGCCTTATAGTTGACATAGATTATTAAGGAGGATGAAAATTGGTATATATTTGGGTTTTCTATAACCATTTAGGAGAGGAGGAGGTAAGGGAGAAATATACGTACAAGTGGAAATTTGAGAGTTTAAGATGGGCTATGAAGGCTTTATATATTGTTAATAAGGGTGAAACCTTGTATGCCATTGTGGTGATTTCTAATTATTTTGGAGAATTATTAATAACTATGAAAATTTTTGAGGCTAGATTTTTTTCCTCTTTTTGGGTTTTCCTTGGACAAATCTACATCAATATTGTTGTATTCTATTTTTTATATTTTTTTGTTTAGAGTGGGATACATCACTAGATAGTCCTTCATTGTATCCTCCTATCATAATTATGCCAATTAGTATCAAAGTGTAAGGTTCAAAGCTTTGGAAGATATGTTGTTCATCCATAATTTTTTCTTTATAGTAGATTATAAAAATAAGGTGACTTATAAGGAGCTCATCAAAAAATAATCAATTGAGAGGTAATTTTTGTTAGTGTAATTAGGATTTAATCACTTGATAATTAGTTAATCATTTATTAATTCTTACTTCTCTTATTACTTTAATTAATTGAGCTAAAATTAAGAGTGTTTTTTATTATTAGATTGAGATATTTATAGCTTAAGTTGTCTCATTGCATAAAATAAGAACACTCGTCACAATCTAATCAAATCCTAATCTAGGTTTTTCTTATATGCATTCATTATTGTACTTTGTAATTATCCAATTATTCATGTTGTGTTCAATTAAAACAAGTATAATTATAGGTTATTTTCAATATCAGATGCTTGTGTGGACTTAGTCATTTTCTCTTAAAGTTTGATAGTAAATAAGTTTTTGTGATCTCTCATTTAGAATGGGCATTTTGGTTGTAGGTGATTTCTGGGAGTTGTGGGTTTCACTATAAAATCTAACATGGTATCAAAGCTTTAGATTGTAAGAGGAGAAATCAAGTTAAATGCTAAAACCTTAACCAACAACTAGAAAACTATGAGATTCAAGAAAAAGATCCTAATCTATCAATGAAGAATAAGCATGACATAATAAATCAAATAAATTAGAATAATGCAATACTTTCATACATCACCATTAGTTCACTTTGATTGCTCTTCTCCATCTCACTTTATAAAGTGGGAAATTTTTAGGTCTCAAATTTATTGTGCATAAATATACTTTGCTAAGATGATAATGATGGTGAGCTTTTAGAGAATGTGGTTTAATTATGAAGGAATGAAAGTTAGATTTATAGGATATTTTGGCATGATTGACAGTCAAGATTTGATAGACAATCAACAGACGAGATTCAATGAGAAGATGTGCATGGGAAAGTTTCCCATTTGAAGATGGAAAATAGAAAAATTATGGAAGAGATAAGTGGATCAAGAAATATGAAAATGTAAGAGTTAACCAAAGTGAGAGATGTGAAAGGTGGAAGAACTTTAACTAGAAGAAAAAGGAAGTTAACTAGAAAAGGAAATAAAGAAATGAAAGAGTTAATTGAAAATGAGAATAGAAAATGGAATTGGTAAGTAAAGAAGAGATATGAAAAGTTTTCAAAAATAAATAAATAAAATTTATTTATTTTCCACCTCATATCAATAATTAATTAAATGAATATATTTATTTTAATCGCAAGTGAAGTTATCTTAGGGATTAAATAATTAAAAAAAATTATTTAATCGAGGAAGAGGAATAAATTTAAAACTTAAAATAGTTTAATTAATGAAGAAATAGAGAGGAAGAGGAATATTATGATAATTAAATAATTAAAATTATTTATTTATAAGGATGTGAGGAACAATAAATTTAGGGTTAGATGGAAATTACTAAGAAAATGTTGTTGTAGGCTTAGGACAATTTATAGTGTCTATATTTTTCCCATCTTTGATACAATTTGATTTTTAACATTTTTTCAAAGAAAAATGAACAAAAACATGCTCATTCCCCAATGTTCTTTGGTGACGACAGGATAATAAGTTGCCCCCTCGAGAAATTGGAAAAACAATTATAGAAATTGAGCCCAATTTTCTAACAAGGCATAGGAAAATATTATTAATAAGTGACAAATGATTAGTTTGATCAATATCGGATGTGGATACTTGCTTGATTGATTAGGATAGAATGGATAGCATGAGATTGAGTGGAATCAATCAAGACTCGAAATGGATTGGTGGGATAGAATTTGAGATTTCATTAGTGCACAAGTATCGTCATAGAGCATTTTTATTTTGCATATAGATAACACACATGAATATATGGAAAGAACAAGGTGCTAAATGTTAACCCTTTGAGTACATAGACAAATTGTAGACAAGAAGTTCCATGACTCATACTAGTGACAAAAAAACCCTATTAGAATATGTGAGAAATAACCATAAAGCATGTTGATCCTCATGCAGGAAAGTGTTAGATGACCTTTGACTTGCATATTATGTTTTGATTATGTCAAATGAAATTCCAATCACACACAAGGAACTTAGTTTCCCCAAAAATATTGTCAAGAAAAACTACAAAAAATATTAAAAAGATAAATGGTCATGATCTATCCTAGCTCCTCTAATCACTTTTGGATATCCTTGAGTAACATTAGAACATGACAATAGATAAATTAGATAAAAGATATGACTTACTAGAACAAATAATTCAATAGCCATTTAGATCTTCCTACCAAAGATGAGTGTTTCTAGATAGGGTTTCAAAGGATGGTGTGTAGTTTCAGGAATGAAGCATCTCATATAAGATGTCTAGTCTAGTTTCAAGGATGCAAAACCCTATACAAGAAAAATGATGGCTGGTAAGGATAAATGATATTGAATAGGAAATTGATTGATTAGGCTTGAATTCTAGTGTGATAGCTTGCCTAATATTTCATGATTTGTTAAACTCAATTTTTTGCAAGAGATTTTATTTGTTTCAAATCAAAGTGTTGGTATAAATGAGGGATAATTTATTATGGAATGTGATGGGCATGGAGATTACTATGGATCACATATTTTTATTAGGGAAGTTGAATTGTCTTATCATGGTTGAAAAATTTTAATGAGTGATCCTCATGGTGAGATTAATTGTATAATTTTCCTCTAATATTACATCAAGGATCTCATCTAAAAATTTAGGTCAAGGATTTCCCCCAGTCAAGTATCAGACCAATTATGAAAAAGAATCAGGTGGACTAACATTATTATGGATAGGTATGGAAAGCATGTGATGCTAAACATCAACCAATCTTAGGCCATGAGAGGTCTTACAAGTTTTATTATGGTTGTATGGGAGAAAGTGAAATTTTTGTGGTGAAGGAGCATGTGCTTGGGTTATTGTGGATGGAGTGAAAAACTAAATAAAATGATTGAAGATGGAAGAGCAGTGGCCTACTACACATGGCACTTTTTTTTCCAGGTTTTCACCATGGCACTTACCCAAATCACCATTGAAGTGGTTTTCATGATTGGATGAATTATTTCTCTTTACTATTTTTTTAAATTTTTGTTTTTTTTTTAATTTTACATTTTTTTGCAAATTTTTCCATATTTTTGATATTTTTGTGAGATTCATCTGTGAAAATTTTGAAGGTGTATGCAATAGATGGTCTTTGGAAGCATTTCACCTTCAAAAGTGGCAAGCTGTTATGTGCCAGATCCATAGAAAACAATAATGATGTAATGACACAACTCGTTAGGCTCAAACTTGCATGGCTTCTCTATATAATTGATTCTTCTATTTTATTTAAATATGAGAGAACCAATATCAAAATTTCTAGCTCAGAATCTTGTTATAAATATGATGGAGATGGTTTTGATATCCTTGAAGATTATCGAGTATCATCTGACATCTCTCATCCAATAACTCTAACTCATTTAGCCTAGATATTTTCTAGTATTCTTTATTAGTAAAGTGTTGTTGGATACCCTTAATGATCGTAACTTGAACTTGATAGGAATAATGGCTTCAAAATCATAGAAAACGAAACATGGGTTGGCACCTATAGGAGTGTGAATGATTCTACAATATGGCCATAAAGTTGGGTTCAACTCAAGGTTCTAGTCATGGCCATGCTCATTGATAGTCTTCTTTAGGATTTTAAGTGGGTAAAAGCACAAAGTTGTGTCACACTTGATAAAGGAAGCAACCAACACTGATCCAACTTTTAAATTTGAATCACTAAAAAGTGGCATATATTTTTTGAATTTTGAAATGATGTGAACTAGTAAAATATCTATTTTTTAGTATATTTTATGTTTGTATTTTTTTTTAAATATTTTTTAAACTAGTTTTTAATAAATTAACACTATAATTTAGTTGTTGATAAAATGCTAGAAAATGAAGTTGCATGAGATGTCAAACTTTTTATAGCATTTTTTTTTTCTTTCAAATTTTTTGTGTGTATTTATAACTTGAAACTTTAGTGCATGGATATTTTTTTTCCAATTTTGTTAAATGTAGATTTTTAAATAAATATTAAAATGTGCGTGAAACAAAAAAAAGTTGTTTCCATTAGACGCCAACTTTCATATTAAATATTTATCTAAAATGGTAAAAAAAAAAATACCATCTTGAAATAGATTCTTTTATCTAGTGCATCATAGTTTTTAGGGAGAGAGATCTACTAGAAGGGTGTCCTAGGGTGTGATTAAAGGAATAAAGGGGGTTTACCCCCAAAAAAAGGATTAGAAAGAAAGAAATGAATGTAATGTGAAAAGCTAACTATATGACATAGAATATGAAACTAAAATACAAAATTAAAAACTAAAAATGAACAAAAAGGTACCTAGAAGAAAAATGAGATCAGAATAAGCTATCAAACTCTAAAATTTTGAATTTTAATGCACACTAGGATTCATACGTCAGTCTAGGTGATTTAGTCCCTAACTAGGGTTTTTGTGCAAAAACTGGAATCTTTCAGTAAATGATCTAGATCTCCTAAAATTTGGAAAAAGGAAATACTAGGACTCATATGCCACAAGTGGTGATTTAGTCCTTGTACTAAGTTTTGGCTAAATTTTTTGTATTCTTTGGTGATTTCCTTTAGCTTTCCTCCTATCAAATCTATGATTTTGAAACCTTGAATTTGGGCTTGTAGATGAGATTCCGTGAAGATGACAACCTTGTGATAGCCTTGAAAACTTTCCTCAATCTTGCAATGTAGTCTTCAAAGGATCTTTAAGCTTTAAACCACTGAGATTTACAATCACATATGAAGAGAGAGAAACTTGTTGATTGTTAGGGAATAGGGGTTCTCCTTGGTCAAACCCCATTTAGGTAATTAAACCTTATGATGAAACAATGAAACATAAACATGAAATATGAAACATGAACAATGATACCTTGAATGATGTCTTGAAATGTAGATCAACAATCTAGCATGAAGTGGTCATGAAGAATGTAGATCTTGATCTTGAGTTGGATATGAAACAATGCCTAAATTTGATCTTCAATACTATATCACAACACTAGCTTAACAAAATTCTTTATGCATTATTCCTTTGATATAATTATGATGGATCTTCACTTGATGCAACAAATGATGAAGAAATTTGTCATTGAATGCCTTAGAAATGATCTTGACTACTCTATGATGCTCTTGTGAAGTCATAGTATTCTTGAATCTTGATTGCTAGGTTCATATTATGATTTATTAGAAGAAATAATGATTTGAAACCTTGTTTATATAAGCACTTCATCTAATTTATCATTTATGGGTATCTGTAGGATCATGATGGGCCAAAAAGTGGCAATATGATGCATATGTGGCTGACGACTATTTTTTTACCCAAAATTGATGAAACGAAAAGGGTTTTTAGAGGAGATTCTCATCTTTCCACCAATATAAATTATTCTTTACTTTAAATTTAATAAGTAATTATTATTCATTTTCTATTCAAATTAGGACTAAAGTCCTAATTAATAGGCTAATTGAAAAACATCTATAGCTTTCAAACAGTATCACATTTTTTGAATCCAAAACATGCATCACATTTTATGCTTCACATACTATAGGATTAAAAAAAGAAAAATTGAATTTCATGAAGTTTTGACCAAGTTAAGGTGGTCGACATACGAGTTTTATATTTTTTAAAAATTTGTAATAAAAAAATGATAATTAATTATTTACTTGGAAACAAATTACAAAAAAATATGCATCACATCGCAGCATGAGTCCTCTACTTATATCTAAAATCTTATAAAAAAAATATTATCATTTTATTGTGGTTAGGGTGGTCAAAGGCACTTCTTCTTATTTTTTCCCTAAAATTTAAGTACCACTACATTGAAATTTCAAATTTTCACCAAATAGATTTTTTTTTTAAACATACCTAGTAGTTTAGAAATGAAATTCAATTTGCTAAAGATTCTATTCTTACACATTTTTGAAAGAATATAGATAACTTATTCAAATTTTTACATAAAGTTGCCTAACTTTGATTTTTCTAATTTTTTTGCCACTTAAGGGCCTGTTTTTCCATGATGATCCTGCACATACCCTTATTAGATCCCAAATGCTGACATTCATGAAATTTGAATCCAAAACCCCAATTTCTTGCTCAAAACCCTAAAAAGGGGCCAAATGGGACTCATACACCACAAGTGTGTCTAGGTCCCATCTGGGTGGGACTCATATTCCTAAGGTGGCATATGGGTCCCATAAGATCTTTTTAGGTAGAGGAAATGTTGAGGAGATAGGATATTACGTTTATTTGTTGATTATGTCAGGATCTTGGTTGAAATAAACCTATATATGCATAATAAATGGTCTTAGAGGCCTATTAATGATGATATTAAGGTTATAAATGTAAGAGGGCCAAAATATTAATGTGAAGTTGTAAATAAATACACTTTACAACACTAAATTAAGGAAAAATTAGGTATATTTAGCTTAAAAGGGCCCTAAACCTAATGTGAACATGTAAAACACATTGCAACTCTAGATCAAGGCAACATTGCATTCATTTTAATGTTAATCATTCTAAAATTTAGTGTGAAATATAAAGGGATACATTTTTTCTACACTACATTTAGTCCCCACTTTAGTGAGAGGAGGAACTTGCTTCAAACTCACACTAAAGTAGACATTCAAGAGGGGTCCAAGTGTACTAATGTGGATGGTATAAAATGGAAAAGATCAAGTGGTGGTCAATCCCCCAGGATCCAAGATCCTAATTTAAACCAACATAAGCAAAAAAGGACACAAACAAGATGTATGATATGTAGTAAAACAAGGTAAACATGCAATGTCAAAGACATCGAGATAAAAGAAAAAGAAAGAAATGGTGGATCAAGCTTCAACCATTTGTCCCACACATTGTGGATCAGATTTAAGCTCATTTGTTTAAAATGCACACTCACTCTGACACAATGAAACTTTAGGATGTCTGTTGGGTGAGTATCCAAAAAGTGTGGCTTATAAGTAGAACATGATTTCCACTATGCAAACCATGTGCATGCTCACAAGGGCTAGTGGAACCTCAGTTTCTCCACTTGGTGAACTTGTAAAGAGGTGAGACACATGCACACGTGGTTGTATGTATCCATACACACAAGCAAGTGGCTATGGGAAAGTCACACCTAAGTTCAGCTCCCATATGTACAACCATACCAAATCTATACCTCATGATAAATTTGATAAGGCACCACACAACAATGAATTTTGAGCTCCATGAGGCAAGCAAAGCTTCGTATGCTTGAAAATCATGAAAAAACAAGATGGCTCCATATGCAAGTAAAGTGTGTTATGAAAGGTGGCCATATAATAGTTATTGTAAATGTAAAATAGTGTAAGCTACGTTCAAAGGGATTTTGTTGAATTCATGTAAGGTCCCTTCTTATAGAACATCGTGTCGAATGTCTCCAAGAGAGGAAAAGTAAAAGGAATATCATGCTCTTAGAGGAAATCAAACGCAATGAGACCACCAAGAAAAGGACATATTGCAAGATTAAAGAAAATTGCATAGTGAAACATGAGTGTCGGTGTATGCCCCCACTTTAAAGTGGTTGCTAACACCATTTCTATGAGAAATTGCTTTAAAGTAGAAGAAGACATGAGAGCTTATTTGAAAAGCCCTATGCCAAGTCATATGTTTTTGAATACAACATCATGAAAAGGGGTTGCATAATTCAGTATGTTAAATGTGAGACAACTTAAGGCATGCCATCCACATCCCAAGCTTGCTCAGGACTATATATATGGAAGGTGGTCAACTAGGCAAAAGAGACAACAACAAGTGAAATAAAAGGACAAGGCTACCTAACTCCTTGCTCCAACTTAGTGCAAGACAAGGACGAGATGAGTTGATTGATGAGAAACATGCTAGAGTGAAGATCAGCATCAATTAGAGGAATTAGGTGCCTCAACATAAGGAAGAGAACCACACTCCTTAAGATGTTGAATTTTTTTACTCAAAGCCTTAAATTCATTGGTAGAATGACCATGAACTCTATGATATGAACAAAATGAATTCTTGTAGTAAAATTTATTTCTTGTTCTTTAAGGGAGAGATATAAAACGATCTTGGATGAGTCTTGACAAGATAACTTCTTGATCAATAGTAGAATATGTTCCTATAGTTGCACAAGATGTCATACACACACTAAATGATAAGGCCTTAGATGAAAATTGATATAATTTTGGTAAACCTAAATCTTTCTTGAAAGAGTATGGTACTTTTTCTCTATCATTTTGCTTTGTGTTTTCATTGTATCCATGTTTACAAGGGAGTTTGTATCTAAGACCATAAAAATATTTTAACTTAGATGAAGGGGGTTTATAATTCTAAGAAGGATTGGCTTCTTCATGAGAACACAAATCCTTTTTGTGTTTCTTAAAGTTAAGCATCATCCTCTGATGAGGGATGGGAGTTAAATAGACCCCATCACCACCATGGGATAATGTTTTTGACATAGAAACAAGTTGAAAAAATGAAACAAAAGGTTGTTTTGGTTTAGATTGTGAGATTTTGGACTCTCTCATAAAGTAGGGTGTAAAATCTAATGAACCCCAATTGTCACTAGAACTTGTGTCTAAAAATGAATCATTTTTATATGAATCCTTGGGCTTTGAGGATGAGAGTTTGGAGTCTTCATTGAAATGAGGTGTAAAATCTAACGAGCCCCAATTATCACTAAAGAGTTGTGTTGTAGGTGAAAGAAAATTAGGATTAATATCAATTTGTAGAGGTTTAACTTTTGATTTTGGAATGAAAGAATTAGGGGAGTTGGAAGTGTTATGATCATATTATTTATATCTTTGTTCATCTGCTTCAACCATGTATATCTTGTTGTTGTATTCAAATTTCATCTCATGGTGAAGAGTAGATCAGACTCATTTCATAGCATGAATCCATGGTCTCCATAGGATAAGATTGTATGAAAGAGGTCTTGGCATGATATGGATAGGGGTACACAAGACTATAGGTCTGACCTCAATAGGTAATGTGATCATTCCTAATGGTTTCCTATTAACATTGTCAAAGCCATAAATATTAACATTGATCATTAAGTTGAATAAGCCTCTTGTCCATGCCAATTTTATCTAGGAGGTCAATGCTACAAACATTAAGACCTACTCTATTGTCTATGAGAGTGTACCTAATTTTGGTTTAATTAATGATCGCCTCTATCATCAAGGATTCATTTTTTCTTTGAATCTCAAGTGAGGGTAATTTATGTTTAGGGAATGTGATTTTTGACTATGTGACTTGGATATGACCAAATTAGGATGCTACAATATTCAATTTCATAGAATATTGGATCTCCTCATGTTCTATTTGCAACATTTCTAAGAATACCCAATTGTATGTAGGTGATGTTTTAACAAGATGACATAAGGATATATTAGCGAGAGTATTTTTAAGGTCTTCAACTAAATTATGTAAAGTAAAACGAGGAGCACCAGGTAGAATATGTTGATGCAATGGTAATGAATTGGGGGTGGTTTGTGGTTGCCTACATGTTTGAGCAATTGTATTATAACTCGATTTCTATAAAATATTATTTTGATTTTGGGGGAAAAATATGTTTTGAATAGACCTGAAACCATTAACATGTAGGTTTTGATGGGGACCCAAAACCCACAAAAAGAAGAACTAGCTACACAAGAATAAAACATGGACAACCAATAGCGAACCAATAATAGAATACCAACTAAACAACAAGACTACCCATATATGCAAGAATCAAAAAAAGTTTTAACAAGAACCTTAAACCCAAATCACAACCAAGTTTTACAACGGATCTTGAACCCAAACTAGGTTTAGAAGGGAACCTAGACTCCAATTACATTCAGATAGTAGGGACTAGAGTCCCTCATATCACACTAGGTTTTACTAGGGACCTTAAACCCACAACTCACATGGATGCCTTTAAGAACCACTAGGAAAGAGGCCATCTAACCACATCAATGAGAAGAAGATCTCTTGCACCACCCCCACATATGAAGAGCTGAATCAAACTCCACCTCAAAAGGAATCAACTCCCCTCTATAGGAGAAAATGTCATGAAGAACCTTACCACCACTGTAGTCAAACTGTAACAAAAAATAGCTCCACCTCCATAGGAGCGCACACCACCTCAAAAGGTACTATAAGAGAGAAGGCAAAAAATAAGGAAAGCACCTGAGCCACAAATCCACAATCCCCAACTTTACCTCTAGAAGAGAGGGCTCCACCTCAACAAGAGTAATCTTCACCTCAAAAGAAGACCTAGATTGAAGAAAAGAGAAGAGAGCTACCAACCATCAAAATGAGAAAAAGGGCTAGCAAGAAAATCATAGGGATAAACCCCACAAAAACATTGAAAATAAAAACATGGGAAAATAAGAAGAACATGAGGAGTAGCCCATCCAACCCATCCATGAACACCTTTAGCCAAATAAACTCATCTAGAACATACTGCTCCAAAACCTCCACAGTAGTAGTAGAGACACCCTTAAGGAACAAGTAGAAATGGGTCATGAAAAATATTGATAAAAAAACTCAGCCAAAAGATCAGGATCAAGAACTAAGAGATAAAATTCCACCAAAATAAACCCAGACCCTTTCTACATAGAGAGCAATGGGAACCAAAAGGGGTTCCATACCAACTGAACATTAAAGGGGTAGTCATTTCCAACAAGAGAACCACTTCTAGCAGTAGAAGGGAGGGAACAAAACCACTCAACAACAACCTTAAAATCAAAAACATCTTTAAAGCCCAACCTCATAAGGCACACCAACCCTGAGACAATGAAAATAAACTAGGGGAACTACAAAAGAAAAGCACTAGAAGGAAAAATCCCACCCCAAAACCAAAAAAGATACTCCCAAAAAATAAAACACAAATATAAGTACCAACAACTGGGAGAAACTAAAAAATAGAGGAAGCCTCACTAGCCTACACTAGATAAGCACCATAGTGGTACCAAAAGCTATAGTACCAAAAAGGCCACATCAGATGCCAAGGCACCCAGTTGAGTTCATAATAGGAGGACCAGTGCAGGAAAACAACACAATCCCTACAAAGAAAGAAATTGCTCCAATAGAGAAAAGAGAACAACACCAAACGCAAGGAAAAAAGAGATCCCAAGCCACAACCATGACCACCCAGTGCCCAGAAGAAACATCAGAAGGACACACAAAAGGAGCAGTCCCCATGCCGACCAAGCACAACTAACCACCAACATCTAGCGAAGTAGTCTACAGTGGCCTAGACAACTAGAAATCTGTATCGTCCTCATCCGAGTCTGCCCCTTCATCACCATTGTCATTAGAATAATTCAAACCTCTTGCACCAATCCTCTTCCCGACCACATGATCCATCCATCCTAATGATGGTAATCTATGATGCAAAACATTGTTACTATCAAATTGTATTATAGATTTCATGAGATCTCTTATTTTCTATTTATGTGGTTCACTAATGGGAGGTGACTTAGGAGGCTCACTAATTAAAGGAGATCCAATTTGTACCATCATAACCTCAAAAAACTTATCCTTATTTTCATGATCTCTTAGTGAAGATAATTCTAATGTCACTTCATCATCTTCATCTAGGGAAGCCTCATTACTAGTTTTGAAAGACATGTGTCAATGTTCACATTTTATTGCACCATGATATCCTCCCTACTAGGAGAGGTTTTAGGAGAGCTACAAACTAGTTTTTCATGACATTCAAAGGTTGGTTCTTCTAAAATGACTTCATGACAAGGGATTTTTTAATTGTTGGGTTTTCTTGTTTATCAATGATGGTATTCTATTGTTCAATGATGTTTTCCCTAGAGGAAGAAATACATCTAATATTTTCATGAATTTAATCGATTAGATTTTCTAACATCAAAGTATCTTCTTCACAACTAGGAGAGATACTAGGAGAAGAAAAAAATTGATTTTCAAGATCGTCCACAATTTCATTCATTTATCCCCTAACATCTTCCAAAATAGGATAGGTAGTGGAAGAAACATAAAGAGGGTTTTGATAGATCTTAAATATTTTATCATCTAACACTAATCGATCATCTTCAGTTACCATATGATTGCCATGATTCCTTACAACTCCATCCTCTTTCAATAAAATGTTGTCACAAGTAAGAGGTGAATGGAAATTAGGTAAGGTGATTTTTAGAAATGTGTCTATGATCTCATTCTCTTGTTCTATAATATCTTCCCAAGAGGGAGGAGGAGAAGGAAAAGCAAGAATTTCATGATTCTCAATGATTGCATCTTCTTTCACCAAGATACCTTCATTATTAACAGGTGAGGTATCAGGAGAAGAACAACTATGATCTTCATTGTTATCTATGCTTGTATCCTCTTCTATCACATCATTATCACAAGTAGGAAAGATAAGAGGGGGTGTAGGTTTAAGGAAAGCATCAACATTTTCATTCTCTTGCACTAAGAGACTCTCATAACTAGGAAATGTATTGAATGAATGACTAACATGCTTATTGATGAACTTTTTCTTTGCAAACTTGGAAAAGATAGATACTAACATTTGTGATAAGTAATCTATACAAATTCAACATGGAAGGAGACTTAAAATGCAACAAAACGACATATAATGAAATGTGTAAATGCAATTTTCATATTCTAAACAAGGTAATTTGCTGATTACACAATGAAAAAATCTAAAAATGAAATTTTGTAAATGCCATTTTCAAATTTGACAATGCACTAAATGAAGCAAATTAAGCTAGAATTAATTAAGTTAATGAAACAAAAAATCAAAAAAATAAAACAGATAGCTAACAACAACAAACAAAAACACACAAATGATGTTTTTAATGCTCTAAAAGATAGTGTTAGGTCTGACCTAGGACTAATTCACCTAGAGGGGCATATGAGGGTATGTGCAGGATCATGATGGGCCAAAAAGTGGCAATATGATGGGTTTGTGGTTGACAAATTTTTACCCAAAATTGATGAAATGAAAAGGGTTTTTAAAGGATATTCTCAAATTTCCACCAATATAAATTATGGGTGATCCCACAATAGTGGTTTGCAATTTTTGGCCAAACTAGACATTGAAATTATTTTTTTAAACTAAATCTTCACATTCGGGCACCTATAGCGGCTAAACCGTGAAAAATTTGAAGATGATGCAAACTAGAGTCTCGTTACATTTTGTCTGCAGATTCTAAAAATATTTTTTTCAAAAATTTTGGAATTAGACTCCACTTCTTTTTCCATCTCCCATGAAAACTAGTTTTTTTCAAAAAATAGCATTTTTAAAAAGTGACGCACACCGTATAACGCACAACTTTTTTTCCATGAAGGATAAAATTATAATTCTTTTGAATTTAGATTCATAACTCCAATATCTATTGCTTCCACTTGGTTAGATAGTTTTTATTGAATATTTTTCTTTAATCAAGTTTCAAAGTCAAACCAATTACAATTCAGACATACCGTGACCGTATAATGCATAACTTTTTTTGTATATATCGAAATTCAATTTTTTTTTCTATTGGATCAAGGAATTCAATATCTGGTGCACTCATATTTTTTATTTTTATTTTCTGATAATCTACTATTTTTCCACATGTGCAGAACAAAGACCTTCATTTTCAATGAAAAACCTATGTTTAATAAAACTTAAATATCAAATACATAATAAAACCCAAACATATTAAAATTATATTCATTGGATAGGTCATTCTGAGGACTACCTGATTCCAGTTGGGTTTGTGAATATTTCTCCATTTTCATCCTCAAACCGAGCTCCGAAGTGCCAAAATTCAAGTTTTTTTCTCTATCTCAGGGGGGATAAGGAATAAAGGGGGTTCGAACGAACCCCTAGGGGTTCGCTCGAACCAGGGTTCATTTGAAACCCCCTTCTATGAGGGGTTTTGATGGCTTTTTTGGCGGGAAAGTTTTAAGAGGGTTTATCTGAACCTAGGTTCTACCGAACCCCTAATTCGTTCGGTCAAACCAATAGGTTCGTACGAACCCCTAAAATCAAGTTTTTTTCCATGCATTCATTTTTTGTGAGTTTTCATTCCTCACTTCAATTGTAAACCACTATTGTGGTGTCACCCATGCTTTACTTTGGATTTAATAAGTAATTATTATTCATTTTCTATTTGAATTACGACTAAAGTTCTGATTGATAGGCTAATTGAAAAACATCTATAGCTTTCAAGCAGTATCACATTTTTGTAAATCCAAAACATGCATCACATTCTATGCTTCATATACTATAGGATTAAAAAAAGAAAAATTGAATTTCATGAAACTTTGACCAAGTTAAGCTGGTCAGACATATGAGTTTTTATATTTTTTAAAAGTTGTAATAAAAAAATTACTATTAATTATTTACTTAGAAAAAAATTACAAAAAAATATGTATCACATCAGGACATGAGTTGTCTACTTATATCTAAAATATTATAAAAAAATATTATCATTTTATTGTGGTTAGGGTGGTCAGACAGACGTCTACTTATTTTTCCTTGAAATTTAAGTACTACTACATTGAAATTTCAAATTTTCACCAAATATATATATATATATATTTTAAGCAAACCTAGTATTTTAGAAACTACATTCAATTTTCTATAGATTCTATTATTACATATTTTTGAAATAATATAGATAACTTATTCATTTTTTTACAACAAGTTTCCTAATTCTGATTTTTCTGATTTTTTTGCCAGTTAAGGGCCTATCTTTTCCATGATGATCCTGCACATACCCATCAGTCTTAGATAGGGCTTTTTAAGGGTTCAAATGCTAAAAAATACACAACACAGAATTCCTAGAAAGTAGGAAAAACAACCTGTACTGGGACTAAATCACCTAGAGGGGCGTATGAGTCCCATATTAGGATTTTTGTTGCACTAAATTCAACAAATTCTGAGTTATTTCTAAGGTTTCTAGCTTGTATGTTATGTTAAATATTTACAATTGCAAAATTTTAGTGAAATTGAATGATCTAAAATGTAAAAATGCAACCTATATGCACTTTGCTCTAATTCAAGATTTAGAAATTCTAGATGCCAAGTTCTAACTAATGCAAGACCTAATGAAAATTTAATGTAAGATAAATCTAGGACTATGATGCTCTCCAAATCATAAATAATATTTTATAAAGGCTAGGTTCACCAAAATAAAACCAAGGAAATAGGGTTCCAATCTTTTGGGAGATAAAACCACTAATTTCCTTCATGTTTCATTTAAGGAAACTCTATATATTTCAATCCAAGGATAGAATAAGGGAAAGAGATCTACTAGAAGGGTGTCCTAGGGTGTGATTTAAAGGTATAAAGGTGGTTCACCATTAAGAAAAGGATTGGAAAGAAAGAAATGAATGCAATGTGAAAACCTAACTATATGACATAGAATATGAAACTGAAATACAAAATAACAAACTGAGAATCAACATAAAGGTACCTAGAAGAAAGATGTGATAAAAAAAGCTTTGAAAATCTAAAATTTTGACTTTCAATTCTCACTGGGACTCATATGCGAGTTTGGGAGAATTAGTCCCAGACTAGGGTTTCTATGCAGAAACTAGAATCTTTCAGTGAATGATTTGGATCTCTTGAAATCTAGAAAAAGGTAGTACTGGGACTCATATGCCACAAGTAGTGATTTAGTCCTAATATGAGGGTTTGGCTGAAATTATGGTATTCTCTAGTGATTTCTTGTAGCTTTCCTCATGTCAAACCTCTGATTCTAAAACCTTGAATTAGGGCCTCTAGATGACTTTCCATGAAGATGACAACCTTGTGATAGCCTTGACAACTTTCCTCAATCTAACAACTTATTCTTCAAAAGATATTCAAGCTCTAAATCACTGAGATCTGAAATCACACATGAAGAGAGAGAAAACATTTTTGATTGTTAGGGAATAGGGGTTTTCCTTGGTCAAACCCCATTTACGTAATTAAACCTTAAATGATGACACAATGAAACATGAACAATGATACCTTGAATGATGTCTTTAAATGTAGATTGAAGCAATCTAACATGAAGTGGCCATGAAGAATGTAGATCTTGATCTTAAATTGGATATGAAACAATGCGTGACTTGGATCTTGAATACTACATCACAAGACTAGCTCAACAAAATGCTTGATGTATTATGCCTTTGATATGATGATGGATGTTGACTTGCTATAATAAATAATAAAGAAATATGGTCTTGAATGCCTTAGAAATGATCTTGAATACTCTTTTATACTCTTGTAAAGTATTAGAATGCTTGAATCTTGATTGACAAGTTGATGTTATGATTTCTTAGATGAAATAATGATTTAAAACCTTGTTTATATAGGCACTTCATCTAATTTACTATTTATTAGATCCCAAATGCTGATATTCATGAAATTTCAATCCAAAACCCTAATTTCTAGCTCAAACCCCTAAAAGGGTGCTAAATGGGACTCATATGCCACAATTAGCATATAGGTCCCATCTAGGTGGGACTCATAGGCCCAAGCTGGCATATGGGTTCCACTAGGGATTTTTAGGCAAAGGAAATGTTGAGGAGTTATGATATTTGGTGTATTTGTTTATTATGTTAGGATCTCAGTTGAAATAAGCCTTAGGATGCATAATGGAGGGTCTTAAGGTCCTATTAATGATGATATTGAGGTCATAAATGCAATAGGGACTGAAACATAATGTGAAGGTGTAAATAAATACACTTTACAATAGTAAATTAAGGGAAAATTAGGTCTATTTAGCTTAAAATGGCCCTAAACCTAATGTGAACATGTAAAACATATTACAACACTAGATCAAGGTGACATTAGGTTCATTTTAATGTTAATCATTCTCAAATTAAGTGTGAAAATGTGAAGGGATATATTTTTCTACAATACAAACACCTCAGCTTGACTATTTCCATGTAGATAGTAAGGAGTAGAAAAGTGATGTTGAATATGGAATTTGTTGGATAGCTTATGAACATTGTGGTTCTTGAAAGGGTAATCATTATTGGTGATGATGGGGATGGGAACACCATATGATCATATGTTGTAATTAAGAATAAACTTTTCTATTTTCTTGCTAGTGATATAGGTCATGGGAATGGCCTCAATCAACTTTGTGAAATGTTCAGTGGCAGTAAGGATGAATTTATGACCATTTGTTGAGGAAGGATGGATTTTCCATATGAGGTTGAGTCTCCATTGAGAAAAATACCATGAAGATATGATAGGGTGAAGATCTTATACTGGTACATGAACAAGATCTCTATGAATATGACATCAGTGTCACTTCTTAGCAAGACAATATGCATCTCTCTTCATAGTGGGCCAATAATATATAGTTTTGATGTGATTTTTTTATGAATAGGTTTCTTAAATCTATTAATTAAAAGTTAATATTACACATTTAGAAAAAATGGTGGGTGGTAAGGTGTACCTAAGGTAGGACCACTAGAATGAGCTCCATATATACAATCATGTACCTCATGTAAAGTTGTGTGTTCTTCTGAGTCAACAAACCTTAGAAGAGTACTATCCAAAACATGCCATTATAGGGTCTCACTGATGATAATGTTCATACAGGCATGATTGATATATGGAGGTTTTCCTTTGGTTATAATTAGAGAAGTCAAGGTAAATGGTTTGGTTGTGAAGGTAATTGCAAATTCCTTTATATGAGGGTGAATTAGGACCAACAATTTGATACATGAGCTCAGACTTATAAACATCACAAGTAGGAAGCAAAATCTGTTCCACCAAGAACTACCACTAATGTATATTATGAGGCATATCAAGAAAAGACTCGATGTTAGCTCCATGACATCAGTTACTCTTTTTTGTATCCTTGGAATTTTCTCAAACATGATGACATCAAATTATTTTGTGAAACTATCAACCATCCTTTTGTAAAGCATTAGTATTTTTATCTTTTGTGTCAGTCATTATTGGTTTTTTGGATGATCAATTAAGAATCACCAAAGACATGAAGGTACTTTATCATCCATTTTATGGTTGATCTAAGTCCCATAATAAGAGCTTTATATTTGGTAATGTTATTTTTATAAGGAAATGCTATCTTGTAGGACATAAGGGTTATACCTCCTTGTGGTATGACAAAAATAATTCCTACTTCGGATCTATGTTGAGCGTGAGACCCATTTGTAGACAGTTGAATTTTTTTTTATCAATATTGCACAATTGAATTTGATTACTAACACCATTTTATCCTAAATCACCTCTTTTTGATCGTTTAATTAAGTAATCTTTATTGTTTAACTAAATTCATCATTTTCTCCTATTAATCAAATAATGAATGTTATTTGACTAATTCATCCCCTTTCGTACTAATTTTCATCTTATTTAATTAGGTAATGTGAATTATTTAATTAAATTTCTTATGTCTTCTCATTTGATTAAATAATACTAAATATTTATTTGAATGCCATTATCCCCCTTTAATTAAATAAGTTAATTATTTAGTTAAAATCCTAATTTCATCCATCTTGCACAATTTTAATTGTATAAATGGATAATTTCTCTCACCCTCCCATATACAAGGGAATATTCCTCCATTTGAAGGGTATGTGCAGTATCATCATGGAAAAAATAGGCCCTTAAGTGGTGAAAAATTTAGAAAAATCAGAGTTAGGCAACTTGACATAAAAATTTGAATAAGTTATCTATATTATTTCAAAAATATGTAAGAATAGAATCTGTAGAAAATTGAGTTTAGTTTCTAAACTACTAGGTTTATTTTAAAAAAAAATCTATTAGGTGAAAATTTGAAATTTCAATGTAGTAGTACTTACATTTGAGTGAAAAATAAGAAGTAGGTGTCTTTCTGACCACCCTAACCACAATAAAATGATAATATATTTTTATAATATTTTAGATGTAAGTAGAGGAGTCATGTCCCGATGTGATGTATATTTTTTTGTAATTTTTTTCCACGTATATAATTAATTATGAATTTTTTATTACAAATTTAAAAAAATATAAAAAAATTGTATGTCTAACCACCTTAACTTGGTCAAAACTTCATGAAATTAAATTATATTTTTTTAACCTTATAGTATGCAAAGCATAGAATGTTATGTATGTTTCAGATTCAAAAAAAGTGATACCATTTGAAAGTTATAGATTTTTTTCAATCAACATATCAATTAGGACTTTAGTCGTAATTCAAATAGAAAATGAATAATAATAATTTATTAAATTCAAAGTAAAGCATAATTTATATTGGTGGAAAGCTGAGAATCTTTGTTAAAAACCCTTTTCGTTTCATCAATTTTAGGTAAAAAAAAATCATCAGCCACATACCCTACACATATCCATCATATTGCCACTTTTTGGCCCATCATGATCCTACACATATCCTGAATGGGAATATCTTGCTAAAAACTTCCGAAGAACTTCTCTATTTTTAGGAAGTGTGCTTCTTTGAATCAATGAGAGCCATTGATTAAATCCTTGATCTTGGTCAACTTGAATTCTCATCCATTAAGGAGAATATTTGATCCATACCTTCACCTCTCTTTGCTTCTCATCCATCGATTGACCAAATCAATCTTGACCATTGATTTACCCATTTCTCCTATAAATACTCCTCCTTTATATGAGAAAAGGATTCACTTCCATTTTACAAAATTTATGTTGCACATTTCCATACCCACTTTTATCCATTTGCATCCATTTTAGCTTAGTTTACTTCTATTTTCATCAATTTTCATCAACACCATCCATTTTAAAGCTTGCTTCAATATAGGGATTGGGAAAGTTCTAACATTCCATATCAATCTAGCACCAATCTCTTAATGGGATGAGGTTTGAGGAATTTAACTAGTTTCCTTTATACATTTCTTGATTTTTTATGTTTAAATAGCTTCTTTGTTTGATGTTTTGAAGTACTTCATTGAGAGCTTGACTTAAATTGGTAAATATAAATGTTTGTTTTATGTAGATCTTGCAGGTTTATCTTATGTTATGATCACACTTACATTCTAGCTCTAGAGGGAGGGTAGAACTAACCAAACTTGATGAATTTTGCTTGAGTTTTCTGTGATTTTCAAGTTATAGGGCTTGGTGATGCTTTTGTTTAGTGCACAACAATGCTATCACAAACAATGACATGATTGTTTGCATTGCGACACTATTTTCCTTTTACCAGAGTGATGCCTTTGTGAATTGTGATGTTATTGAAATATAGCACTGCTATTGTTTGCATTGGCATGCCTTTGTAATTTTGGTATAGCAATTCTTTTGATATATTAATGCTTTTGACCAATTTTTTTTTTTTGTAGTTACGGGTTTGCATTTGTCAAAAATGACCTCTCTGTTTTCTGACAAAGCGATGCCAAGAAGTTCATCAAAGCGATGCAATTTTCTGCACAACGACCCTATTACAATGTAAAATAGAGAACTAAATTTTCATTTCTTCTTTAAATTTTTAGTTTAATCTACTCTCTAATCATTTATTGACTTCTAGTTTTTTCTGTAAAGCTAATTGATGTTTTAGGTTTGGGGAGAAGCATAAAATCTTGAAGTGAAGGAAAAATATATCATTTTATCTTTATTTTTATCCATCATATGTTTCTTTATTTCATGTTTTAGGACAATTAGCTTTCAATTAGTTCTAAAATCTACAATGCTATGATTTTTCAAAGTTGGCTAAAATTGAACCCAAAAATCCTCACCATTACAATGTCGATTTAAAATTGATCAACACAAATTCAAACTTTAGTTTGGTGCTATTTAAAATGAAGTCAACATTTCCTTTGAGAATTTAAAAAGAATGAGTGTATTCTATGTTGGCCATGCTTGTGTGAACTTTTAGTGTGTATCCACTCCCCTTGCACTTTGTGTGATATCGACTGAAGAGAAATACTCTAAGCTTACAAACTTTTTTGAGTTACCCCAATAACTTGCTATGTATCCTCATATGTGTAGATTAATGTTATATTTTTTGAACACCCAAAATACTAAGAGCGGGGGTGTGAATCAATATTCAATGAAATTCATTAACCTTATCAACTTAAACATCTATTCAAATCATCACATTAAACTTCCAATAATGGAAAGGAATACATAAAGAATTAATCAAATCAAAGAACACAAGAACACTACATTTATGTGGAAAACCCTAGAGAGGGAAAAACAATGGTGAGGATTAGCTCACAATATATTATAACCAATTGTAATGGAGATTAAAGAATGGTGGACTCATTATCCAAAAAGAAAGAGTGACGCAATTTTGGTGGATTATTCCTAAGGGCTCACTACCTAGAATAGAAAAAGATGGAGGAAATGGTAGCTCATTTCCAAAATGAATTGATAATAATGTATCCACAACATGCCAAAAATATAGTTCCAATTAAGCTTTGAAAACTGACTTAATACACTTCATACTTCACCACTACACCTTTCACACTTCACACTACATCAAATTTTGCATACACACTCTCCATCTACTCATCTCATCCTTTGTGCAATGAATTAACCTTGTATATATACCACAAACAACCAAAACATCAATTAGTTCAACCTAATTAGATGAAACATGCACCACATAACCTGTCGGCTTAAGATCTTAACACACATACCTTGCAGAATAAACCAAAACATGCAAAATACCAAAATAGGTTGCCATGACCTATAATCACTTCAATAAATCTGATCCTTACATACTTCAACTCCACATGACCCAAAAATCCTTAGGTCCACACCACATAGTAAAACTAGTGAAGCAATAACTAATTAAACCAACTGTTCATTCATAATTCGACATGCAAACCACCAACACACTTTCCATTTGGAGCACACATGCTTCTGACAATATCAAAAAATTCCTCAAAACCACATAGGGGTCATTGTAGGATCATAAGGGTCCAAACTAGGCCTATAAGTGGTAATGAAAAATTCAAAAAAATAGAGTTAAGCAACTTGACCTAAAATTTCAATAGGTTATTAACATAATTTGAAAAAAATGTATTTTTTTTTTGTATCAAATTGATTACTAAGGTCATGGAGAGGAGACAACACATTAATGACTATTTCTTAGAAATTGTCAGACTACAGACTTTGCATGGCCCATGTAGCTATCGAGGCTATGGTGGCCATATTTGGAACCCTAGACCCACAGGTAATACTATCTAGAAACATGCAAGGCCTAGATCTAAAGGAGTAAGAAATTTTTTCAAAGCCAAACTAGGTGTCGTTCCGTATTGTCAGGCATCTGGACCATTCAAAATAACCAATTTTTGGCATTTGTGGTGAAGATGGAGCTTTTCAACAATGCATGCGAAATGATCAAGAATATAAGGAGTACGAAAAAGACCCTGAGTACCTAAAAAAGCTATATGAAGATACTAAAATCAATTTAAGATCTACTAGGGTTTCAAATTTGCAAGAAAAAGAAACATGATTAGTAGATTGACATGGTATCGCACAATTCAAAAGCTATCATGGTGATGGTTTTTAGGTCTCAGGGAGAAGCCAATAGCAAGGTAACATTGTTTTGGGGAAGGAGGGTTGTTAGATTAGACACAAGGAGTTAGCCAAAGAGGTTTCTTAGAATTTTGGGCATCAGGGGATTCCGAAGTAAATTTTTGAAAATAATGAACAAAAGATGGATTGGCTTGAGCAAAGGAAGGGATCAATGGTGAATACTAAAAGGAAAGTGCAAGTAAGTCATAAACAAGGGAAAAGGAGTAAAAATAAGTATTACAAGAGAAGAAGCAAGAAAGCTGCTTCAAGAAAGGAAGTAACACATAAGATATGGAAGAAAAATGAGGTCATTTCTTCAGATCAAGGAAAGTGCATCAATCAGGAAGGTAAAGGAGGCATCGATCAAAGTAGAAAGCAAAGGAAAACCATATTTCAATTCATAGTTCCTGAGAATTTATTACAACCTCAAGTAAAGGATTTAAAAGGGAAAAAACTCTAATCTGTAAGTTTTCAAATTTAA
This sequence comes from Sequoia sempervirens, assembly GCA_007258455.2. Lineage (NCBI taxonomy): Eukaryota > Viridiplantae > Streptophyta > Pinopsida > Cupressales > Cupressaceae > Sequoia > Sequoia sempervirens. The sequence continues at coordinate 91,507,832 of VDFB02075321.1, read as the reverse complement.
TCCCTAACCTAGATAGATTAAAGGAACTACTTAGTCATGAATGGAAAGGAATTGAAACAGTTTTTTATCTATATAAAAGGAAATGGATTTTTGTGGTGATTTGTAGGGATAAAGTGTATATAGATGCAAAATATAGAGTTAAATCCTAGGTCTTCGATAGCTCAGGGTTGTGTATGCAACCATGGGTACCAAATTTTAGGGCTGAGGATTTTGCTTCAAGAGTTTTTCCATACTGGGTATAGATGCATGCATTACCATTGGAGTATAGGTATGAGAATTTGATTGAAATCATGTCTAATCATATAGGGATTTTCCTCAAATATGATTTTTGGTTTTTGAATAAATTTATGAAGCTAGTCAGGGTTTGTGTTTTAATTGATACCTCAAAGGAGCTTCCATCTTAGATTCACTTGAATTCAAAATTTGGGAAATGGGTTTAGAATATTGTGTTGGAAACCTAGATAATGTTTGTATGAACTGTCATATATTAGTGAAAAAATCATTAAATTGTCAAAATAGCGAAGTTTATGGTGACTCCTTTTCTTTGCAATGGAGTAAAGTTCTAGATCGAGAGCCAACTAATGTTTCAACTAAGTCAGTAATGGAAGAGCCAATAGAGAGCTCATGTGAGGGGAGCGCAAGGGGGATGAAGGTAAAAGATTCTTTGGAGGTAATGAGGTATACTAATTCTAAAAGAGAATATTTCTTTCTCCCTGTGTTTTCCTAACCAATTGGAATTTTTGAGGAGACTGTATGAGGGCTATTGTCTTCATCTTTATATGTTGGATTTTCCCTGGCTATCGAAAAAACAATTGGAGGCTATAGTCCAAAATCTAATGTTCGAAGGATGTTCATTACCTCACACAGATAATTTTGTAAACAATAGTAATAATGGTAGAGTTTACCAAAATAACCCACTGCAAGATTCAACTATTATTTCTCATGAAGATTTTGAGAATTCACAGTTGCAATTAGTGAATAAGCCTATAAAAGATGAATTAGAATTGTTGGAAGAACAAATTTTAATTTCTATAGGATCAGAAATGTTTGCTAAGTTAGCAAAGGAGATAGTTGTAGATGATGGTTGGGGGAAAGATGTCAAGATTGAACCTCCCAATGGGGATGTTGTAACAATAAATGAGGAAGTCTGGGAGGGTGGAGATGTGAACAATGAAATTTAGGGTTCAAGACAAAGCTTGAATAAGTTCCCAGAGCACTCTTCTGTGCACCAAATGACTAATTCAGTGAGTGGGGAAGATGCATAATTTTATTTTTGAAAGACACTTTCTATTTCTCAGTCACCTTCTCAATCTTTCCTAAAGAAGTCACTAGGGAATAAGTGAAGAAAATAAAATTTAACCAAATTAAAAGAGGAGATTGAAGCTAGGGTGTAGAAAACTATACATGATTCTACTTCAAATAAACACCCAAGGAGAGCATGTTGTTCTCCTAGAGTGCAATGAAGGTCATATCATGGAATACCAAGTGTATTAATGTCACTGAAAAATTAGCTCGTATCAAGCAAAAATTTGATTCTTGTAGAGCTAAGATTGTTCTTTTACAGGAATCAAAACTATCTATGGACTCATACAAAGCTTCCATTTAGAAATGGGTAAAGTGGAAGTCATATCATTCTCTGGTGCAAGGTGCCTCTTGGGGCCTTGTTATTTTGTGGAACCCAAAATTAGTAAATGTTTACACAATAAGGTCTAAATTTGGCTGGCAATTGGTTTAGATTTCCAAATTTAATCTAAAGTTTTGGTTATTTAATGTTTATGGGCCCATTCCTACTTTACACAAAAAACTATTGTGGGAGGAAATAACACAAATTTTAAATAGTTTGGGGGATGTAAAAAAAATTTTGGGAGGCAATTTTAATGCACTAGTTTCTATGGAGGAAAAATATGGGGGTGCTAGTTCACCATTCAAAGTGATGGAATATTTAAACTCTTTCATTGTTACTAATGCCTTGAAGGATATTGTGCCAAGTAAAGGAAACTTTACATGGAAAAATCAAAGGAGAGGTTTTTTGCATATTGCTGAGAGGTTAAATAGATTTTTAGTGTCTCCTGATTGGTTTCAAGGGAAGTATGGATTGGAGTCATAAATTTTACCTACTATAGATTCTGATTACTATGTAATTTATTTAAGCATCTCAAATGTCTCCCTTCCCAAAAGAAAATATTCCTTAAAATTTGAAAGCATGAGGTTTAGGAGTTCACATTTCATGCCTTAAGTGTGGAAATGGTGAAAAAATGTGCCTCTTGTGCAAGGAAAAAAAATGTATCATTTGTATTGTAAAATGAAGCATGTCAAGCAACAAATAAAGGTATGGAATGCTCAGGTGTTTAAAAATATTTTCAATATAAAAAAAATACTATTCGAGGAGCTGATAGAGGTTCATAAGAAAATCATATAGGATGGCTTAAATGATAGTTTGTATGAAAAAAAGGGTTTGCAGGAAGAATGGGAAGAATTATGTGCTAGAGAGGAGATATATTTGAGACAAAAGTCTCATGAACTATGGCTAAAAGAGGGTGATAGAAATAAAAAATATTTTCATGCTTCCACTTAGTTTAAAAGAGCTACATCAACAATATTATCTATTTAGGAGTTGTCTTCAGGTAATTGATTATCATCAAAAGAAGAAATAAAAAGAGAAGCAAAGAATTTTTTTTTTGAGCTTTTAATAGCTCCTCAAGGAAAAGATGAGAAGCAAAGGAAAGATGAAGAAGAGATCCTTGTTTTCATTCCTATTTTGGTCAACTAAGAGGATAATGATAACCTTTTAAAGCCTTTTACCTTATAGGAAGTAAAAAATGTTTTTTTTCTTTGCCCCTAGATAAAGCACTAGGACCAGATGGATTCACAACAATCTTCTTTCAAAAATGTTGGGATTTTTTGTGCTTTGATTTATTTCGGGATCTAGAGGAGTCAAGGAGTATGGAATCAATGATTAAGTAGTTCAATGTAACAAGTATTGTCATTATTCCCAAAGTAAAAGATCCCAAAACCTTTGTAGAATCTAGGCCCATCTCGTTATGCAACATAGTCTACAAAATATTTTCCAAGGAAATTTGCTTAAGGTTGCAACTGCTAATAAAAAAAACTATTTCTCAAGAGTATGGTGGCTTTGTTCTAGACCATGAAACTTTTGAAGGGTCCTTAATAGTGCATGAGACACTTCACTTTATTCATAAGGATAGCTTTCCTTCTTTTGTTGATAAGTTGGATATGATGAAGGCTTATGATTGTGTAGATTGGGTATTTCTAGATAAAGTACTTGAAAATTTTGACTTCAAAGGGAAGTGGAAAAGATGGATTCGCTCTTTTTTATTAGGGGCCATGTTCTCTGTGCATCTAAATGGATCCCCCACATGATTATTTTCTGCAACATAGGGTGTGAGATAGGGGAACCCATTATCCCCCTTTTTGTTCATCATAATGGCAAAGGCACTCAGTAGGTCGATCCTTTAGAAGCAATAATAGGGACTTTGGAGAGGAGTTATTATCCCTAACAAAAATATTTCATTGATGTATTCTCTTTTTGCATATGATACATTATGTTTTGGAAAGTCAATAGTAGTTGAAGCTATTCAAATCAAACAAGTGTTAGACAAGTATTGTACAGCTTTAGGTTAAAAATAAATGTAGCTAAATCCAAAATATTCTTTTTTAACATGAAGGTGGCTATGGAGGAAAGGATAGTTAAAGTAATGGGGTTTAAACAAGAAGAATTACCAAGCAAGTATTTAGGAATTCATTTGTTCAAGGGTGAAAAGAAGGTGGCTTATTAGGGGAAAGTGATAGAAAGACTAAAATCTAGAATTTTAATGTGGAAGGAAAGCTGGTTATCATTGTCAGGTAGAATTCTCTTAATAAAATCTATTCTTGTTGCTATCCCTAATTATTTTTTGGAAGTACTCAAAGTGACAAAATCAATCCTCTTAGAAATTGAGAGAATTATCAGAAACTTCCTTTAGAAGGGAAACATGAATGATCAAAAGAAAGTTCGCTTAATCTCTTTGGATAGCATGGAAAGGGATAAAATTTAAGGTGGAGCAGGAATACACAACATTGCAATTAGAAACAAGACATTTAGGGCTAAATTATCCTGGAAAATGTACACAAAACCAAAGGTAGAATGGTGTAAGCTAATACAAGCTAAATATTCTGACAATTTCAGTCCTTTTAAGAATTATCACCATTTCAAACCCCCTAAAAGGATCAACTATATGGAATTTCTTGATATCATGTAGGCCCATTGTTACTTCTTATATTACTTGGGAAATTCATAATGGCCAAAATGTAAAATTTTGGGAAGCCTCTTGGCAAGGTGAGCCTCCTCTACAAGACATTCCAAAGTTGCAGCCACTAAGGGAAGTATTAATAAATGAATGGGGGCCAACATTTTTAGATTGTGTCAAGTCAACACAAGGTTTAATAGGGAAAGCGATTTGGAAAAGAAGCTCCAATTCTTCTCTCTCATTGGCTCTATTTTTTCCTCTTCATGAAGTATTGAAAAGTAGAAATGTGTATCTTTCAGGGAGATTTGACAGGATATTGTGGGCTCAGTCAAAAGAGGGTATTTATTCAGTCCAACAAGGTTACAGAGATTTAAGCTAGAAAAGGGGACAGTTAGTTTCACAAAGAGCTTATACTTTCTGTTGGAATAACAAAATTCTTCTAAAAGCGAGGAGTTTTGCATGGTTGACGCTAAGGAAGAGGATTTTAACGAGTGATCTTCTAACAAAATTGAAGATTGTGGATCCCTTCAAATGTCCATTATGTGATGCAGAATTGGAAATAGATGACCATTTGCTTGTGCAATGTAATTTTGCATAGGAATGTTAGATGTTTGTAAAGAGTAAATTAAATTTGCAGATTCCTTTGACAAACTTCCTTTAGGATATCTTTCAGAGTTGGCTAGTGTTATGTAAAACTTCCTTTTCTACATCTATATGTAAGGTTATTTCATCTATAGTAATATGGAGCTTATGGTGGGAGCGTAATTTTTGAATCCTTCTGAAAACATCATCCTCTCTTAAGATCATTAAAGTAAAAATTGAGAACACAATTTCAAAGGTAGTAAATGCACATGTACTGAAGTACAAGAATACATCTTCACTCTACACAAGCTGGGATGATTTCATTTTGAAAGCTTGGAAAAATATAGTACTGCCATTTTTAGGGAGTCTTCATCAAAGCATTAAACAAAAGGAGGATAGAAAAGAAATCAAAAGGAAACCCCCACATTTTGGTCACTTAAAATTGAATTTTGATGTCACATCAAGAGGGAATCTAGGAGATTCAGAGGTAGGCATATGTATACATGATTCAATAGGAAATGTTGTTGCAAAATGCTCATACAAACTGCTAATAGGCACCAATAATTTTGCTGAAGCCTAGACTATCCTATTAGGGTTAGAGGTTGCGTTAAAAATATGGGTATATATAGGATCCACATGGAAGGGGACTCATTGATTATTATAAATGCTTACAAAGGTAGAAATATCCAAAGTTGGAATCTTAATTATAGTTTGCAAAATGTATGGGACTTGTTAGAAAGATTTCAATCATGCACAATCTCGCATACCTATTGAGAGGGAAACAATCTAGTGGATGAATTTGCTAACTTGGGTTGTGAGGGTATATAAGTCTCAATATATAATGATGGTCAATTGCAAATGTACCCACAACTAGTAGAGATAGCTACACAAGAAAGTTTGAATGTGGATAAGTAAAATGATTCACTAGAGAATGTGCCTACTAAAGTTTGTAAGGTTTTCCCATGTTGAAAATCAAAATTAAATTTGGTGTGCAATCATTTAGTAATTGGTGACAGTTGACATGGCGATGGTACAAGGGAATGGATAGAGTTGGACTGTAAGGTATGGGTGCTATCATCAATGAAAAGTGAAGTTTTTTATGCTAACATGTTGCTCTATTTTGTAGGTATATTTCCATCGAAGACTCTTTAGCATTCTCTATAAAAGTTTTAGAATTATGTTCTATCGGCGGGTGTTAGTCATGTCAGCAGGACCTTCCTATTTTTCTTCCTAATAGCCTGATATACTTTTGATTCAGTGTGACCTAGTTCTATCAGCAAGACCACATGATTTGTCTCAACGATAGAGTGATATTGCTATCTAGTCATTGGAACACTATTTTTTCAACAAAACCCTAATGATAGTCTCAATGATAGACCAATATGCCTTTATTAGTGTGACTCAGCGACTTCAGTGGAACTCTCCTTCATGTCTCAATGATGGACCAATGACTATGGTGAGACCTGAGTTGACAAATGGGGAGTGGTATTTGGTGTTGAGTTGGTAGTGGGGGCCACATTAACCTATGTGATCTTTATCAATATGATATCAAGTTCCAGAATTATGTTCTATCGGTGGGTGTTAGTCACATCAACAGGACCTTCTTATTTGTCTACTTGACAACCCGATATACTTTTGGTTTGGTGTGACCTGTCTCTATTAGTGAAACCACATGATTTGTCTCAATGATAGAGCAATATTGTTATCTTGTCGATGAAACTTTTTTTTTTGATAGAACCCTAGCGAAAGTCTCAATGGTAGACCGACATGCCTATATCAATGTAACTCAAGGACTTCAATGGAACTCTCCACTGTGTCTTGATGATGGACCAATGACTATGGTGAGACCCAAGTTGATAGATGGGGAGCAGTAGTTGGTGCTAACTTGGCAGTGGGGGCCACATCGACTAGTGTGAAATTTATTGGTATGAAATTCTCACATCGATGAGAGTCAATTTGTTGTCTTGTTGATATGTTGACACATAGTGAACCATTTGAGTGGTGAAGTGGACTTTGACAAGAATTTTTCATATCAATAAAATGTGATATGTTTTCTCTCCGATGTGGCAATGGTCTTGGTCAATGGTGTGTCACGAGGTGCTCATATCAGTGTGACAATGAGTGTTCAGTGAGACATGATCATGGGTCTCATCGATACTCTGATGGTTGTTAGTCTTGGTGGGTATCATACTCATCAGAGTGACTCAAACATTTTAGTGACAAGTTGAATTTTTCCCACTGATGGCTCAATGTGGTTCAATAGAAACTACCATTCTCGGGTTGTATAGAGAAGGTGCAACCATCGCAAGTATTTAAGGAGGTAGAGCGACAATGTTCAAATTCATGAAGAAATTTCATGGAATTTATTTCCTAAGATCTCACACTCGTCCTCAAGGGTTAGAATTAAGAGAGGTGGTAGCATATCATATGGTGATAAGAGGGAAAGGTAATATACCTGATAGGAATGTTGCAGTGCAAGAGGATTAGGGGGTAAACTTGGTCCAGGATCCTCATAGGGGAATGTAATCAGTTTTTTTTCATTTATATATGTGCTAATGTAATCCATATATGGTTATAGCTTTACTTTTTGGGTTCTAGGTAGTCTAAAAAATAGTAAATTTTTAGTGGCATATAGGGGAGGGAAGATAGATAATAGTTGTAAAGGTTTTTGTTGGTCATATTTAGCTACATTATAGCAAATGTTGTAACTATTTATAAGTATTAATATAATCTATAGGATTTTTCCTTTTTATCAAAAAAAAAATTGTAGAAAATTGAATGTAGTTTCTATGATATGAGTCCTCTTTTGGAAAAAAGTAAATCTATTTGCTGAAATTTTGAAATTTCAATATAGTAGAACTATTTTTTTAGGAAAAAATAAAGAGCAGGTGTATGTTTGACCAACCTAAGTACAAGAAAAAATAAATATATTTTTTTGAAACTTTCAATATAAGTAGAGGACAAATACCCAGTTGTGCCACATTTTTTTAATATTTTTTTTGCAAGTAAATAATTAGTTATAATTTTTTTTATTAGAAATTTTGAAAAATATTAAAACTTGTTTATTTGACCACCAGAACTTGGTCAAAAATTTATGAAAATAATTTTTTATTTTTTTTATCGTATAGTATGAGAAGCATAAAATGTGCCACATCTTTTCAATTCAAAAAATGTGAAATTGTTTGAAAATGATAGTTTATTTTCAATGAACCTATCAATTAGAACTTTAGTCAGAATGCATGTAGAAAATCAATAATAATTATCCATTTAATTCCAAATAAGTGATATCTCATGAAATTTAGATAAAAAAAATTCGTCAGCCACTTTTGGGTCATATCTCCACTTTTTGGACCCCCATGAACCTACACTCACCAATAATATAATACTTATCAATAGTGGAATGTGAAGCACTCCAATATGCACTCTGTACTAGTAACATTGTCATTATAAAGCTTGATACTTTGTCAAAATTTTCTTCAACTCTAGAAGACATGCAAACTTGAAAATTTATATCTAAACATCTTGAATACACATCATCAACACCTAAAAATTGCATGACAAGACATTGTATAGTGGAGCTTATTGGGAATAAAATGGCAAGAGTGAGATGGAAAGAAAAGTAGATTCCTACTTTTGTGAGAAAGTAGGGGTAATGTGGGCATGCACAACATAGTGTGGTTATTGGGTCTGTGGAGGATTTAAAGTTTCCATGGAGAGGTAAGGACCTAGAAACTCCTCTTAAACTTAGTCCACATGGACATATGTGTAGATGTGTGGGAGGCCAATTTTAAAAAATTCTTGAATTTCAACTTGTGGGAGACATTTTAATACCTCAAAACCATTCTTATTTGTGTTATGAAGATGCAAAGGTTGGTGGAGGAATGGGATCTTATTCAAGTCTTCTCAGTTGATGGATAAGTTGAGTGAAAGAAAAAAAAATGATCAAACTCTAGGAAAAAATATACCTTGTATGAGCTTAGCGTAGGTGACATGACTGCCTAAAGCGAAGTGATAAAGGGAACTGAGTCAAAATTTAATGTAAAGAAGACTCAATAGAGTGGCTTGAACTATCAATTAGATCATTTAAAAGCTGATGTCAAATATCTTTTGCATATTTATGAATTTGTAAGGCTGGTTTGGAGGAAAATGTAGTGTGAAAACACACTCTATTGTGCATTTATTTTGAATAAAATTACAAACCATGCATGGCGAGCTTGAAAATTATGGTGTCATCTCTCTCTTTAACATGAAAATAAAAGGTGAATGAAATAGTTGCCTTAAAATCATTCCTTGAGAACTTGATAAACAAAAAATCCTTTCTAAAATCACTAACATGTAAATTTGAATGCATGACCAACCAATCTTCCAACCTCCTACACTCTATTGCAAATCAATTCCATGGAGTTACAAAGAATTGAATCATGGACCAACAATTACTTCTTCTATCAATGAGGTGTTTTATGGAAGAGAAATACTTGAGCATAATCTAGTAATAATTGATCATACCAAATTGTATACACTTGCTATGAAGAAGTTGATAGAGGTGAAAAGATTTGCATAAAGGTTTTTAAAGACATTTTATCAAAATTCTCTATGGAAATGGAGGAGATATTTACAAATATCATCACAAGAGAGGTTGATGATAGAAATAAAAACTCTTTCACACAAGTGCAAGTCAACTTGAATGAATGGACTCATTTCCTTTGGCCTTTAAGCTACAATAATTTGCATTATATCACATGGTATAGTTCTCTACATAATGAATCATATTAATCCAAATTAGAATTTGAGACCATGCCCAAAGGGAGATCAATATTACATGAATATAAAATTGCATTATATTGTACACTACACTAGAAGCAATATTTTGGGAAGATATTTTCTATCATGGTTTTGATACCATATTGCAAACAAAGATTTTGGCTCCCAAGGGCTTTCTAGCACTTTTAGGGTTTTTCACCTGAAAGGAGAAAGATGGGCCAAAATAGGCAATGTCTACACTCAAAATCAATGCAAGGATGGATGCAATATGCCTAAATGTAATTTCCTAAATGCAATAAATAGAAAAATAAAGATGATTATTAATGCAAAACCTAAGATATGCAAGTTGTTTGAAAACATAGTGATGTATGAAAAACACCTAAGAATGCAAGTAAAAAATGATACAATTAAACAAGACTAGAGAGGTTCACCTAGAATCTAAAGTTTGATGCAGGGATGCTCTAAAATCCTATAGATTTGACTAGAAAAGCTGAGAGGGACACTTACACCAAGTTGGGTGACTTAGTACAGTTTTGGGGAAATTTTATCGAAACATGAATCTGCCAAATGGGTATCCAAAAATGCAAAAACCACTTTTCGGGCCTGGAAGTGGGACTAATTCACCATATATGGTGACTTAGTCCACTTGTAAATCTTGGGAAATTTGGGGCAGGAATTTGTAGCTTTCAATCTGTACTTCCCTTCCTGATAGGTGTTCGACTCAGATTTTGTAGAAAATGGGTTGAAAGCGGTCTCCAAGCTTCAATTGGGGCTTTGTTGAATTGAATGAATTTGATGGATAGTTGACCACTTTTTGACACAATTTTTTTTGAAAAATCTACATAGAAGACTTGCAAACACACATGCAAAGAGGGGAAAAGGGTTGAGGGTTAGAGAATAGGGGTTTTCCTTGGTCAAACCCCAATTTGGTAATCAACCCTAGATAATGAAATGAAATAAAGAGAGAATGATGAATGAATAACATGCAATGTTATAAACTCACCAAACCCTTGATGTAGAAATCTAAAGATATGCAACAAGATGCTCCAATGGATGCTTGATAATGCTTATAGTGCTTAGAATGCTTGAGAATGATTTTCTTGAAAATTAATTATGTAAAATGAGAAGAAAAACCCTTTATTTATACTTGATTTTCCAATATTTCCCAAAAATAACACATCACATGTTGATCTCATGGTTAAGAGAATAAAATCCCACCAAAAAATTAAAATTATTTTGATTTTTGTGCCTAGTGGAACTAAGTCACCCTAGGTGGCGACTTGGTGCCACTAAGGAAATTTTACTGGGTGTCTGGGATTGAAGTGTATTTATTGAGGTTTAATGAGAATATTCTCAAAAATACACTTAATTATGGTTGAAAAGTGTATTAAGGGGTCATTTAAACATAAGAAAGGTTTGAATTAGTCATGAAAAGTCTAGAAAAGCGTGAGAGTTTGTTAAAAATCTTTACAACACTTTGAAATAAGACTTGATAAGTGGAAAAAGGGGGTTATTCAAGTGAATTATAAGGAAAGGGTCCTAAAAAAGTGTGAAAGTGGGTTACAACACTTCACAACACTTTAGAAGACTTACTATAATTCTTAATGATTTACAAGGGTTCAAGACCTAATGTGAATGTGTTGAACACATTTCAACATTAAATCTAGAAAAAATCAAGCCAAAGTCCACTAGGAGGACCTAAATATGAGAAAAAGTAGAAGGGTTACTTTATCTGTGTCCACACATATTATGATTTCGAAGATCATAAATATAAAACCAAGAAACTTCCACAAAATAATTGCACACAATAATTCTAATTGATATTATAAAAGATTTGATACAAGAGATATTTTGAATTTACATAGAAACCTTGCATATATAGGTAAGGTTGTGAAGGTAGAAAAGTCAAACACAATGACTAACTACCCCTCCAATGATGGAACACTTGTTAACTCACATGAAAATATTTCTAGTGATTGGAAACTACTAATGCAAGGGGTGTCCCACAAGTGAAGACATGTGTCTCAACCAAATGAGCTATGACAAACCTATAGAACTTCTTCAATGGAGACTTAAGCAATGTAAATATGACTCTTTTAGGTAGGTTAATACCTAAAAAGTTTGATAAAGTCACTATTTACACCAACAATAACTACTAGAGTTATGTGAAAGAGGAATATTGGAGATATTATAAAATAAATGATCTTAAATATGGATAGCCACTAATAATGAGAAGGGATTTGATTGAGTATCATAAGGGAGAAGGATCAATGAAAATAAATAAAAAATTAAAAATCATATATAAAGTTGGAAGAAACTATTGCAAGGTCATAATTGATAGTAGAAGTATAGATGGTTTGGTATGAAAAGAGATGGTAAATAATTCAAACTTGAAGAAGAAGAAGCACATTGTCTAAATTTTATATACAATTCTAGATTTGGTGAGACCAAGATAACTAATAATGATCCAACCAACATGATGTAGGATGATAGTGTGATAATAAAATAATAACCTAGTGTGTAAATTAATGTTATAATAATGAGAGGGTGGATGAATCAATATCGATTGAAATTCATTAATCTTGTCAATAATAATCAAAGTATCACATTAAACCTACAATAATGGAAAGGAACACATAAAGCATGCATCACATAAAAGAACAAAGAACACCAAATTTATGCAAAAACCCCTTGAGAGGAAAAACCCACAATGAGGATTAGCTCACAATATATTATAACTAGTTAAAATGGAGATTACATAATGGTACACTCACTATCCAGAAAGAAAGAATGACTCATTATTGATGGCTCATTTCCAAGAGCTCACTGCTTAGAATACAAAAAGATAGAGGAAATGGTAGCTCACTATCGAAATGAACTGATAATAATGTATCTGCAACATGTTGAAGGTATAGTTCCAATTAACTTAATACACTTCATACTTCACCACTACACCTTTCACACTTCACACTACATCATATTTCACATGCACACTCTACATCTACTCATCTCATCCTTTGCACAATGAATTAACCTTGTATATATATCGAAACCAACCAAAACGTCAATTAGGTCAGCCTAATTAGATGAAAGGTACACCACATAACTTGTTAGCTTAAGACATTAACACACATTCCTTGTAGAATAAACCAAAACATACATCACACCAAAATAGGCCAACATGACCTATAATCACTCCCATAAATGTAATCCTTACATATTTCAACTCCATATGACCCCAAAATCCTTAGGTTGGAACCACAGAAAAATTGGTGAAGCAATAACTAAATGAACTAACTGTTCATTCACAATTTTGTTGGAAGTTTGGGGAGATTGCTGGAAGTTTTTCATTGATGATGTTGATTGGAAACATGAGCATGAAAGGTTCAAAAAGAATTAATGTAGTGCTTTCATTGATTTCAACATTGTTGTGGATCATTTTGATTAATCCTAACATGTTTTTTAGATGTTAAGGAAGACATTTGTGTAAGTTGATTTTGTCTAAAAAGATCAGTTGCATAGAAATTTCACTCAATGTCAATTTTGCATGTTCAGTGCTACAGTGCATCAGTTTTTGGGCTTGCACCACTCTGGAAATGAAGATATCACTTTGTGATTCTAATTTTTTTTTGGAAGATGTTATATGTATCTAATTCCAAAATTTCACCAAGTTTGGACAATTGGATCGAGAGATATGAATAACTAAGTTAAACCTAACATATTATAGTCATTTTTCTATATAGTGTGTTTGTGAGGGACAATCCACACTTCTCCACAAATGAGTTTTTGGCCTTGTGAATTTGAGGATAGGTTTCCAAATGTTAGTTGAGAATGGATTCCAGATGGAATCAAGTTTTGAGGACCACATTTTGAGATGTGGCTAAATAGTTAAATCTTTTTGAATTTAGGTCTTCTGTGGAGCTGACCTAACACGTTTGATGTTATGCAAAGGATGAATAAGTGTTATTATTTTATGTGGGATATATTTTAGGTCCATTTCAACCTAAGTTAAGCTATTTTGAGTTTTGAATTGTGGCACATTGTGTGGATGATATTTTTTGGAGCCAACAAGTTACATTTTGGGTGTGATATCTAATTAGGTTGACCTAATTGATTCTATACTTGATGCAGATATATATGTTGGATTGTTTTCAATATTTTTATGTATGGTATTTAGTATGTGATGAGATGATGTGATTTCAATCAAAGAAGTGCAAAGCTATGTTGCGAATGTGAACTTAAGGATTAGAATTATGCAAATAATGAATGAGGTAGAGTGTTGAATATGAAGTGGATAAAGATTGTTATTATGCTTCAATGGAACAATAATTCATGCATACATAAGATGCAATTGTAATACTTAAAACATAGGATTTGAGACACTATCTCTCTTTTATCCTTTTTTTCTATGGGTAGTGAGTCCACCTACAATGAACATTTCTATAAATATACTATATCCAATTATAATATATTGTGAGAAAACCCTCACCATGATTTTTCCTGTATTGTGTTTCATTATTTCTTTCCTTACTGCAGTTGAATATGCATTAGTGATTGGATGTTTAATGTTTCTATGGTTTAAGAGAATACTAATTCAGACACCCCCTCTTAGTATAATGGGTGTTCAAGAATTGGTATTCGAGCTTGGTTCACTAGAAGGAGCTTAACCACTTTGGGAAGGTATTGGAGATTGAACACATGGCTGATAGAAAGTTTCTTATTCCTTTGGAAGAGAATCCTATTGCTGGATTTGTAGAAGAAGATTGCATGATTGAAAAAGGTGGAGAACTCAAATTTTCTCTTGAAGATCTGGAAAGAAATAAAGGTGAGAACAAATATCTGAAAGAAAATATTAAAGAAGCAAATGAAAACATCATTGGACTAAAAGTCCAAGTTGAAGAAAAGAAAATAGTTGAGGAGTATCTAAATGAAATAGTGAAAATAAAATCTGATGAATGCATAAGGCTTGAACAAGAAGTGGTAAATCTGAGATTAGATCTGGAGAAAACAAGAAATTGTGAAGAAAAATTCAAAATGAGTGCTACAAGTTTGATGGGATGATTGCAAGAAAGAAAGTCTCTAAAATAAAAGTTGGCTTAGGATTTTAAAAAGGTGAAAGATCAAAAGAAGATTAGACACCTAATTCAAAAAGAAGATCAATGAACCAAAGAAGAGTGAAGACAAGAAGAAAAATGGAAAGATCCAAAATCAAAGAAATTAAGCTAGAAGACCTTTGGTCAGATAACCAAGTGCTCAAAGGTACCCATATTTCAATGGTTTTTGTTACACTTTCCATAAATTTGGACATAAATCAATGGAATGTAGAAGCATAATGAATAAGAGTGTCTCATCCTTTACTGGTCAATGTTTTACATGCAAAAGATTTGGTCATAGAGCTAATGAATGCAAAATTCAAATGATGAATGAATATAACAATGGTAGAATGATTCAATCCTTCAATGGTTACTATAATACATATTATGGATTTGGACACAAAGCTAATAAATGTAGATCTAGAGTGAATGGAAGGAATACTGCTCAAAAGAATGTCACGTCATAATTGTAGTAGATGTGGACATATTGCAAAATTTTGTAGAAGCATAAATACTAGGAAAGATACTCTAGTAAAAAGGAATGAACTAGTTAAAATGGTTGAAATAGTTGAAGTAAATAAGGAAATGGAAAATATTTGGAGAAATAAGGAAGAGAGAGAAGATAAGGGAGAAACTATACCATCCTCTGATGCATATGGTTCCTCCAAAAATTAAGCCAAGAGCTATGGCCTAGGGGAGCTTTGATGAATATATTTTATCTCCCACCAAAAAAGAGGTGTTGATGCAAAAAAACAATGATATGTGATGTAAATCAACATGCTTGATCTATTGGTGAATATTTTGGAAGAAAATATGATGTTTCAAAAGTTTGTGAAGCTCCATAAGTTGTCTGTGTATACAAAAAAAGGGGTTACCAATTTTATTATTTGGAGAATTTAATGAAAAATTTGGGTAGATCAAAGGGTTATAAGAAAATTTACTATGGAAAATTCATTTCACAAAGGTATTCAAAGAGAAGAGAAGAGAGAAGATAATTCAAAGTGCATAAGGTGATTTGAGTTTCAGAGCATCAAAACCCTAGTTCAATGAACAAAGTAAAAAGGTATTTTGTGAATCTTGTGTGGCCTAATTTTTAGAAATCTTTGTTTGAAATTAGTTTGAATCTATATTGAGATGAACACACCAAGGGTTATAGAGGTTATAGAAAAACCATAACCAAAATTAAAAAGGTATCCAACAAAAGCCATAGATGATGATTCGTTAGGTGCATTCTCATATATTCTGTATGGGTTTTACCAATTGAAGATATTAGGGCTTATATTATTTGAAAAATGGAAGAGAATTCTCCCACTAAGTTAAGTGATATATGGGAAATGAGTTAATAGGAGAGAAATTAACCCTAAAGACAGAATATTAAAACCCTAGTTGATAAGAAAATGGATGTGTGGCAATGGTTCCCTAATTGATTTTATGATATCAAGTGGATTAGAATGGATTTGAGTAGATTTCATGATCAATTCATCTGGACTGATATGCCAAATATCATAACAAAGGAAGTGATAAGGGATGTCACCATGCTTTTCTCCATTGGAATGTTTTGCATGTTGAAATACATAAAAAATGAAGTCGTTATGGAGAAAATTGGTGCTACTTATGATAAGAGAGCTCTTGTTATCAGTCCCATTAGAAACCTAGCTGTTTGATATACTGCAATGGTTATTGGTTACAAAATCTATTATACAAATAAGGAAAATTCTATATCTTCCACCACAATCAATGTGGCACATGATATGGTAGAGAATGGTGCATATTATGACCTATGTGAGTTACTTAGGAAACAATTGATGGAGAATGTAAAGCAAACTAAAGAGAAGAAATATATGTTTAACTATGGCAGCTTGGTTATGTGCTTACTCTTCTATTTCCTAAAGGAGCTTCCCATAATTGGAAAGGTAGACTAGATAAGTGGAAGGCTTATTTCACATCAAATAGTAGATCATATCAGAAGTATTGGAGATGTCAAAGCACAAGATGATGCCCTTTTTTCTTCCTTTGCACTATTCTACAAGATAATTCATGAGAGATAAAGAATTCCAAGGATAATTGTGGAGAGATAAAAAATGATATCACATTTCTTGTATCTATAGACCAATTCATTATGGAGGTAGTGGAAACAAGAAGTGTTTGAGTTCCTGAATTGGATTATGAGGTGACATAAACAAATCTTAATGGTTATGTTGACATCTTGTTGAAGAGCTCTAAAGACACCACAAAACATAGGTATGGGACATATGAAGAAAATTCTATGCATGTACACCTGAAACAAAAAAAAACTATCATCAAGAAGAATGCTAATAAGATGGTGGATGTGCATGCATAAGAATTGCATATTTCAAATTAGGAGCATGTATAGTATGCAAGACAAAGAACTAGAGCAGACATGAGTGTCGAAGAAGCATCTGGGAGTGCAAGAAGATCTCATAGGATAGCTACCACAACTCCCTCTATCCAAATGTACTCCAAGCCTTTGCTTTCTACTACAAAGAAAATGAAGAAAATTTCTATTCCTTTGGTAAGGGAGAAATCCCCTCCAGTTGCACAAGTTACAAGGGCAGAGAAGAAGAAAATTGCCACCATCGCACCACCTATTTCCTCAGCCAAGAGAAGAGTTAAAAAAAAGGACATGAGAGAGAAGGGTGTTGGAAAAAATGTTGCAAAATAAGAAGAAGAATTGGAAGATGTACCCCCACTAGTCCAATAAAGGAGTGATGCTTCACAAGGGGAAAATAGTACAAAAAAGGAAAATATATGATATCATTGATACTAAGAGTGAAGATGAGATAGAAAAGGAAAAAGAGGCATTTCATATACATATGAGAGAAAGGAAGAAGGAAGCCAAGAAGGCCTCTCTAGAGAAGAAAGATAGATAAATAAAGAAGACTCTAGTCAAAGGTAACAAACAAAAGAAAAAGGAACTAGTAAAGCCTCATTTCTCCATAAAGTTGGAGGCATTGTTTAATAGTATTTTGAAAAATGAAATGTTGGGTGAGATACCAACCCTATATAAGGATGCAAATGAAATATACAAGGCTACTATTATTGAATCCATAGTCGAGTACATAGTTGTCCCTAAGGTGGACATGTGAAAAATAAAGAAGCATGTACTTGAAGATTTGTTGAACATTTTATTGAAGAGAAGAGAAGTTATAAAAGAGAATGAAAAGTTAAAAGAAGAGTCTTTGGAGGGAGTGAGTGCTCCATTATCTAAGTATGACAAAGTTTTTAAATAGGTGCAGGACAATTGAGAGGGGGGGGTGAATTATTTGTGTCACAAATTCAAACTTAAAAAATTTATCACTTATCAAATCTTCAACCACATTATTTTTTTTTTAAATATGAGCATGAAACACAGATAACAGAAAGTAAATCAACATAATGAACAACATATTTTTATGTGGAAAAACCAATAAGGGAAAACCATGGTAAGGGTTAATTCATTGTATGAGCACAAAAAAATGAAATAACCTAATCATGCATGCCTTTAACATCCATAAGTAATTTCCCAAAACCACAATCATATATTGTCAATTGTGGAGAAATGAAGACTAGAATACTAGAGGGGTATAAAAAATACTAGATCAACCATCAGAGAAGATAAGTCAGTCATACACACTACTTTAAAGTACCAGACCAAACTACCAACATGATGACATCAATGACAACATATAGATAACCTAGTCATTCTTCCAATAAAAGCCACATTGGATACTATATTTAGCAAGGAGATGAGGACCAAACAAAGGGTTATTACCTGTGGACATGGAAAAAGTAACCCTTTTAATTTTTATTTTTTGGTCCCTCCTCGTGCTTATTTGGCTTGATTTTACCTTGATTTAATGTTGCAATGTGGCCCATGCATTCACATTAGGTCTTGAATCTTTATGAATCACTAAGACTTTATGATGTCTTGTAAAGGTGTTGTGAAGTGTTGTAAGACATTTTCACACTTTTCTAGACTCTTATTATAATTCACCTAAATAACCCATTTTTATCACTTACCAAGTCTTATTCTAAAGTGTTGTAAAGTCTTGTAACGAAATTTCATGCTTTTATAGACTTTTCATCACCAAATACACCTTTCTTATGCTTTATTTGGCCCGTTTATGAACTTACATGCCTTAATTAAGTGTATTTTTCAGTACAAACCTAGCAAACATCATTAAAGATAACTTAATTCCCAACACCCACTCATATTCCTTGAGTGGGACCCATTCACCCAGGGTGGTGAATGAGTCCCTCTTGGCACAAAAATAAATAAAAATTCAAATTACTAGCAGGTTTTTATTCCTAAAGACCTAAGGTCGGATTGCGATGTTGAATTTTTAAGAAATTATGGCATAATTGTGTATAAATGCATGATTTTATATGCATTTCAACCAACCAATCAACATAGTTCATTCATGCATCTTAACATTCAAGCATTCTAGCATTTTCATCACTCAGTCAAGCAATTATCAAGCACCTTGGAGCAACCATTGACATATCTTTAGACTTCAACAACAATGGTTTGGTGATTTTATGACATTTTCATACTATTTTTTCATCATTCCTTTCTTATTTCATTTCATTATCAATAGTTTGATTACCAAAGTGGGGTTTGACCAAGGAAAACCCTTATACTCTAACCCTTAACCATTTTCCCCCTCTTTGCATGTGTGTTTGTAGGTCTTGTAGGAAAAATTTTCAAGGAGAGAGGTGTTGAAAAGCGGTCAATAATTCATAAAATTAATCATAGACAATATAACCCTAATTGGAGCTTGAAGATCCTTTTCAACCCATTTTCAACAGATTCGGATCGGGCAACTTGACAAGGAAAAAAGTACAAACCAGGACCCACAGAGTTGACCTTTGACTTTGTAGATTTTTGTAGGTGGACTAATTCACCATTTGTGGTGAATGAGTACCACTACCAATCTGGAGAAAGAGTTTTCTAAATTTCTAAGTTCCCAACATTCTGAAACCTATTCCAACAGATTTTACCAGAAACATGACTGATTCACCATTTTTGGTGAATAAGTCCTAGTGGCTATCAACATTGAATTTTGCAACATTCTTGAACCTTCCTATATCTTATTTTAGTTTCTAGGTGCACCCTATTTAGTTTCATTCAATTTTGTTTGCATTTGTTTATGTTTCTAGTTCATGTTTGTATACAACACTGTGTTTTCCAACACTTTATATTTCCTAGTTTACATTCAATAATTAATCTATTTCATTAGTTTTCTGCATTTAGTTCATTTCATCTAAGCATATTGCACCTACATCACATCAATATTTGAATGTAACATTACATTTTGGCCACAAATATTTACCCTTTTAGGTGAAAAACTCTAGAAGGGTCACAAGCATTTTGGGTTGCCAAAATCTTTGGTTACATTACCCTAATGGGTAAAGAAAAATATGATCTTGAGAGAATCTAGATGGAAAGGAATGATAAAGAAGAGGAGATTGTATAGAAGTTAGGATTGCTTCCAGTGGTTGAAGAAGGAATAAATGTTGAAACCATTGCTCTAGAACCTAATGTAGAGGAAGAAGTGCAAATAGATGATGCTCAACATGAGAGTGACATAAATGTAGATACTGCATAGGAAAAAACTCCTCTCGAAGTGGAGGAAATGAAAAAAGGAGATGATAAGGATGCAATGATGGAATAAGACATTGCAAAGGAGAGTACCATTACTCCTATAACACAAGAAGAAACTACTCCTTCATACAATACTGAAAACATTGCAGAGGAAAAAAATGTAAAGAAAGATGATAATGGAGAAAAAGGTGATGAAGAGAAAGAAGAAGAGCATAAGGAGGAAGACAAAGACAGTGATATTGATGCATCTAGAGATTCATAAGAAGACAAACTAGTTGATTCTAGTACTACATAGGATAAGAGAAAGGTTGTAGAAGAAATAAAGGCTCATGCTAATGAATCTTTCAGCTCCCCTAGAGATTCTCAAAAGAATTTACTAAGTACAACATATCTTTCGACCAGCTGTGTCTTCATAATTGTTGCAATTTCCAATGAATCAAGGGAATGTTGATATGAAGAGGATATCTCCCATCCACAAGCTTCATCTGGGAGACATGCTTCATACATCTTCCAGAAAATAAATAATTGAAACACATCATAAGAGTGAATAACTTATGGAAGAAGATGTCAAAGCATTCAAAGAGATCATACCCAGATCAAATGTTCACACCACACTATTTGGTATAGAAACTTCAAATTGTTGATTGATTCCTTTAAGACTTATGCATCTGAATTGAAGGAAGAAGCTGAGAAAGTAATGGAGAAAATAATAAATGATAAGAGAATACTAGAAATAACTAAAAGATATTCTATCACACACAAGAAATTTTTAGAGTTGTTAAAGGATATGGAAGGATGCATATATGAGGCAAAGGCCTTGTACCAGTATGGCATTGAAGTGGCCTAGAGCCACATAGAGCATAAAGAATGAGATGGACTCTATTGAATCCTATATCAATGTTGCCTCTAATGCATATGAAATGGATATTTACCTCACCAGAATAAAAAGCAACATAATTGAAGATCTACACCAAAAAATCTTCCAACTGTAGTTACAAAAAGAACATATCATCTTGCAATTTGGAGAGGTAAGGGATTTGGTCAATCCAAAATTTTTACTTATTTCAAAACCTCTTCTTAGTTCTGATAAATAAAACAAGATGAGTCCAATACCTACTACTTCAAAAGAAGGATAAGAAATTTTATTAGAATTTGAAACATAGAACATGTTGCTTGTGGAGGCTAAGCCTGAATGGTAAGATGGAAGAAAAGCCTAGGAAGACCACTTGAAGAAGTTGCAGGTGTCAACCACCTTCAGTTGACTCATTCTTTATCTTTTTATGTATTTATGTTTAGATTATTTGTATATATGTTGACAATATAATGAAACATTTTAATACCTTTTTGGGTTTTTCTCTAGTACATGACTCAGAGGGGAGTCAATTCATTATTTTCCAAATGTATATATATGACTACATCTTTTAGGGGGAGTTTTGGTATGATTCAGAACAGATTGTATACCCTTTGTCCTTGATGTCAAAGGGGGAGAGTATTTTGAATTTTTTGGTATGTTTCCATCAATGATAAGGAGGGATATTGTTGGAAGTTTTGGGAGATTGTTGGAAGTTTTCCATTGATGATGTTGATTGGAAACATGAGCATGAAAGGTTCATAACAATGTAATTAATGCATTGTTGTCATTGATATAAAAAAATTTGTGGATGATTTTGATTAATCATAATAGGTTTTTTTGAGATGTTAAGGAAGACATTTGTGCAAGTTGATTTGGTCTAAAAAGATTAGCTTCATAGAATTTTGAATGTGTCAATACTACAAGTTCAATATTTTAGTGCATCAGTTTTTGTGTCCGCACCACTTTGCAAAAGAAGATATCACTTTGCACCTCTAAAATTATTTTGGAAGACTTTATATCTATCTAATTCCAATATTTCATTATTTTTGGACAATTGGATTGAGATATATGAATAACAAAATTTTTCCTAGCATATTACAATCAATTTTTTGTACAATGTGTGTGTGGGAGAATCCACACTTCTCTATGGATGAGTTTTTGGAATTGTAGTTTTGAGGATAGGTTTCCAGATGTTAGTTGAGCATGGATTATAGATGGCATTGAGTTTTGAGGACCACATTTTGGGATGTGTATACACAACTAAAGGTTTTTGAATTTAGGTCTTATGGGGAGCCGACCTAACACATTTGATGTTATACAAAGGATGAATAAGTGTTGATATCTTATGTGGGATCTATTATATATCCATTCCAACTTAACTAAAGGTTTTTAGAGTTTTGAATTGTGTCACATTGTGTGGATGATAATTTTTGGATCCAAAAAGTTACATTTTAGGTGTTACATCTAATTAGGTTGACTTAATTAATGCTATACTTGATGGGGATACATATGTTGGATTGTTTTCGGTATTTTTGGTGTATGGTATGTAGTATGTGATGAAATATTTTGATTTTAATTAGAGAAGTACAGAGGTAAGTTGTGAATGTTAATTTTACGATCATATATGTGCAAATGATGAGTGAGGTAGAGTGTTGAATCATAATTAGATAAATATTATTATTGTGCTTCAGTGAAAATATAATTCATGCAAAAATAAGATGCAATTGTAATAGTTCAAAAATAGGTAGTTAGCCACTATTTGTCTTCTATATTTCTTTTTGTGGATAGTGACTTCACTTGCAGTGAGCATTCCTATAAATATACTATAACCAATTATAATATATTGTGAGCTAACCCTTATTGTGATTCTTCCCATTTTGGGTTTTCCAAGTAAAAATCTTGGTGTTCATGTGTTATGTGATGTTGTGGATGTTTCATGTTTTCTTTCGTTACTACAGTTGAATATGCATTAGTTATTGGATGTTTAATGTTTGAATGGTTTTGGCAGAGCTTGAAAATTTTCCATGGTATTATGTAGTTCAAAGGGTTGGAAAGTGCTTGGTAGTACTCAACTAGTTATAATAGGGTTGTTAGGTTTACAACCTAGAGCTTTCTAAAACCCTATTATCATAAAGTTTTGACATTATTTTCTTTTGTCATTGACCTCGTTCACTTTTTTGATAGGTCTTTAAGTTACAATTTATGGGAATCAGTGTTGTGTGTCCCATGTCCCCTTTTTCTAAGAAGTGCCTTCGTAATACCTTGTTATGAATTAATTACTTTCCTCCATAATAGTTTTTTATCTACTAGAGTAGTCTAGACATGTGTCATGATATCACACTATCCTTTTGGTTCGCTAAGGCTTCGTTTTGTCATCTTATATGCTCCATGATGCCCCAAAATTGTGACACACATGATCCAAATATTCAAAGGGATAATTTTTTTTGCCAGATGTTTCATTTTCATGCTGATGATTCTCTTTTTCTCATCTGGTGTTGGTCCCCCTTTTCCCTAGTCACCTTAAGTTGTTAATTTAGCTTGTGTTAAATTATATCATAAAAGAACAAGCCCTCACAGGGTTGTGGTGGAACTGACCTTTGGATCTATAGAAGTTGCGAGATGACAAATGGCAGCATCTTGGGGATTTGTGGTGAGTTCTTTTGTCATCGGATGCACATTTTTGTCATTTCCTCACTTTACGGGTAAGAAAAATGAGAATTGTCCACGCAATGACAAAGGAAGGTTTCCACTTTGCACAAGAAATTTCTAACTTGCATGATGGCCCTTGATATGAAGATCGACAACCCACATCATGTTAGAACAGCCAAGATCTGATTGCAAACCAAAATATTCCTTCCACAGAAGAGGAAAATGAAAAAGCAAAGATTGCATAAAAACATGCAATTTGATATATTCGAAAAGACCAATAATTACAAGATGAGATTTGCTTTATAAAAGCAAAGATTCCTAAACCTAATCTTATCTTGAGCAACAAGATAGCTCGATAAGATAAAAATGAGATCCTAAAACCTAGGAAATAAATAATGCCTAAGTAAACTTATGCAAAGTGTAATTAATAATTAATTACACCAACACCCCCCCATAAGTGCAACTTAGGGAGAAGCAGATTATTATGCAAATATGAGCCCTGACAACAAGGCCTGATCAGGTACTCATGTACAAATGCAAAGAGAGAGAAACCCCCCTCAGTGAGATGAACTGCTGTGAAGAATCACTGGAAGAACACTGTGGAGTAACACTGGAACTTGATATAGGTAAGCAAGGAAATATTCTTCTGTATACTACTGAAACTAGATGAGAGTCACTGATTGACTCAAGGAATCATGATAAAGCAACAGAACACCCGATGCCACGGAACACTAAAAAAATCCAAACTAGAACAACCCTGGAATCTGTGAAGCAATAGGAGATGAGATGATGACATAATCTGGAAACCATGTATCTCGATGCCGATGCCAAACTATGACTAAAACTCTTCCATGGGAAGGAGTACCAAAAATAGACTCTGGAACAATAACCACAAAAAAATGGCCCTCAAATTGAGATGGATCCAATGTGGATCATTAACCATAGGCTCTCAATCTGAAGTGTGAACCAATGAATCCGACATGTGTCAAGTTATAGCAATAATGTGGCCAAAAGAACAAGGAGACCAAATAACCCATGCGAGTTGCCAAAAAATCAAGATGAATGCAAGAACCCCCCTTACTGGAACTTTATATCAGTTCATTTATTACAATACCCAATGATTGCATAAGGAGATGATGAAAAACTACAGAAACATATGTGAAAATGCAAACCTAGAGCACGAAACAAAAATGAATGCATGCCTAAAATAAGTTAAACATTTTCTGAAAATGACCTTAGATCTGCATAGAGGCCGAAACCATCTTTCTGATGCCGTGAAAATTGCGAAAAATGGATAAGCGAGTCAAAAGATATGGGTCCCGGAGTGAAAAAGGCAACATCTGACTTCCGAGGCAGAAAAAGCATCAAAATGAAAAACCAGAAAATTCCACCAGCACCATTGCGTAGATCTCAGAAAAATCTTTCCGACGATATCTCGTTTGCAAAAAAATACCTCTGTATGTGAAAGATATGCCCGATTCGGTGAATGTGCTCCAAAAAAGGCCAATATGTCTCCAATAAGCCCTCAGGGGCTAAAAGCTTTCGGCCCCTGGTCGCCAATAAAACTCTGTGCGTGGTGATTGGGGCTGGTCGCTGGAACCTGGTCATCAATATGACCGAAGTGGTTGGTTTAGGGGCCCGCAGGGGCGGGCTGCAGACTCCTGGTCCCGAAGTGACCACCGCTAGCAGTATTAAGCCCTCGAGGGCTAACGGAAAAGGCCGGCGAAGCAACCGGTGGAGGGGTGGCCGCTGGGCGGCGATTGGGTGGCCGCCGGGTGGCAGAACCCATTAAAATGAGCGGCGCCGAATTTTTCAAAAAACTTGATTTTTTTATATATATTTTTTGATTTTTTTTTCAATATTTGTGCCTTGAAAATTGTCCCTGGGGGCCGTACGGCCCTTGGGCAAAAAAATTTTGCTTCTCCAGATGACTGTGTCCAAATCAGACAAGTTTTATATGAAAATGGGGGTTTTTGGGCGCTGCGAATCCAACGGCGAGGTCCGTTTGGGCCCAAAGTGCTCTAAAAATTAGGCGACCCCCAGATCTAACAGATAAATCACCAATCTTACAACCCTCGCAGATCTGGCAAACGGTGATGAAAAAGAATAAAATGAAAGTCATTTCTGACTTTTTCCAGCACTCTGAATCCAACAGAATACCCCGATCTGATCCAAGACACTACATAAATGTACTCAAGGATTGAAACCCTCGAGGGACTCCGAACGAGCTCTACAACGAAATCCTCCAAAAAGGCTGAGAAGGGGCTGCAAATCGAGGCTCTCATACCATGTTAGAATAGCCAAGATCTGATTGCAAACCAAAATATTCCTTCCACAAAAGAGGAAAATGAAAAAGTAGAGATTGCATAAAAACATGCAATTTGATATATTCGAAAAGACCAATAATTACAAGATGAGATTTGCTTTATAAAAGCAAAGATGCCTAAACCTAATCTTATCTTGAGCAACAAGATAGCTCGATAAGATAAAAATGAGATCCTAAAACCTAGGAAATAAATAATGCCTAAGTAAACTTATGCAAAGTGTAATTAATAATTAATTACACCAACACATCAAACCTAGAAAGCATCTCTCACTAGTCATGCGTTCAAGAATACGAAGGAATAATAGTGGATGAGACTGTTATCTATTCAATTTATGACACTAAGGATAAAATACTTGTCCAAATTCTTTCCTCTAAAAAATGCTAAGGTGATCAAGAAATCTAAGGTGAAAAATTAGGGTTTGCTGCAATGCTCAGGAAAGTAAGTAATTTGACCTCATCTACTAAATTCAAGCATAATTTATGGTGTAAAAGGGATTGTTATTAGTTTAGAGTCAAGGAATAGTTGTTTGTAAGGGGTATGTGCTACCATTTTTTTCTTAGATCCTTTTTCTAGAAGGAATCCTATAAAACCCTAGTTGTAGTGCTTAAGCCCTAGCTCTTTGTAATCACACAAAATTATTGGAACTTCAACCAGGAAGAGAATAGCACTAGAGGAAGAGATAATTTCTCTATTTTTTAGGATCATCAAAAAGACCAAGGGTGCGTCTGAGGTCTAGTGGTGTTACAAACAAGCTTGTGGATCAGGGTACTAGGTGTAGATGCCCCATTAGTTTGGAAGAGGGATATACATTGCTCAAACATGCATAAAAGAAGGCCTATCTAGAAAGGCCAATTTGCAATATCTAGAATTTAGGGTTAGGCAAGTTAGTGGTGCCTAATTTTTTTGTGAACATAAAGTTGATCCAACAATTGGCTATGGCATATGACCCTAAATTTAGGTGTTTTGTCACTACTCTTGGCCATAGATTGCTATTGTTGGATAGAGATCAGGTGTGCTAGGTATTTCAATTGAACCCTAATGCAAGATTTCCAATTGACTTGGATGTAGTAAATAGAGAATATGAAATAAATATAGATAGTTATAGGGTTAGATGGTTACCATGTTTCAGACCAAAAGGGCCCATAAAGGAGTGGTAGATATTTGGAAAGGGTGGTTGAGAGCCATTTTCTTATGATATATTTGAGCCTAATTTCTAGAAAACATATTTCTCATTAATGCAAGTAGTGGGGATGAACAACAAAATTCAAATACCTATGAATTTCATGGTCATGGTGGTGGATATTAAGAGAAAGGATGTCAATTGGCCCTATGACTTTGCAAGGTATGTTGCTAAGAAATTGCACAAGTTCATTTTTGTAATCATAAGAGATCCCACTTGTCCAATAATCTTTAGGAAGTATTCTCTCCTAATGCATATGATTTTGTATCTAGGGCAACAAGTATGGCCACCATAGCTTCAAGTTAGAGCCATTGGTTAAAACAATGTGTTGCTATGAGTCCAAGAATGGACATGTGTGAGAAAAGGACTATAGATATTCAAATTATGTAGCTTTTGAGGAATTATTTGTCTAACTTTTGACGCAAGGACTAGGCTTACCTAGTGATTGGGGCTTGTCTCAGTAGGTGAGGATATTTTTGAGGCCTCATGACCTCGCCCTAGAAAAGAAGATTGATCATAACTATGGTGATTGATTATTTTACTCATAATGCCACTATAATAAGGGGTTTTGTGACTCTAGTTGCACCCCATGTGCTTCCAAAGGAAGTTCCTGATAGATTATCATTCCTGGATATCATGTGGCAGTTGAATACATATGATAAGTACCACTTCAAGAAGAACAAGAAGCATGCCTTTCTCCCTTTTACTATACCTTTCTCATATTTTTTGGTTAATCATGGATGGCATGAAACCCATTGTGGAGAAGCTTTGATCTGGAGGGATACATCAATAAGGAAAGGAGAATTAATAAACTATCAAGATACCATCATGTTCCAGATAATATTGAATATTTGATCAAGAATTGCTCCTCAAAGAGCATGACAACTAGAATAATGGAGTTATGGGTTAAGATTAAAATTGTGAAGAACAAGAGAATGAAAGTTGAACCATCTTTCAAAGGGTAAAATATGAATACCATAGATCCCATAGTCAAGATGATGACTATGTTATACAATGTTGGCCAATGTCCCTCATGTGCCTCTAGAAATTCTAGGTGCTTCCTCCTCATCCAGAGCTAATGTACCATAGAGTCCCCAACCAGTAACCCCATTACAGGTTATTGATCCATCTATTGGGCCTTTGGTGGATTACCCCATTGATCCTAACGAAGTAGACATGAAGATGTACTAGTGATCTGATAGGAACTTCCTCCCCCTAGAATGCTCATTAGGAGACCCCTTGATGATAGGATAGTTATCAATTTTGATATAGGGGGTGATGTTATTAAGGATATTAGGGCCAAATATAGCCAAGAATTCTTTAGTGATGAGGCATTCATCACTACCCAGGAGTTTATGGACCTTATCCTTAGAAACAATGGAGAAGAGTTGAGGGAAACCCTCACTATAGGAAATTTTTATGCTCAGGAGTAAAAGGCTATGTAATAGAGGAATTTTAAAGAAGAGTAAAATAGGAGATGGAAGGGATGACCCTTGAGAAGGGGAGAGAATTGGTGAAGAAGGTAGGGTGTCTGGGTAAGTGTAGGATCATCATGGAAAAAACAAGCCCTCAAGTGGCAAAAAATTCAAAAAAATTAGACAACTTGATGTAAAAATTTGAATAAGTTATTTATTTTATTTCAAAAATATGTAAGAATAGAATTTGTAGCAAATTGAATGTAGTTTCTAAACTACTAGGTTTTTTTAATCTATTTGGTGAAAATTTAAAATTTCAATGTAGTAGTACTTAAATTTTAGGGAAAAAATAAGAAGTAGGCATTTGTCTGACCACCCTAATCACAATAAAATGATATTTTTTTTAATAATATTTTAGATATAATTAGAGGACTCATGTCCGGATGTGATGCATATTTTTTTGTAATTTTTTTTCAAGTAAATAATTAATTATGATTTTTTTATAACTTTTAAAAAATATAAAAACTTGTATGTCTAACCACCTTAACTTAGTCAAAACTTCATGAAATTAATTTTTTTGTTGTAATCCTATAGTATCAAAGCATAAAATGTGATGCATGTTTTGGATTCAAAAAATGTGATACCGTTTGAAAGATATATATGTTTTTCAATCAGCCTATCAATTAGGACTTTAGTCATAATTCAAATAGAAAATGAATAATAATTATTTATTAAATTCAAAGTAGAGAATAATTTATATTGGTAGAACCTGAGAATCTCCTCAAAAAACCCTTTTCATTTCATCAATTTTGGATTAAAAAAAAGTCGTCAGCCACATACCCTACACATAGCATCATATCGCCACTTTTTGGTCCATCACGATCCTACACATACCCGTCTCCTCCTTCCAACTTGGTACAACTCTTAAACTATTTTCTTTGATGTAATATGACAAAACTAGGGTGAGGCTCCAATTTTGGGATCCAAGGAGTATGAAAAAGACCTATATTTTGGGTCTAGATATCACTTTGGCCATGTAACATTAGTTATATGGTTAATTTCCCTACATAACAATAAGCGATCGGTTATTGCCAACCAAAATAAGCTACCATGAATCTTGTTTTCAAAAGGGTTGGTGACACATGTGTAACACAAGAACCTTCCTTAAGATTCAATGTTGCACTATTCATAGAGGAAAGTGTTAAGAAGCTTAAGGTTGATGTAGATAGGGAATATTCCCTAAACCAAAACCTTGAGTAAAGTCTCAATGTAGTTCATGGATCATTTTCCCCTGGACAAAAAAATGAGTATGATTAAGCCTCACATGATAGGAATGTATTAGAGTTGGAGATAAAGGAGTTAAAGGAGAAGCTAAAATAGAGCATTATAGAGGTTAGATCAATAAGGGAGGCATTTGCAAAGAGGATATCTAACTTAGTAGACAACATTTTGAGGTACAGGCTGTCTAAGATCCTCTCCCATATGGATAAAGTATAGGATAGGTATGTAAAACTAAAGGATGCTTTCTCATCTCACAACCAAGCATGGATGAGATTGAAGTGCATGCAGATCAAATGGTCCCAGGGTGTTGAATTGTTGAGATTGTTAGCTAGCAATTAAAATTTTGACAATAATTTGGTGTCTAACATATTGAGGGAGTCAGATCAGTTGGATGACATCATCTTTCATCCCAATAAATATACAGACCTATTTAAAAGAGAGCTTGGTACCTTTAAAGGTTTTCAAGGGTTTTATATGGGTCAGTACAAGATCATGGGGGTCTAAACTAGGCCCTTAAGTGGTAATAAAATTTGAAAAAATAGAGATAGGAAACTTGATATAAAAAAATGAATAGGTTATTAATTTAATTTAAAAAATATGTAAGAATAGAATTTGTAGAAAATTGAATGCAACTTCTATGATACTAGTCCTTTTTCAAAAAAAGGGTAAATCTATTTTGTGAAAATTTGAAATTTCAATGTAGTAGCACTAAATTTCCAAGAAAAAATAAAAGCAGGTGTATGTCTGACCAACCTAAGTACAAGAAATAAATATTCCTTTTTTTTTAAACTTTCAAGGTAAGTAGAGGACACATTGAATGTGCCACATTTTTTTTGTAATTTTTTTGCAAGTAAATAATTAGCTATGAATTTTTTATTTTTTTTGTAAAAATATCAAAAATTGTTTGTCTAACCACCATAAATTGGTCAAAATTTTATGAAATTCAATTCTTTTTCTTTTTATCCTATAGTATGGGAAGCTTGGAATGTGTCACAACTTTTGGATTCAAAAAATGTGAAATTGTTTGAGAATTATAGATGTTTTTCAATCATCCTATCAATAAAGACTTTAGTCATAATGAATGTAGAAAATCAATAATAATTATATATTAAATTAAAACTAAGGCATATCTTAGATTGGTGGAAAGCTAGAAATTTTCTCAATAAACCCTTTTCATTTCACCAAATTCAGATAAAAAAAAGTCATCAACCACTTTTTGTCATATCACGACTTTTTGGACCCCCATGATTCTGCAGTTACCCATATGCCTTCAGTTTTGGTAAATGATGGGGGCATGTTGGCATATGCACAATGGAGAGAAAAATTTTCCAACCTCCTCACACCCAAGTACGATAAAATAAATAAAGAGGGTGAGGTTGATGTTCACTAGCTAAATGCCGATATTGATGCTCTCACCCAGCTAGAACTTAGCTTGATGGGTTTTCCAAATTTGGTGCAAGTTTTGATTGGAAATGAATATAGGAAACATTTGGAGAGATTCAGTAGCTTCTTCCCACCTAGCCTTGACACCTTAGTAGAGAAAGTTGAGCCCATGGAAGAATAGGATGATGCAACTTAAGTTACATTTCAATTGACTTCCAACCACCAAGTGTAACTATTGCATGGGCCTGTCATACAGGGCATGTCAGAGCCATCTTATCTACTACTAGAAGGAATTTTGAATATCTACTATCATACATTGACTTTAGTGTTGCATTTGATCGTCAACCACTTTTGGAGCAATTGTCAGAGTTTTGAACTACTTTCTTTCCATTGTAAATTTTGAGCTTATTTTGATAGTTGAATGAGGCCTTTTGCTTGTTGATCCCTTATTCTTATAAAAGGTAATTCTATGCCTCATTCAAGGGGTTATATCCCTAAGTTTTTGTAAGTATTTGTATAGGTCTTAGGTTGTATATTTCATTCCTCTGAAGCTCAAAGAGGAAATGTTGTAAAGTTTGCTCTCTAGTAATAAAAGATGGCCTAAATGCTCATAGAATTATAGTTAATGGTGTATATCACTTTTATCATTCTCTCCATTTTTTTACTCATTACTCTCAATTCCATATAATCAAGGATTATCTTTTGGTTCACATTCCACATTTTATGTTATCAGTTTATGAATTATCTTCTTCTATTTGAGGAATATTGTAATTTTGTTTTCAGTTCATTTATCTAGAGTTGTGATTCTATAATATGGATCTTCACTTGTAGTTTGATACTATTGCTTCTTTGTTGGTTTCTTTTTGTAAGGCAGTAAGGTTATCAAAAGAAAAAGGGTGGGTCTATTATAGGAGTTTTACTATGTTTCTAAACTTTGTGTGGATAAGGTACTAGTCAATCTAGACCTTAGAGATTAAATATTTGTATAGATTCAAATATAAAATCAAAACTAAAACCTTCACTTTTTGCATTTTTTTTTGTTTTTATGTTTATTTCCACACTGCAAAGAATCATTGAACATAGAGAAGGTTGCATAGATGATTTATCCCATCAAAAGCCTTCCACCATAGTAGTGTGATGATTTTTTATCAAAGGAATCATCCAGATAAAGGTGTTGTGTGCATATGATGTTATAGGGGCACCCACCTTGGATCTATAGAGCCTAAAGTGTAGAGGAGAATTTTCCAATCTATCTCCTATTCGTTGGAAATTGACCTATGGTTTTTATGTACAAGAAGTATGTAATCTTTAGAGAAACCTAGACTATCAGTTGGAAACACCAATAGATTGGTGACTCTATTGGGGATAAAAGGAATTTTGATTGGTTATCTATGTCCTAGTGGATTGAGTCAATGTAAAAACAATATTGAGAAAGTTTCATGTGTGGAAAAAGGTTCTATCAAAGTACATCAAAGAGAGAAATATTATTCCCATTGAGTTGGGTGTCAACTCTACACTCTGAAGACCAATTAAAAAGAATAATATTGTCATCCTGAACGGTAGGATATCCATCCAAAATGTTGATCCTTCAAGGATATTGGAAGGAGAGATAACAAAAAGTAGGAATTGGAGAAATAAAGACCAAAGTTGAAGAAACAAAAATGCAATTCTAATCCTACTTTTAATAAAAATACTAGTTATATCTTGCATAGTGAAGATAGTTTTGATTATTCACAAGAAAAATTTACTCTTATGAATGAGGAAGAGACATTAAGCACCCAACTATTGAGACCATCTAAATCCCAAATAAGAGAGAGGCAAACAAGGATTGTGTTAAATAGGTGCAAGACAACTGAGAGGGGGGGCTGAATTAGTTTTCATAGAATTCAAACTTAAAACTTCAGTACTTATTAATTCCACAACCACACTATTATGTTATTAAGTAAGAGCATGAAACACAAATAACATAAAGTAAATCAACACAATGAACACCAAATTTTTGCGCGGAAAACCCAATAAGGGAAAAACCACGATGAGGGTTAGCTCACAATATAAAGATTATAAAACTGAATACAAAGGATCATTTCCCAAAAGAGGACTCACTATCCAAGAACAAAGGCTCACTTCCTACATAAAAGACTCATTGTCCCATATTGAGGCTCACTTCCTATAGATATAAAAGAGAACAAAAGATCCACCATGACAATTAACACGCATCCACAAGATTACAGAAACATTTAGCTTACTACCTTCAACATAATGAAGAATTGCTGTCACAACTCACTCACACACACTTCTGCTCTTATGATTTGTGGCTCACTTTCTCACTTTGCATCACATTGTCATACAAATCTTCATAATTCAACTTGCTTTTATGCCATCCTTAACCTTAGAAACTTTCTCCAAGGTTGGCCACAAAGACCTTATACCATAAATTCAAAATAGGTCAGTAACTCAACATTCCTATAGTGGAAAGGAATGAGAGTGGACCAATAAAAAAAAATTCAAGATAAAAATTAACATCTCAAATCAACCAAATGATTCCAGGTTAATTAAATTTTATTCTTTGAATGAAGTGGAAAGACCAGGTTGGCCAAACCTATTGAAAACACAAAATAACATTGATGTACATGCTTCCCAACAAGAAGATGACACATGAAAACCACAACACACTTCCTTATTCATGAGAATACATCATAGATTCTTCCAGATACATCCACAACAAAACAACAAACTTCAAACACTGAACATCTTTCACCAGTCCATCCAGACTATACAATCTCACATTGAAAATACTGCAACATGACCTCCAAATCACCAAACCTCAAACCTCTTTGCGAGAGCATAGAAAAGACCTTAAAAAGACATATCCTAGATTTACAAGATCTGCAATGAAACAACAAAGGACTACAAAGCATAAATATTTCTCCCAGTCCATAGAAGACCAACTCTACTAGAACAACTGTGAATGTAACTTTCACGTACCATCAAACTAGAAGCTCAAACTCAAGAGATATCACCATGAGACAACCATTATCAATCCTTTAGATTCACACAAGCATAGGACCAACATAGGAGAAATGTGGAGCACATACCAAAGCACATTCTAAATAATTTCATCACTCTGACTTATCTTCTTTATTAATTTTCTCAAAAGCACTTAAAAACTCATCAAACCAACACATCTACAACATACTGAACTATATTGATTTCAATGAAAACACCAATAGACTAGCTCATACTTGCAATAGATTGTAGACTAAAGCGAGGTTTATCCTTCATAAGAAATTTTAGATCAAAATCCTCCTCTTGGGAATTATGTGATACAACAACTCCATTGTGATCTTGCTACTTCAAGAAGCCATAAATTTTCCATTTTAAACCCTATGAACTCCTAGTCTACTACTGATATTCCCTCCAAAGTGTTTGCTCAAGCCCCTCTAGTTGTCTCACAAGCCCCTATCCCTAATAGTGAAATTCAAACTAAAGAAGAAATATTAAGAGAAACCCATGATCTGTAATTAGAAATTGAAATATTGAAACTAGATAGAATTAGAGAGGTTGGAAACAATAGAGATGATATGAGGATAAACTAAATCATATGATAGTTACACAAAAAAAATTTAGCATCTCCATAACCACACCTTAGAATCAAGCTATCCCTGGCCATGAAATAATTCTTCCTTTGAATACCCCCCATGTGAGAAAATGGAGCAATTCTCAGCCAAACACCACTACACAAAATGTTACTAATACATCTAACATGGGATATACCTCATTAGGAGGTGTTGGATCATTTACTTCAAAAATTAATCTTGGCATGATTTCTAAACCTATGAGTTCTAATGTTTTAGTTGGCCTTCAAATACACCATACTCAAGGTCATCAGTTCTTACAAAATACCAATAGGGGAAGTGTGTCTTAACCACATTATGAGGGATAGAATATATGAGTATAAAATTATGTGCCAAACAATCAAGCATAGTATCAAACTAGTCCTCAAGTGCAAGGTGGTGCTCCAACATGTGTGGGGAATTAGTATACCTCTACACCACAATAACCACATGCACAACAAAATATTCTACATAACCAGGGTGGTCACCAGAATATTGGTGGAGGAAATGTTCCTAGAAGAAGACCTTTTTCAATGGATAGGTATAAATAGCTTGAATTCATGGGAATCCATGGATACCCAAACTAGGTTCCTAATGAAGCAAGGAAATACCTCTCTAGAATCTCAAGGAGTGATGCTACAACTGGTCAAGAATATTTAAGAATTTTTTTGAACTTGCTAGATGACTTTGAGGTGGAACATGAAGATGTTGTCATGAAGTTGTTTATGTATTCTTTAATTGGCGATGGAAGGGATTGATATAGAGGTTTACTTGAGGGAAGTATCGTGTCTTGGGAATAATTTAAAAGTGTTTTCAGAGAAGATTATGCTGACAAGATAGACCCTAGATTTATGTTAAATGAATTCAATAGTATTTATAAGGGAAAAAATGAGATGGTCTCAATGTTCAATATAAGGTTCCAAAAGGTTATGTTCAAAATCCCAGGTTACTTAAGACCTAATGATCAAGTATGCTTAGTCTCATACTATAATTCCTTTGATTCTAAAATGGGATACCACCTTAGGGATAATAATCCTTAGACCTTAAGAAACATGTATAAAGTTTCCCTTCATATTGAAAGCAATAGAAAATCCTCAGGGAAAATAGGGAGAAGAGGAGATTTAAAGCTTCTTAAAAACCCTAGAGGCCATCAAAATGAGAAGCCACCTACACCAAAGGACAATATGGATAGAATTATGAGTACCATAAATTATCTTAGTTATAAAGTGGCAAAAAATGATAAGCGTTTAACTCATGATAGATTGAACTAGCAAAGGAATGAAGGAATGCCAAAGCTTCTAGACCAGCCATATAATATAAGTTGAAAAAATGGTAGGCCTATCTACAACAATCAAAGAAATATGAAAAACAAAGATCCCCTGATCCTTTGAGAAGAAATAATGCAAACATCATGGAGGATACCCCTTAGTGTGAGACTTTCCAGTTTCCACACAATGCATGGTTGCTCAATCCATGGGAGATAGCCATGATCTATACAATTATTGTGATGATACACATATGGAAGATCAAGTGGTAAACATGTTATTTGGAATAGGTCTTGGTTCTAGTTAATACTCCCCAAAGGAGGGGTGTTTATAATTTGATGTTCAAGAAAAAAGATATAAAAGACATTCATATCATCAACAAGTTTTCCAATATGATGAGGATGAAAATATTGATAGAGTAAACAACCTAGAATAAGAGATAGAGGTTAGACTAAGAAGACCTTTGTATGAGGAGATCCAATCATTGACTGGTGCTTCTATTGCAAAATCTAGGGGTACTTATAACCTGAGGAATAAAACATTCAACAAAATTAAAAAAACCCTAGTATCCTTTTCATAAAGGAGGGAAGTAATGGTACAAAGGAACAAACCCTTATGAAAAATAAGGACATAAAGGCTAAGGATGCTAAGAAAACAAAGAATTAGGTTGTGTCCCCACTTATCAAGGAACAACATCAAAGTAAGAAGAGTGACAAAGAGAATAAGGAAAACTAGGATTGTTTAGAAAATAGACCTTAAAAAAAACATGCAGAGGTGAATAGACATATTGTTTCCAACTATGAAATTCCAAAATATACCTTAATGGACATCACTCAAATCTTGTAAAAGATAAAAGTTTTAGTTTCCTTGCTAGAAATGATGAGGATAGAGGAACACAATGAGAAGGCACTAGCCCTTATCACCAATATAACTTCTTGTAGTACAGGAAAAGTAATTACCCCCATTGAAGAGAAGGTGATTGAATTAAAACTTAAAGGAGCCCATATTGAGTTACTCGAAGTATTTTTAAGTTCTACCTTGACGACTTGTCCCACTCAAGTAGATACTTTCTATGTGACTTTATAAGTAAGTGACTAGTTGATTATAAATTGCATGATAGATTCAAGAGCCTCCACTAACATTATCGCTTTAGCGATGATGAAAGAGTTGGGGTTGCAAGCTATCCAAACATATGAAATATGTTTTGTAATGGATTCAAGGGAAGTCCCTATAATTGGAGTAGTGACTGATTTTCCTTTCAAACTAGCAGTTTTTTCTAAAAAGGATTATGCCATGAGTGTAATTGTTTTTGACATCCTAGCTCATATGGAAAGATCTTGTCAAGGGGATGGGTAATAGTCATTGGGGAAAGTATGAATTTAGACCTCTCTTATGCTACCAGACCTATGAATGGTGAAGTCAAGCTATTCAAAATACTATAGAAAATGTCTACCCACATGAAAGTGTCTATTCATCAACATAGATATAGACAAC
Source organism: Sequoia sempervirens (assembly GCA_007258455.2). Lineage (NCBI taxonomy): Eukaryota > Viridiplantae > Streptophyta > Pinopsida > Cupressales > Cupressaceae > Sequoia > Sequoia sempervirens. The sequence goes on along the minus strand of VDFB02075321.1, from coordinate 91,470,083 downwards.
TTCAAGGTTGTAGATGAAAAACTTGAATGAAAGTACAAAAAATATTGGAAAGGTAGTCTAGAATGTCTATGAGTGTCTATTTAGAGAGCTCAAAATACTATAGAAAATGTCTACCCACATGAAAGTGTCTATTCATCAACATAGATATAGACAACTTCAAGGTTGTAGATGAAAAACTTGAATGAAAGCACAAAAAATATTAGAAAGGTAGGCTAGAATGTCTATGAGGATAACTTTTGGTCCATGCATTTTGATGGGGCTTTCTCTAAATAAGGATCAAGAGCAAAGGTAATTCTTATATCACAAGGAGGTAAATCTTAAAAATACTCTTTTTAATTTAAGTTTGAATGCACAAATAATGTTGTTGAGTATTAAGCTCTATTGTTAGGGTTAAACTTAACAAGTAAGCATAAAATTAAAGAGATTAAGGTTTTTGATGATTCTAAGTTAGCAATGTCTCAAATTAGAGCCAAGTATGCATCAAAGGAAAATAGGTTGAAATAATATGGAAATGCTATTTAGGACATAATTGAGATGTTTGATATTAGTTGGATAGAAATATCAAATAATTTCATGGAAGATCTCCTTGCAAAAATTGTTTTGAGGTGCAATTGTATAACCCTTGTTGGAATATCAAAGGCCGAGGTATGGGTGATTCCTTCTACTCCTAAAAAATAGCACAAAATAGCAAGTGTTCAATAGTGCTCAATTGTTGGAATATTATTTGTCTTGAGTTGAATGACCCCATTTCAAAAATAGTATCCTTTCCATCAATTTTTTCAACAAAACTTCAAAAGTCAAATTCTTGGTTGTCATACTCATCTATACAATCTAACTATGGAAATAATATTTGATAATTCTGACAAATGCAGTAATAGGAAAAACTCTACACATGACCAAGATTTGGAGGAAATCAGTTTAGGGACTAAAAATGCACCCAAGAAGGTGTATATTGGTAAGAAGTTAAACCCCAAAATTAGAATGTGTTTACATGGTCATATGTTGATCTGAAAGATTACAGAGAGGGTTTATTCTAACTTGAAATTCCTTTGAAGCCAGATTCCAAACCTTTTAGGAAAAAGAAAAGGAAAATAAATCCCACTTTGGCACCAAGAATGTAGCAGGAGCTCATGAAGCTTAGGGACAGTGGAATCATCAAGCCTATCAAACACTCCACTTAGGTTTCAAATATATTCCTAGTTAGAAAGAAGAATGGGGATATTAGGTTATTTTTTAATTTTAGAAATCTAAACATTTCCTCGTTGAAAGACAATTATCCATTGCCAAATACAGAGGAAATGTTGCACAAGGTCATTGGCTATGAGCTCTTTTCTATTATGCATAGGTTTTCAGGTTAAAATCAAGTAAAAGTAAAAAAATCAAAGCAATATAAAACTACTTTTACCACACCATGGGGCACATATGTTTATGCCATGATGCCATTTGGTTTAACTAATATTGGAACTACATTTTAGAGAGCTATGGATGTTTCTTTTTAAAATTTCATAGATGTGTTCATGGCTATATATTAGGATGACCTCACTACATATTCCAAGAAAGAGGAAGACTATTACATGCACTTAGAAAATATATTCATAAGATCATTGGAGTATGGCATTTCATTAAACCCTAAGAGAGGAAATTTGATGGGGCATATAGTTTCAAAGGAAGAAATAAGGATTGACCTAGAAAGAGTTGCAGATATTGGCACGATTCCACTTCCTAAAATGATGAAGGGGATTCAATCATTGTTTGGCCAAATCAACTTTGTCAAGAGGTTTATTACAATTTTTGTCAATAATGAAAAATCCATCTCTAACATGTTGAGAAAGAAAGAAATAGTTTCATGGGGTGATGAGCTTATTAAAGCATTCAATCACATGAAAAATGCCATCAAGGAAGCAACAATTCTCAAGTCCCTAGATACTCCTAATTCTTTACAATTCTTTTCTTTTGCATCATTTCATAGTATTATTTTTTTTTATTACAAAAAAATGATGGTGGTCATTAGAAACCCATCCCCTTCTTTATTAAGTCATTACAAGAAACATTATTGAAGTATGATATCATGAAAAAGTTGACCTATGCCTTAATAAAGGTTGTCAATAATTTTAGACCTTACTTGGTGGGTGCAAGGATAGTGGCTTATGTACCTAATTCTATAGTCAAACATATTCACTCAACAAGAAGTCACATGAAGAAGGTGTAGATGGATCAACAAGATTCAGGATATTAATATTGATATTAAGATAACTACACTTGTTAGAGGGAAATTTCTAGCCAAGTTGATGGCTTAATCAAATATCGAGGCTAGCCAAATTAATCAAATAAGTGAGGATATCCCTAAGAAGGAATGTGTGATTGAGGGTTTCCCTTGGTATAAGGATATTTTTCATTATCTAAGTAATATGTCTTTCCCTAATCACATGAATGATAATAAAAAGAGGACCTTGAAGCTACAAGCTATTAAATATGCAATAATTAATGATTGTTTGTATTTGAGGGATAGAGTTGGCGTAGTATTAAGGTGAGTTGATGAAAAAAAATCAAGTAAAAACATTGATGAAGCACATAGTGGTGTGTGTGGGAACCAATATATGGCTAAAACAACTGCCCACAAGACCATGAAATCTAGATATTAGCAACCTTCCCTTTTTTCTAATACAGACAAAATGGTAAAGAAGTTTGATGCTTGCCAAAAGTTTTTGGTAAGCTAAAATTCTTTGGTTCCTTACCACTTACACCACACAATGTAGAAGCTCCTTTTCAACAATGGGGTGTAGATTTCTTTGGTGAGTTCAATGAAATTATCTAGTAGTGGCCATAGATTACTTCATCAAATGGATAGAGGCAATCCCCACAAGAAAGGAAACTAGCAAATTTTTCATCAATTTTATTATGGACAATATTCTTATCAAATCTGACACTCCAATAAGGTTGATCATGGATAATGGAATGTGCTTTAGGTTAGATTATTTTTCTGAATTTTGTAATGATTATGATATCACCATATCATATGCTTCCCCTTATCATCCATAGGGTAATAGTTAGGTTGATTCTAGTAACAAAATCCTTATGGAGATCATGAAAAGGGTAATGGAGAAGAATAGAAGAGCCCGGTACTCAAAATTGAAGTTGGAATTATGGGATGATAGGACAACAATAAAGAAGGCTACAGAAAGATCCAACTTGTGTATGGAATCAATGCCTAAATACTTATGAACAATTTGTTAAAAGTATACAAATTCATTCAAGAATATGGTGAGGATATTGGTGATAGCATGACACATAGTATTAATCAACTCATAGGGTTGGATGAGTCCAGAAGAGTAGCACAAAAAATCAATTTAAAAAGGAAACAACAAGTCAAGTATATGTTTAACAAGAGAGCTATAGAAATAATTTTTTTTGTAGGAGACTTGGTTTTGATATGGAATTCTTGAGTTCAAGATAAGGGAAAACATGGTAAATTTGAAGCCTTGTGGACTGGTCCTTATGTCATCTATCACAATCATGGTGAGCATTCATATATCCCACATAATATGAATGAGGAATGGTTGGAATTTCTAGTACATGGAAAATTCCTCAAACCCTACTTCTCATAAGTAGGACATATCAATGCACATTGTTCCATAGTGTATTTGTATCTTTTGATTGCATTTTTTTTGGGGTTTTGAGTGGTATTCTCTCCTAGAAAAGTTTGAATTCTCACTATGTTTCTGCTAAATAGATTCCCCTAACTAGAGCCACTAGTGAAGCTTGCAATTTTTCCATGGTCTTATGTAGTTTAGAGGGTGAGAAATTGCTTGGTAGTACTCAACTAGTTAAATTATGGTTGTTAGGTTTACAACCTAGGGATTTCTAAAACCCAACATAAAGCCTTGGCATTCTTTTCTTTTTTCATTGACATCATTCACTTTTTGATAGGTCCTTAAGTTACATCTTATGGGTATTAGTGTCGTGTGTCCCACATCCCATTTTTCTAGGAAGTTCCTTCCTAATAGTTTTGTATTTGCTAGAGCAGTCTGGAGACATTTTGTGATATCACACTATCCTTGGATTAGTTGAGGCTTGGTTTTGTCATCTTCTAAGCTTCATGATACCCCAAAATAGTGACATGCATCCAAATATTTCAAAGGGCTAATGTTGTTTGTCAAATATTTTATTTTCATGTTGCTGAGCCTTTTTGTCTTGTCTAATGTTGGTCCCCCTTTTTCGTAGTCACCTAAGTTTTTAATTTAGCATGTGCTAAATTCTATCGTCATAGATTAGGTCTTCATGGGGCTATGGTGGGACCAAGCTTTAGCTCTAACAGAGTTATGAGATGATGACAAGTGTTAGCATCTTGGGGCTTCACAATGAGTTCTTCTATCACTAGAGGCACAATTTTGTCATTTTCTCACTATGTAAGTAAGCAAAACAATGACAACTATCCACATAATGACAAAGGATGATTGTCACTTTACATAGACAATTTTAATCTTGTGTGAAGGTTGTTGATCTAGAGATCAATGACCCACATTCAAACATGGAAAACATCTCTCACTCATCATGTGTTCAAGCATCTAAAGGAAGTAATGGTTGGTGGGACTGTTATCTGCTCAATTCATGATGTTGAGGATAAAATACTTGTGAAAATTCATTCCTCACAAATGCTAAGGTGATCAAGCAAGATGCTATATTTTTTGGATCGAATGAAGTGTTTTAGGTGTGAAATTAGGGTTTTCTATGATGCTCAAGAAAGTAAGTAATTTGATCTCATCTACTAAATTCAAGTATAAGTAAAGGTGTAAAAGGGATTGTTATCAGTTTATAATTAAGGAATAATGGTTCATAGGGGGTATATGCTACAAATTTTTTCTCAGACCCTTTATTTAGAACGAATCATGTACAACCATACTTCCAGTGCTTAGGCCCTAGCTCTCTGTAATCACAAAAAATGGAACTTGGAATTTTAGCTGGGAAGAGAAGAGTGCTAGACGAAGGGATAATTTTCCTATTTCCAAGATCATAAAAAATACCAAAGGTGGGTTTGGGGTCCAATAGTTTTATGGACAAGCTTGTGGACTAAGGTACTAGTTGTAGAGACCCCAATATTTTTAAAAAGGGATATGCATTGTTCAAAAATGTATACAAGAAGGCCTATGCAAAAAGGCCAATTTGCAGTATCTAGAATTTAGGGTTAGGCAAGTTGGTGGTGCCTAATGTTTGTTTAAACATAGAGGTGATCTGGGAATTAGCTATCGCATATGGCCCTAATACTAGTTTTTTCCTCGCTACCACTAGCCATAGATTGCTACCATTGGATAGATATTAGGTGTGTTGAGTATTTCAATTGGACTCCAATGCAATATTTCCAATTGAATTGGGTGCACTAAAAAAGGAATATGAAAGAAATAGAGATAGTTATAGGGTCAGATGGTTACCATGTTTCAGACCAAAAGAGACTAGAAATAATTGGCAGAGGATTAGGAAAGGGTGATTTGGAGCCCTTTGCTTATGAAAATTTTGAGCCCCATTTCGAAAAAACATATTTCTCATTAATGGAAGTATTATGGATGGGAAATAGAATCCAATTCCCTATGAATTTCATGGTCATGATAGTCAATATTCAAAGTAGGGATGTTACCAGGCCCTATGACTTTGCAGGGTATGTTGCTAAGAAATTACACATGTCCCTTTGTGCAATCAAAAGGAATCCCACTAGTCTAATAATCTTTAGGTAGTATTCTCTCCTACTACATATTGTTATGATATTGTTGTCATGGATGTCAAAATAGGATCAGGTGTGAGATGGAACTGATCTTGTATGAAAGGAGTGCTAGCATTGATTTCAAAATGTTTTCATTGATGCCTAAGAAAGATGGTGTATTGTGTATATGGTTTTAGAAGGTGGAGTGTATGCTACAGAAGTTATTCAAAATATTACATTATTGTTCAATGTAATCTTGTCATGATGTTGCAGTGAATTCTTCTAGTGCTCAAGAGGAAAACCCGAGTCTAGATTTGACATGGGTTTTTTGGGAGCATCTCATAAATGTACCCTACAATTCCAAGGAGTGAAGGATGAGCTTAGAAAAGAAATATTCGTTCTCTCAAAAAAAATTAGGGTTTATCAATTAAACCCTAAGTGTGTATAGCAATGATTATTAACAAGTTTTATATTTTCATGTTGACTATGTACTTGTGGTAACTGATCATTTAAGTTATAACTTATTCCCTTTAAATTCATTCAATGACTGGCTGCTTCATCTAGTCACTTGGTTGATGCTTCTGATATGTTCCTTTGGTGATCAAACAATGCACATTAAAATTTAGGAGATCTGATGGATATCTCTATCTCTCATGCATTGTAGAAATCTCTTCAAAGTTGGTTTGTAGTTCAACAATGAGCGATGGGTGTTTAACGTTAGTGGAGTATGATGTTAGAGGTTGACATGTGGCATAAGCCTACCACCCCATGGATATTTTGTGGGCCCATTTTCAGAGCTAACAAGATAGCGAGGGCTAAAACAAATTGACTAGTGGCTAATCCAACTATGATCACTTCATCTTGATACAACATGAAAGGGAATGGTAATGCTCATATAAAATCAATGATACGTGATGGATTTGGTTCTTGAGGGAAAGAGATATATGGTGTGGGATAAAAGGTAAGAGATTAGATGATCATCTCTATGAATCTTTGCATCGTAGAAATGGATGCAGAATTTTTTAGTATTCAATGATATGTGATGAAGGACAAAGATTCAAGATAGGCGATTAGATGGTGGTCGCTACATCACATAAATGAATGTGAATGTCATGAGTAGTATGGTGATACATGATGGGTGTTATTTAAATCAAGAATAAGATCAATGGTGGAGATTTAAAGACCATTTATCTGATGGTCATATTTTAAAGTAGTGATGGTAAATCGAGAACACAAGATCGTGGAATTGTTGGAATATGTTGTCATTGATGTCAAAAGGGGATCAAACAAGAAGTGTATTGATCCTGTACTGAAGTGCATATCATTGTCATTGATGTCAAAATGGAAAATCAGGCAAAGGATTTTGTTGGCATGATGATAGAATAGGATGATAGAGCAGTGGTCCTAATGGCGAATTGAGTGGTAGATTCAGGGTGGTATTTTCATGAGCATTCTAGTCATGTGATTTGTAGGTTGAGAAACTAATGGACATCCCCAAAAATGAATGAATTATATTCTCAGGTGATATTAGGGTTTATAGATAAACCCTAATGTGTTTACAGTCATGGTGTGATGTACAAAAATTCTATTTTGTTGTTGACTATGTATTGATGGTTGCAGGTCACATAAGTTACAACTTATGTCTTTCAAGTCATGGGTATGACCGGCACCTTTTCCCTATGTTTATCAAGTCGACAAATATTTAGTAGCCATACTATTTCTTAAGTCATAGGATTCCAATATTTCCTAACATATTTCATGGGGTTCTCAAGTTTTGTAACCTTCCAACTTAGTGACTTAGCTAATGGAGTGATAAGGATGAAGGCTCTCTTTGTTATTGCCATGTCGTAGGTTTTCAAAAGTTCATAACCTCTGGCATGAGGTTCTAAAGTTTAGATTTCTAATAGTGTGAACAAGGGTTTCATTTGGTAATTGACATAGAGGAAGGAATTAATTGGTCCAACTACACATGTGACCAATGTCAATGAAGATTTGATTTGTTAAGCAAGGACACAATTTGCAAAAGATTTGAAAATTGAATCAAATTGAATGAACAAGAGAATACATTGAATGCATAATTTGATCCTAGGGTTTGACAGAGAATGCATGAAGGAAAATTATCTATATTAGAATTAAATGTTGTGTGCCTCGATGTAGAGGTATGGTGATATCTGATAAACCTTATCATATTTCTTTATGATGAGCTAGATGATGGCATGTAGCTCAATGTATAGGTAGTTTTTTGCTGAAGTTAGCATATGAATAAAACCCTAATGTGAAAAATAGAGAGATGTGCAACAAATAGAGAATGCATTTGTAAAGTCCTAGACTGTAAAATAGAACATCATCTAGGTTGGCATTCAAGAGACTATAGAAGTCTGAGACATTGCAAAAAAGGGAAGAAAGTGTTTTGCAGAGCAAAGAAAAGTGAAAAGTAGAGGTATGTGCTACTGAGTGTGTAGTTTTAGTAGCAGAGTGTGTGTTGTAGTGAAAGCAACAATGTACTTAATTTAATGATGCATTATAGGTTGTGTAGAACCAAATTGTATGCATATGTGTATTTTCAATGTTTTATTAAGTTGTGGCTCAGATCAGGGGATTGTAATCTCCATGAAGTTGTGGCTTCTAAATTAGACTGTTGTTGCATCCTTGGGTTGTAGCCCTAAAAGCATTGTAACATAGATTTTTATTGTGACCCTAGATTTGAGCAATAGACTCAAGCAGGGTTTTTCATTGTGGTTTTTCCCATATCGAGTTTTCCACGTTGTTGCCATTGTTTTATTCCCCATCTCATTAAGTTTTCCACTAACCCATATAACATTTTATTTAAATGTGGGTGGTCTTTTATGTCATCATACTAACTTGGGTAGGGTTTTCCATAGTTTGTTGAAAAACTCACCTTGCCACCTGAGGCCCCTTTTATTTCTTTTAAATGTTACATTGGGTAGTGTTTTATGTACTTGGTCGAACCTTCTCCTTAGTGTGATGGATATGAGCCTAGGCAATCTTTTTCTATCATGCTCGAACTTGGGTGCATATTATAAATTCAGACATTAATTCCCATCTTCCCCCATGTTTTTCCATGTTGTTAACAAAATAGCAGAATGAGGAAACATTCTTGTTCTTGCAATATTTGGAGAAGAGATGGAAGAAGCAAGCAATTTGAAATATAGAGATCACCATCAAAGGTATTTCCAATTATCCATTGCAACTTATTTTATGAATTGTTTTGCATTCAAGAAGTATATTGTTGAAATCCATAATTGTGCATGGCAAGGGTTAAATATGTTCGTTATGAATGTGTGTTTGGTTTAACCTATGAGTGGCTTGTTAACCTAGATGAACTAAGAAACAAATTTAACCAATCCAATCCTCTACCTATCATTGATATGGTAATGGGTAGTGGATTGATTGAGGCTGCCACATTCCCGATTTCCATGCAGTGTCTTGAATTAGTATTGAAATGCATCAAGAATTACAACTCATAGACATGAGATGTTAGAAGAGAGGACAATAGGCTAGTTCTAAAAATTCAGAGGTCTACATTCATGTCATGTTTGAGGACTCTAGAGAGGGAAGAATATTCACCAATGGACATGACCAATTCTTAGATTGATTTCACTGCTAAGAAAGGGGTTTAGAAGGATGTGACAGCAAAGAATTGGTTAGTTAATCCCAGAAGGGTAAATCCCAGTTTCCTCACAACCCGCACAAAAACCACTTGATAAATGAAGTAGTTGACATTTTTGTGTTGTTACATAGAGTTAGGGGAAACAAGAGTGTCCAAAGTTTTGAGGAGTGGATTTATTTCTTTATCTAGATTATGCTAAGTGGAGAACAAATTTTGGATTGGGATAAGATCATTAGTGATTGCATACATGAATTGATGTCACTCTTTGTCCTAAATAGATTTTTCTTCATGTCATCTTACTTAATATATGCCCTTGTGAGTACTTGACCCTGGCCTGGATTAAGGCCAAGTGATTTATTTCCAGAGAAAGTACCAATCTATGATTACTTTGATAAGCTTCAACTTCATAAAAGTTTCTTTCATTTGAAGAAAATTATTGATACTTTCACCATGAGGATGGTCAGTGAATTGTAGGGGCGTCCAACAATGAGATTGTCTCCAGAGGCCATGTAGTTTGTGAATTTCTATGTTTTTCATTTTATTCAATTTCAAAGGTTTTCTTATATAAGAGTGGGTGGCTATGTAGGCTTTCCGATTAAACTACCCAAGTATCCTGAAGATAAATGGATAGTTATTGAGGTGAACAGGCAATTAGCTAATGTTAATAGATTATGTCAAGGAAGAAAGAGACTTACTATCAATTTTCTATTTGGATTTGGTATACAACTACTAATCTATGTCTGATTCCTTGAACATTGAGGTGGAGCTATCCAAGTATAATATGCCCTCATATTATGAGTATTTTCCTTTTGACCTAAAGGAGTGTGTAAAAGAAAACCTGAAATTAGGTCCTTATTTCAATCACCAAGCCAACCTTGAAGACTATTGGGATGATTGTTTTGATGAATATGAGGTAAGAAGGAGAAGCTAGACGAGGTTGATAGTAGAACAAATTGTTATTTATGATTTGAAGTGGGAGTTGAGAGATGTTATTGAAGATGGGTCTGATATGATTGACCCAGTATATATTGAACTCATAGAAATCAGGCCCATCCCCACCATGGATTGGAACTTTAAGGAAAAAATAAACTATTAAGGTGAGAATTGTTGATGTTATGAAAAACTAGGGAATGGGTAACCAAGAAGAAAATTGAACAATCTCACCCTTGTACTAGATCAAAGGATTCACAGGCTATTGAAGGTACTTCCCAAGCTTCTGCTAGTAGATAGTCAACTAGTAATGTTCCCTAGTCTTTAGCAATAGGTGCTCAAGGGAGTGGTGATGAGGACCCACAAGATAGGAATGTGTACTCACAAACTTGTGGAGATGATGTTTATAATTTACCTATCTTAGAAAAATGGAATGAAGGAGAAGAATCTAAGGAAGAAGGGTTAGAACGTTTAAATGTTGATTATCCTCTGTCTCATGATGACTCACCTATTAGAGAGATAAACCCTTCTCAGGATCCACTAACAATTGTGCCTACAGAAGATACTCCTCTAGTTACTCGAACTCTATTTGCATCCCTACGCTTCAAGGAAACTAAGGTTACAACAACCCTAGAATTCCTAGAAGATTTAGTATCTAGGAAAAGGAAAGCCATACAATCAAGCCTTCCTAAGCAAGACATGGTAAGTAAGTCGCTACAAAGAACTTCAACTCCTAAGCCTAAGAAGCTGAAAACCACCGCTAGGCTTATAGATGATACTGAATTAGGAACACTTCAACTAGAAATTGGACACCCATTTGTGCAGAAAGATGCTTCACAAGCAGTAGTGGGTGATTTTTAGGTGAATAGGGTTGACCTTAGACCTCCTACCAGAGATGGAGATGTTCAAATTTTCTATGTTTTGGCTTCCAGAATGGTGGAAAGATCGAAGAATGATAAAGAAAGAAAGGATGAGTTGAAACCTTAGGTTCAAAACTTGACTACTTGTTTGAAATCCATTTTTGAAGTTTTCCCTCAACCCATTTCTCAAGCAGAGGATTCTATTGAATCTCTCACTGTGGTTGGAAAAGAATCCATAACAAAAATAAAAATTAGTCTTAGTCTGACCCGGGCTATAGATGACTAGAATGATTCCCTTATCAAGAAGGGAAACTTTGTTATTTCTAAGTCTTTAAAAAATTTCCAAGAAGCAAATACTCTGAGAGCTACTTTTGGAGATGATATCATTGCTATTGATAAGGAAGATAAATTATGGGTTAATTATTAGATTGAATTGAAACTCTTGATAGGCTCAGATATGGAAAAGCTCATCACAGATCAAATCATATGTAATGCTTTAGATACTCACTTCTTGTCATGGGCTAAAGGAGTGGAATGGAAATCACAGCTCACCAAGCAAAGTTTACATAAGCTCAAAGAGGTCATAAATGAGTGTGATTTCATTTTAGATGAAGCATTGAACACTCTGATAGCCCTTGGTTTGTTGGAGGATAAAAATGGGATAAAAGATAATGTAGACATTAGAAGTTTAACTGATGATTTCTAGAAAATGGTTAAAGAAGCTCTTGATATACCTACTCCTAATGCTGAACATTTACAAAATCTAAGTGAATTACACTTGGTATCATCTCAGGCCATTGATCACTTGAAAGTTTGTGAAAAATGCTTGGAAACAACCAAATATACTCATCTGACATGGAAGGTGAGAATGACAAATGTAGCTATCCTTGAACACAAAGACCTGATGCATGCCCTGAAGACTTTGCAAGCATGGCGATAGAGACCTTTTTCAACCTAGGAGACTGGAAATGAAGCAACACCATCATAGTGACCTATCTCTTCTTGATTTCTTTTGTGTCTTTTGATTAACGGATTATGAACATGAAGAGGCGAAACTCATTTTCCTATTTAAGGATGTATCTATTTTCCAAATTCTCTCTAGACATTATCCTAGAAAAATTTCCTCAGTACAATTGATGAATGAAATTACCATTTTGTCTATGTGCAATTTGGTTGAGCTTATCTTTTTCTTAAATCTTTGCATTTAAGAATATGTCTTGCATATCTTATCTTGGTATGAAAAGTGCAATTCTTACATCTGGTTTCATTTCTCATATCGTATTGAGTAGATGTTTTATCTCTGCTAATTAATTAGTCTTTGTGTTAATATTTCCTATTATTGATCAAGCATTTGGTACTTGGAATTTTCTGATATCGTGTTAACCTTTCCTACTTTCTGGTTAAAAGCATACATGGTGTTTTACTTTCCTTGTTCTTTTAATTCATTGCAAACTTTATCAGGGAGTTGTACCTTCAAAAAATTTAGAGGATATTGGTCTTGTTTAAAGATAGATATACAAAGTTGTATTTCTTGCACCTTGTGGGGCATTTATTTGTCAATTTTTGAAGGTGTAAATATGTTAGCCAGCATACTTTTGGTAACTTCGGTGGGGACTCAGATTGTTAAATTGGTTTCCTTATCTAGGCATGCATCATAAGTTAATTAATCAACCATATATTTTCACAGATTTACTAGAGGGTAGAGAAGTAGAGGGAACTCAAACCTCATTTTTGAAACTTTACAAAGAAATATTTTTTCTTATATTATTCCCTCTAGGTGAAGGGCTAGGAGCTGACTAGCCTCACCTACTAGAACAACTGTAAACCACTCTGTTGCTCAAATACTTGTTCTACATGGGATTGCCTTACCAGTTACAGTTAACTTTCCCCTCACTATGGTTAATCCACAACCTATCCCTTGGGGTGCTACTATTGGTCCTTTGTAGTTAGGAAATAACTTGCATGATCTGCCTAAAGGGTCTCATAAGAATTTACCCAAGTTTAGTGGTGATGGTAAAATTTCACTAGAAGAATGCATTGATACCTTTTTTGCTGCATGTGGTGTTCTTGTAGTGCAAGAAGAAGATTTTGATGTTAGGTTGTTTGTGGAATCCTTAATAAATGCAATGCCATAGTGTTTTTATCAATTACTACATGGATGCATCACCAATTGGGATAGTACATGCATAGCAAGTTTGAGGCTAGATTCAAAGGTGCAGACTACAATTTAGTGCTGCTAGCTTAGGTTACTTAATTGAAAGAGGAAAATGAACCCATGAGAGACTTTGTAGCCAAATTTAATAGAATAATAAATTAGATCATGATTGATAAAAGACCCTCTATAGAAACACAAAAAAATTTCTTCATCAACACACAACACCAAGATATTGGTCTTCTTTTGAAAAGACAACCACAAAATAATATTGAAACTACAGAAGCATTGGTAGTGGAACTTAAGGATGATTTTTATTTCTATCAAAAAATTGAAAAAGAGTTGCATAATAGTAAGGAACTTCATGGCACTTCTTCTAATCCTATGATTCAAAGATTATCTAATGATATAGTTACTTTTATGAGGTAGATGTCGAAGGGTAACCAGCTTTATCAAGATATACCTAGGAAAGCCAATCTTCAACTAGGGAACAAAGCTTTTCCCTTTCCTTTGACTCAACAAAGGTTGGTGATTGAAGCCCCTCGTCCTAACAACAAGAATAATGTGTGTGTCTTCCATCTCATAGTGGATCATGATGGTATAGATTTTCCTAAGATGAATAGGTTTATACAATTGACCACTACTAAGGAAGTCATAGAAGAGGTTACAAAGGAAGGCACATCATCCAATCAATATAGTGACTTTGCGAATGGATATTTAGAATATGAACCCAATGATGATTGAGGAGGATATGTATACATAACTTTAGATGATGCTACTTGTGCTACTATTACTCGAAGCCAACAACATTCCAACCAAAAAGGTATTCCTAATTCTCCAAAAAAATTACTCACAAAGGCTAGTGCAGCCTCAAAGTGTTAAAATGCTTCACCTAGTGTAGTCAATAGTTATTCAATAAACCCCACTGGAAGTCAATATGGAGCTTTTGATATCATAGAATTTTGTAAATGTATCAAAATTCAAGTATCCCAAACTGAATATTTAAAAATTAATCCTAAAGAACTTGACAGGCTTATTGAATATGTTAGGCTAGGGCATTCTGAATTACATGCAAGCTTAGATGAAACAATTGTTAAGCCTCAAGATCTAGCTACTAATGTTGTATCCTATAGTAAAGAATCTTCTTCATTGGCCTTTGATTTGAAACCACGCCCTTTCTATCTCTCTTTATTTGTTAATGGATTCAAGGTTAATAATTGCATCATTGATTTTGGTGCCTCTAATAATGTTATGCGTGCAAAAATTGTTAAAGCTTTGGGATTAGAGATGACCAAAAAATTTGGAAAATTCTACTCAATGGATTCCAAGCAAGTTCCCTTGCTGGGATATATTAAGGATGCTCAAGTAGCACTTGCTGCTTACCCTAATAAGCGACTAAGACTCACCATACTAGTTGTAGACGTGCCTGCTAGCTATGGTATGCTTCTAAGCATAATTTTTTGCAAAGATTTGGGTGGATAAATATAGCTAGATTGATCATATGCCACCATACCTATTGGTAAAGAGAAGGAGCATCTTGAACCTAAATCAAAAGAAAAGATAATAGTACTTAATTTTGAAGACTCTAAAGCTCAAATATTATATGAAGAGAATGAGTTCAAGAACTATATGTTTTTCTCTGGTGAAGAAAATGGAAATGCTTTATATGACTCACATTCAGAATCTGAGCTTTGGACAATGGAATTTGAAGGAAGTTGCTCCCATGCTGGTTCAAGAGCGGGTTTTTTTCTCATTTCCCCTTCTGGTGAGAAGTTCCCTTTTGCATATAAGTTGGAATTTGATAACACTAATAATAGCGTTGAATATGAAGCTCTTTTGTTGGGTTTAATTGAGGCTAAGAGTATGAGAATTAAGATGCTCAAGGTTTTTGGGGATGTTGAACTCATTGTTGAGAAAGTGAAAAGTGCCTTCACTATTAAGAATGAAAGGTTAAAGCATTATAGGAATTGTGTCTGGGATGCTATCAATAACTTTGATGCTTTTTCAATTGAAGCCATTCCTAGGGGACTTAACACGAAATCCAACTCATTAGTAGTCTCAGCTTCTCTGGTCCTTCCACATCCAGAATTCAAAGATAAATCCTATAGAATTGAGTTAAATTATCAACCAAGAGTCCTTGATAATGTCAACCATTGGAAGGTTTTTGAAAATTATAAGCAAATCCAGACTTTCCTAGAAAATGTTGGAGCTTTTGCTCAAATGTTCTTTGAAGGAAGTGACCATCAATGTAAATATTTTTTCCCAGATGATGTAACTGATCCCTAAGATAAAGTTATTCAATTAAAAGGGAATAAAATACCCAAAGGTTTGGTTTCTCTTGAATATTTATTTGATCACCATGACCGTTCCATCAAGAAGAAGATGAGTAATTTTGTTGCACTCTAATGGATTTGAAGCAATGAACATTGGGGATTCTGCTTCTCCCAAAATAGTATATATCAATATGTGTTGTTCCCCGGAAGAAAAAAAAACTAATAGCCTTGATAACCAAGTATAAAGAGGTCCTTTCCTGGTGTTATGATGATTTAAAGAATTTTATGAATGGTAAATTTTAGCATCATATACCACTCAAGGAAGGGAAAAATACCTTTAGGAAAAAACAAAGGAATTATAATCCCATGGTAACTGATGCCATCTTCAAGGAAATTAAAAAAATGCTAAAGGTGAGGATCATATATCCTATACATCATTCAACTTGGGTGGCTAATATTGTGCCAGTGCGCAAGAAAAATGGGAAGATTCAAATATGTGTTGATTTTAGGAATCTCAATGAAGCATCACTAAAGGATAATTATTGTTTACCTAACTTGGATCATATTTTGAAAATAGTTGTTGGCTCAAAGATAATGTCTATGTTAGATGGCTTTTTAGGATATAGTCAAATCAATGTATCAAGAGAGGATCAACATAAAACTGCACTTACTACACCTTGGGGAACTTTTTCTTATAACCGAATGTCATTTGGACTTATTATTGTAGGAGCCACATTTCAATGTGCAATGGATTTATCTTTTGGTGACCTCTAGAACAAAACTATAGTCATCTATCTTAATGATTTGATAGTGTTCTCTAAGAAAATGGTTGAT
Source organism: Sequoia sempervirens (assembly GCA_007258455.2). Taxonomy (NCBI): domain Eukaryota; kingdom Viridiplantae; phylum Streptophyta; class Pinopsida; order Cupressales; family Cupressaceae; genus Sequoia; species Sequoia sempervirens. The sequence goes on along the minus strand of VDFB02075321.1, from coordinate 91,453,711 downwards.
CATTTCTAGGATATGGAGAAGGTCCTACAAAGGTGTCTGGAACAAGGAATTTCTTTGAATCCTAAAAAGTATATTTTTTCCATTATAGAAGGAAAAATATTAGGCCACATTGTGCCTAAAGAAGGCATCAAAATAGATCCAGACTGAGTTAAAGCTATCTTGCAATTGAATCTTCCTTCAACTCAAACTTGTGTGAAGTCTTTCTTTGGCCAGGTAAATTTCCTGAGAATTTTTTTTCTAGATTTTTCTAAGACTACTAAACATATTGTAGATATGATGAAGGAGAAACCAAGCTTTAAATGGAATGAAGCTGGGAAGAAAGATTTTGAAAACATTAAGGAAGCAATTTTTGAAGCTCCTATCTTGGTCACTCCATACTTTAAAAAGGATTTCATTATTTATTGCTATGCTTCAAAACACACCACATATGCTATACTATTATAGGAGAACAAAGATAAAGTCCAAGAATCTATTGATTTAATGAGAAAACCATTAAAGAAGCATGAACTTAATTACTCTTCAATTGAAAGGTTAGAGTAGTTAAATAGTTCTAGTTCTATATTCTTCACTCACACTCTATGGTTTACGTGACAGACCCAGCTATCAAAAGTATACTGACCCAATAGGAGAGGCAACTGGATAGCTAACGTAAAATAATTATGACCTGTAATTAAAGCCTACTAAGTTAGTAAGAGGAAAATGACTTTGTAAGTTGATGGAAGAAAACTTGAAATAAGAAGAAAGTGAAGATCTACCATTGGTATTAACTGTTAGTCCATGAGAGGAATGGTTCTCTGATATTGCTTATTTCCTTACTTATGGGCAATGTCCAAATTACCTCTCAATAAAATAGAAAAGGAATTTCAAGCTAAAGGTAGCTAAGTACATTATATGGGATGAAACCTTGTAGAAGAGAGGTATAGATAAGACCTTAAAATGCGTTGATAAAGCTCGACAAGAATGATTGCTTAATATTTTCCATAATGAGGCTTGTGGTGGTCATTTCTCTTCTACTGTAACAAATTTCAAGATCATAATACATGGATATTACTAGCCTAGGATGTTTAAAGATTCCTATCATTGGGTTGGTAAGTGTGATAAATGCAAATTATTTGCAGGAAGACCTCAATTTGCAACCCTGCTAGTCAAACCTATGGTTACCGATGGACCATTTCAGCAGTGGGGGCTTGATTTTATTGGTCCAATCAATCCACCATCTAGCATAGGTCATACTCACATTATCACAACTACTTATTACTTCACTCAATGGGTGGAGGCAATTCTAGTTAAAAGAACCACTTTTGAGGTGGTCTGTGATTTTATCAAAGAAAACATTTTGGTCAAGTATGGAGTTCCACATAAACTAGTTGTTGATAATGCCACTAGTTTTGAATTCTCACTTTTCTACTATGACTATGGGATCTCTATTTCCCATTCAGTTGATTATTATCCATAGGAAAATGGTCAAGCAGAATCAAGTAACAAAAACTTGATAAATATTATCAAAAAGCTAGTCAGTGACAATCAGAGAGACTGGCACAAAAAGTTATATGAAGCTCTATTGAAAGATCAAATAAATATTAAGCAAGCTATTGGAATTGCTCCCTTTGAGTTGGTTTATGGAGTGCAAGGTGCACTTACCCTTTCTTTAGAACCACTAGATCAAAAATTGTAAAGTACCATAAAAGATGTTGAATTTAGTGATGCTTTAGAGAAAAGGATTTTGTACTTAACCAAACTACATGAACATCGGGAGGATATGGTATACAAGATAACCATGCATTAGGAAAGGGTCAAGAAGATTTTTGATAGGAAGTCCCGGCCTATAAAATTCATGCTTGGAGATTTAGTTTTGTTGTGGGATAAATGAAGAGAACCTAAAGGTGCTCATAAAAAATTTGATTCACTATGGATCAACCCTTTCAAAATTATTCAAGAACTCATGCCTAATACATTTTAGTTGGCATACCCTGATGGGAACCCTCTACCCATTCCTTATAATGGGCAATATTTAAAGCTATATCAGCTATGATGGACTTCATGGAATCCCCTCCTTTGTACATAGTTATTTTTAGGTTTTGTTTTGGGTTGTTTTCCCCTGTTTGTTTTCTCGTTGCTAGAGATTATATCTTACCTTGACTGAATTTATCACCCAATGTACAAGAAACTAATCCACTTCTATTAAATCTTGGTTCGTTGCTTCATCCTTATTAGTATTCATCCCCAGTTAGAGCCAGTGTGACCATTGTTTTATTCCCCATCTCATTAAGTTTTCCACTAACTCACATAACGTTTTATTTAAACATGGGTGGTCTTTTATGTCATCATACTAACTCGGGAGAAAATTTTCATAGTTTTTCAAACTTCTCACCTTACCACCCGAGGACCCTTTTGTTTATTTTAAATGTTACATTAGGCAATGTTTTATGTACTTGGTCAAACCTCATCCTTAGTGTGATGGTTATGAGCCTAGGTGGTCTTTTTCTATCATGATTTAACTTGGGCGCATATTTGTAAAGTTCTACGAACCCTTTTTATAACTTCCCATAGACATTTGTTTTCAAATTTTCAAAAGACCGTTATATGGTGAATGTTGATAGCGACAAGTACCATGTGTCATAATTCTAAGTTGGGACATTAATGCCCATTTTCCCCCATGTTTTTCCATGTAGTTGTTGTTAATAAAATAGTGAAATGAGAAAAAATTCTTGTTGTGGACATATTTGGAGAAGAGCTGGAAGAAGCATGTAGTTTGAATTACAAAGATCACCATCAAATGTATTTCTTGTTATCCATTACAGCTTATTTTCAAAATTATTTTGCATTCAAGAAGTAAATTGTTGAAAGCCACAATTGTTCATGGCGAGGGTTAAATACACTGGCTATGAATATGTGTCTAGTTTAATGTATGAGGGGCCTAATATTGGTGACACTCAGCTAGGGTCTGTTAACCTAGATGAACTAAGAAACAAATTTAACGAACCCAATCATCCACCTATCATTGAGAGGGTAATGGGTAGTGGATTAATTGAGGTTGTCACATTCCCAATAACCATGTAGTTTCCTGAATTAGTATTGGAATGCATCAAGCATTACAGCTCATAGAAATGAGAGGTTAGAACATAGGACAATAGGCTGGTTCTAAAAATTTGAAGGTCTACTTTCATGTCATGTTTGAGGACTCCAAAGAGGGAAGAATATTCACCAATGGACATGACCAATTCTTAGATTTAATTCACTACCAAGAAAGGGGTTGATAAGAATGTGATAGAGAAGAATTGGTTAGTTAAGTCGAAGAAGGATAAATCCTAGTTTCCTCACAACCTACACATAAACAACTTGATAAATGAAGTAGTTGACATTGTTGTGCTATTACATAGAGTTAAGGGCAATGAGAATGTCCACAATTTGAGGAGTGGATGTATTTCTTTATACAAATTATACTAAGTGGAGAACAATTTTTGGATTGGGCTAAAATCATTAGTGATCGCATACATGAATTGATGTCACTCTTTGTCCTGAATAGATTTTTCTTCATGTCATATTACTTAATATATGCCCTTGTGAGTACTTGACCCTGGCCTAGATTAAGGCCAAGTGATCTACTACCAGAGAAAGTACCAATATATGACTACTTTGATAAGCTTCAACTTCATAAATTTTTCTTTCATTTTAGGAGAATTGTTGTTACTTTCACCATGAGGATGGTCAGGGAATTGTAGGGGCATCCAAAAATGAGATTATCTGTAGAGGCCATATAGTTTGTAAATTTATATGGTTGCCATTTTATTCAATTTCAAAGGTTTTCATATATAAGAGTGGGTGGATATGCATGCTTTCCTATTAAACTACCCAAGTACCCTAAAGATAAATGGATAGTTATTGAGGTTAGCAGGCAATTAGCTGATGTGACTAGATTGTGTCAAGGTAGAAAGAGACTTACCATCAGTTTTCCATTTGGATTTGGTGCATACAACTACCAATCTATGTCTAATGCCTTGAATATTGAGGTAGAGCTATCCAAGTATAATATCCCCTCATATGATGAGCATTTTCCTTTTGACCTGAAGGAGTATGTAAAATAAAACCTAAAATTAGGTCCTTATTTCAATCACCAACCCAACCTTGAAGACTATTGGGCTGATTGTTTTGATGAATATGAGGTAAGAAGGAGAAGCTAGATGAGATTGATAGTAGAAAAAAATGTTATTTATGATTTTTAGTGGGATTTGAGAGATTTTATTGAAGAAGGTTCTAATATGATTGACCCAGTATATACTGAACTCGTAGAAAGTAGACCCATCCCCACCATGGACTAGAACTTTAAGGAAAAAAAAACTATTGAGGTGAGAAATGCCCATGTTCTGACTAGAACTAGGCAATGGGTAACCAAGAAGAAAAATGAACAATCTGTCCCTTGTACTAGATCAAAGGATTCATAGGCTATTGAAGGTACTTCCAAAGCTTCTACCAGCAGACAATCAACTAGTAGTGTTCCTCAGTCTTCAACAATAGGTGCTCAGGGGAGTGGTGATGAGGACCCCCTAGATAGGAATGTGTACTCACAAACGTGTGGAGATGATATTTTTAATTTACCTATCTTGGAAAAAGAGAATGAAATAGAAGAAGAGAAAGAAGGGTTAGAAGGTTTAAATGTTGATTCTCCTCCCTCTCAAGATCAATCACTTATTAGAGAGATAAACCCTTCATAGGATCCAAGAACAACTGTGCCTCTAGGAGATACTCCTCCAGTTACTCAAACTCTATTTGCATCCCTAGGCTTCAAGGAAACTAAGGTTACAACGACCCCAGTATGGCTAGAAGATTCACTATCCTAAAAAAGGAAATCCATACAATCAAGCCTACTTGAGCAAGACATGGTAAGTCAGTTGCTACAAAGAAATTCAACTCCTAAGCCTAAGAAGCTGAAAACCACCACCAGGCTTATAGATTATACTGAATTAGGAACACTCCAACTAGAAATTGTACACCCATCTATGTAGAAATATGCTTCATAAGAAGTAGTGGGTGATTTTGAGGTGAATACGGTTGACCTCAGACCTCCTACCAGAGATGGAGATGTTCAGATTTTCTATGTTTTAGTAGCCAGAATGGTAGAAAGATCGAAGAAAGATAAAGAAAGTAGGGATGAGTTGAAAGCTCAAGTTCAGAACTTGACTACTTATTTGAAATCCATTTTTGAGCTATTCCCTCAACCCATTTCTCAAGCAGAGGCTTCTATTGAATCTCTCACTATGGTTGGAAAAGAAGCCCTAACAAAAAAAAAAAAATAGTAAGATTTGAAGCCATACCATAGATGACTAGAATGAGTCCCTTACCAAGAAGGGAAATTTTGTTATTTATGAGTCTTTAAAACATTTCCAAGAAGAAAATACTCTGAGAGCTACTTTGGGAGATGATATCATTACTATTGAAAAGGAAGAGAAATTATGGGTTCATTATGAGATTGAATTGAAACTCTTGATGGGATTAGATATGGAAAAGCTAGCCACAAATCAAATCATATCTAATGCTTCAGATACTCACTTCTTGTCATGGGGTAAAGGAGTGGAATGGAAATTGTAGGTCATCAAGAAATTTTTATAGAAGCTCAAAGAGGTCATAAATGAGTGATGTCATTTTAGATGAAGAATTGAACACTCTGATAGCCCTTGGTCCACTACAGGATAACAATGGGATCAAAGATAATGTAGACATTAGAAGTTTAACTACCAATTTCTAGAAAATGGTTAAAGAAGCTCTTGATATACCCACTTCTAATGCTGAACATTTACAAAAGCTAAGTGAATTACACTTGGTATCATCTTAGGGAATTGATCACTTGAAAGTTTGTGAACAAGACATGGAAACAACCAAAGATACTCATCTAACATGGAAAGTGAGAATGAAAAATGTAGCTATCCCTAAACACAAATACCTGATGCATGCCCTAAAGACTTTCCAAGTGTGGCGGAAGAGACCTTTGGCGACCCAAGAGACTAGAAATGAAGTGAAACCGTCATAGTGACCCATCTCTTCTTGATTTCTTTTATGTCTCTTTTGATTAATGGGCTATGAAAATGAATAGGTGAAATTTATTTTCTTATTTATGGATGTATCTATTTTTCAATTTCTCTCTAGACATTAGCCTACAAAATTTTTCTTAATACTATTGATGAATGTAACTGCCATTTTGTTTGTGTGCAATTTGGTTGAGTTTATCTATTTCTTAAATCAAGTTGTATTTAAGAATATATCTTGCGTATATTATCTTGGTATGAGAAGTGCAATTATTACATTTGATTTTATTTCTCATATGGTATTGAGTAGATGTTTTATCTTTGCTAATTAATTTGTCTTTGTGCTAATATTTCCTAATACTACTCAAGCATCTAGTACTTGGAATTTTATGATATCGGCTTTACCTTTCCTGCTTTCTAGTTAAAAGAATACATGGTGTTTTACTTTCCTTTTTCTTTTAATTCATTGCAAACTTTATGAGGGAGTTGTACCTTCAAAAAATCTAGAGGATATTGGTCTAGTTTAAAGATAGATATTCAAAGTTGTTGGTTAATTTCTTGCACCTTGTGTGGTGTTTATTTGTCAATTTTTGAAGGTGTAAATCTATTATTCAACACACGTATATTTGGTGTTATGTGATGTTTTTGTGTGCATGCATATTCCTGTATCACATGATTAATATCTACACATTAAGGGATAAAGAAAGTAGTGTGCACAAAATTTTTTAAGATCTAATTTTTTAATATATACTAATTCACCCCCCTCTCAATAGATCATTGTGTTCCAACAATTGGTCTCAAAGCCCTAGGTTCCCTAGGAGAATCCTAATAAACTCAGGTAGATCTTGGTAGAGTGAATACAATGGTTAGTCAAGAAAGTTTACTTGCATATGAGGGACCTATCTTTGATGGATCAAGATATATTTTTTGGAGCTCATTAATGGAAATATATTTACGATCCATAGGATTGATGTTTGGATATCAATTGTAAATGGATATACAATTCTTGTTGCACCTCCAATAACTAATGTTGAAAAGAAGGAATATGAGGATAATGCTGCAACAAGAGATATAATTCTTCATGGACTATCAAGTTTTGTATTGGTTAAATTCATGCATTGTCAAACAACACATGAAGTATGGAACAAGCTGAAGATAATGTATGAAGAGAATGGTAAAGAAGAAATGAAGGAATTGACTCAAAAATATGAAAGTGAATTTGCAAATTTGAGTACAAGTGAAGCTACAACAGGAAGTGATAAAAAAGAAACATCTAGGTCTCTAGAACACAAGATCCTAGTGAAGAGCAAGTTGATTCCTTTAGAAGATCAAGAAATAGATTTAGGAAATATAGAGGTAATCATAATCATTTTGTTTCTATGTTTTTTTATGATGAATTAAATGATTCTGATAAGGAAAAGGATAGTAAAAATAATCTACACACAAATGAAGAAGGTGGATCATCTAATGTAAATGGTAGATCAGATGATGAACATGGAAGTTTCTATGGGGGTGATCCATTTGGGGCGACCTCTAATGAAGAGATTGAGAGGTATGATAAAGATGAAGAAGCTGAAACCTCTAGTAAAGAAGAAGAAGTGGACCTTGGAGGTAAACTCATTTTTTCTCTAAATGGGATTAAAAGTTTGAAGAAGGAGAATGAAGAACAAAAGTTGCATGCACAAAAAGAGATAGGTAGACTAACTAAAATCCTTTAAGATTCTAACCAAATGATAGTTACTTGGAAAACACAAGTTGAGGAAGCTAAAAGGATAGAAGATGTAGTTAAATGTGAACTACAGTATAAATTAGATGAGTGCATGAAGCTAAAAGTTGAAATAGTTTCCCTAAGAGAAGATATGGAGAAAGCCAAGGAACAGATTGACAAAGGCTTAAAGTTGAAAGGTGGCTCTGAGATATTAGATGAACTGATAAAATTAGAAAATCCATCTAAACCTAAGAATAAGGTTGGTCTTGGATTTGAGAAAGGAATGAGTTCTCGCACTGGTACTTCTCCAAACTTATATGATAGATTTAGAGCAAAAGAAAGATTCTACACAAAGAATGAGAAAGCCTACATGAGTCATTCCAAAGAAAATACCTTTAGAAAAGGAAAATCAGAAAAAGGCACTACTGGAGTGAAGAAAATAGAAGAAGAAAAGTTCCATGCTGAAAATAAGAAAAATAATAATTATTTGAATCCTAATTATTAAAAGAATATGGCCGCAGTAGATAAGAAGGTGGAGAAATTAGTTTCTAAAAAATTGAAAAAGATGCAACATATTAAGGGAGATAACACAAAAATGGTTACAAGGATGAGATACATGAAGAAGAAAAATCAAACAAGACCTCCTCACCTTTTTTAGAGGAACACTATGACTAGGTACTCCCTATGTTTTAATTGTTATTGTTTTACCTATGATCAGTTTGGTCATAGAGCTAGAGATTATAGAGCTACACCTAGAAGGAGTACAAAATATGTAAATAGAAATTCATTTTCTCCTCTAAGGTTTATGCATGTAGTATGCTACTAGTGTGACAACTTTGGTCACATAGCTAAAGATTTCTAATTAGATCTTGTGATACCAATAGTACAGAGCAAGAGGAAGAATACAAGGAAAGATACATCTTCCAAAGTGAATAATGGTTCACATGCTATTGAAAAGAAGATTGATATATCAAAGATGGTGCAAAAGATAGTTTGGAGAGAGAAAGACTAGAAAGAAGTGCTCCATGAGGCTAATTATTCCTCACATCACTAATTTGTAGTGATGGGGCATGAGCCCAGGGGGAGGTAAATTGGTGTTTCATTCATCCCTAGAAATGAAGATGGAGAGATCAAGTCAGGAAAAATATGTCTTACAAATTTCTAATGACTTGATGGTTATGGTCACATTCTTTCTCCTTGCAATGCATGTCAAGGTGTAAGAAAAATAGCAGATGGTGGAGAGTTTGCTACATAAATTTATATCAACCATTGGTATCAGTTATTGAAGAAAAGGTGGTGTAGATGCTCTATCAAGAGAAATGCTTCTTTCCTACAAGAGGAAGAGTTATGGCTAAAAGAAAACTGTTATGTGTATATTGTTTTCAAATTGGTATCAGACCATTATAAGTTTGTTTAGAATAGTCTAGTTGGTACAAAGCCCAAAAGGAAGCAAATTGTTAATTTTGTTGAGAAGAAAATGTTGCATGATCTCAGGGGGAATTGCTTTAGTTAGAAAATCAATTATATGATTAGATTAGCTAGTATAGATGAAATGAAAAACTTGGAATAAAATAAATGTGTGAGTAGACCAGTAGAAGAGTATGGAGCAAGCTCTAAAGGGGAGATGCTATAGGTATCAAATCAATGTTATACTTCATACAGTGCAGTCCAAGATATCAATTCGTATATAGCATAAAGGGAAAACATTCACAATTGGTATCACAATGATAATCAGTATCAGGACATGATATCATCAATTGGTGTCAAGTACATGATTCAATTGGCATAGAGCATGAATCAAAATATCTATAATTTATATAAGATCTGATTGGCACTAATTATGTAATGGCACTTCAATTGGCATCAAATATTTTTTATTTGTATAGAGCAGTTGAAGCATATGGTATTTCCATTGTAGTAAAAAGTTGAATGCAAAAATTAGTAGAAAATATTGTTTTCAATTGTCATCAATCAAATGGGGAGAGTCCCTTTTCCATTCTAATAAGTGAAGGCTAGAGTAGTATGGTGACCTGAGATAGTGAAGAGGAGAAAGGATGAGCAACTGCTCAAAAGAATTGAGCATGAGGGAAAAGAAATGAGTAATTCTCAAAGTATAGCATAAGAGAGAAAACTATGAAGATGCTCATAAAGATGAACAAAGGAGATGAAATTTCAAAGGAGGATATTAAAATACATCCAAACCCTTTGTACTACTTGTGAACGGAGAAGAATACTTTCAATAGGAGTGATCCCTTTTCCATTGATGTCAAAAGGGGAGAAACTATGCAATTTCTCAAGTATTTGAGCAAGAGAGGTAAAGTCATGCAAATTCTCAAAGAGGAGCATTGGAGAAAGTAGAAATAGGAGAAAGTAAAGATGATACAAGTACAAATGTTGAATTGGTTAATTGGTATCATTGAGCATTTAAGTTTTTCCATCAATGACAAAGGGGGAGATTGTTGGAATATGTTGTCATTGATGCTAAAAGGGGATAAGAGAAGTGTGTTGATCCCGTGTTGAAGTGCATATAGTTTTCATTGATGTCAAAAGGGAAAATCATGCAAAGGAGTTTGTTGGAATGATGATAGAAGATGGATGAGAGAGTAGTGGTCCTAATGGCGATTTGAGTGGTAGATTCGTGATGTGTTTTTTGTGAGTATTCTAGTCATGTGCTTTGTAGGTCGAGAAAGTGATGGATGTCCCCAAAAATGAATGAATTCTATTCTTGGGTGATATTAGGGTTTATAAATAAACCCTAATGTGTTTATAGTCATGGTGTTGTGTACAAAAATACTATTTTGTTGTCGACTATGTATCTATGGGTGTAGGTCACATAAGTTAAAAATCATGTCTTTCAATTCATGGGTACTTCTGGCCCCTTTGCCCTATTTTTACTAGACCAACAAATATTCAATAGCCATAATATTTCTCAAGTCACGATATTTCAAGATTTCCTAACCTATGTTGCAGGGTTCTCGATTTTTGTAACCTCTCAACTTGGTGACTTAGCTAATGGAGTGATAAGGATGAAGGCTCTCTTTGTTATTGATATGTCATGGGTTTTAAAAAGTTCATAACCTTTGACATGAGGTTCTAAAGTTCAAATTTTGGCAACTAAGAGATGGAATGATAAGGAGTAAGCATGCACTCCACATGGGACCCAACCATTATGATGATGTAAACATGTGGCATGATGGGATTGAGTAAACGGTAATCCCCATCCTTGTTGTGGATTACAGAGAAATGACTTGGTGATGATGTGGACATCTGACAACATCATGTGGACCCCACATTGGAATGATGTATTAGGTGATGTCTTCATTGAAGTGACTTAGTCATTTCGATGGGAGTTTCATAGGTTCTCTTAGTTGTTGAGGAGTAGTGGGTTTCCATAACTTCGTAACCTTTGACATGAGGTTTTGAGGTTTAGGTTTTTAGTGACATTGTGATCTTGCTTGATGAATGGTGAAGATTGATAAATGTTGATTGAATGGTGCATGATGCATGAATGGTGGGACCTACGAAGGCTACACAAGAGGATGTATTCCACGAACAATAGAGATTGAATGAGAAAGATTTGACAATTCCCCCGGTGTATTTGATGGGACCCAATAGGATGGCGATGATGGCAGATTGTGATAGAGGTTGACAAGTGACAAAGAGTGATTGATTGACATATCAACTCACACCATTATTGTGAGTTGCACGGCAATGATTTGGATGACAAATGACAACAATCTGCATACCCCATAAGGTTTGTGCAAGCCTATTGTTAGAGTTTGTGGGGTATTTAGGTGTTGAAGAGTGGTCAACAAGTCAATTAGGTGATTCAAGCCAAATCAATCATTTTTCAAGCTTGGAGAAGGTATTCTATTTGTTTCCTACAAAATTGAGTTCGACAACCCGACAAGTAGACATCTCCAGATCTGGTGTTGCAGAGTTGTCTCTTGATTTCTCAAAATTTTGGGAGAGGAATGATTCACCACCAGTGGTGAATGAGTCCCACTTTAAGACTAAAAATATAGGTTTTTTCAAATTCTGGATCTCAATAGTCAGAAACTAGTTCCTAACAATTTTCACCAGAAGCAGGACTAATTCACCACCTTGGGCGAATGAGTCCCATTGTTGATTTTCTATTATTCTAGATAAAATTCCATAGATTCTATAATCTTCATCAAACCTCCAAGTGCATAATGATTTGGTATGTTTCCTTTTTTTTTGCATTTATTCATTCATAGTTCATTGTTTGCATATCACATTGTGTTTTCCAGCATTATTTAAATCTTTAGTTTTGCATTCAAATTCAGTCATATAGATCACTTAATTTCATTTAGTTCATTTCATTTAGCATAAATAATATCATAAATAACATAATTTGAATGAATCCTTTAGCATTTTTGTCCCTACTCTCTCCTTTTAGATGAAAAACCCTAGAAGAGTTAGAAAGTCCTAGGGTGCCAAAAATCTACGGTTCATTTTGGTGAACTTGAATTTTGAACACTTTGCATTTTTTATTTAATTCACATATTGCATCCTAGATTACACTTGCATCAACATTCAATTAGGGTATTGTTTTGTTCTTGCATTCTACGACTTCTCATATTGCATTAGTGAAATATTTGTTTAGATTTCATTTTTTCATTGCATATCATTGAAAAAACTAAAAATCTACATTTTGCATCCTTCATTGCATTCTAAAAAGCATTAGAATCACATCAAATTTTTTGAAAAACACAAAAAATATCATAGTTGGACTTATTCGCCACCCTGGGCGAATCAGTCCACCTACACTTTTTAAACAACATTTCTAGCATTTTTCTGGCATTTTCCTCCATTTCTATTTTCTGTAGTCACATCTCTATTACAATTAGCAAACTTTCTATTATTTGCATTTAGAACTCCTAGATTATCTTGCATTTACATTCACCCCATCTTTTGTGGTACCTGTATGAGTGTTTAGTGCCTCATTGATAATACTTTAGCAAGACAAAGTTCTAGACTCATGGATTCTTGTTATAGAAATTTTGTTGTGGACCTTGGGATCTCAAGAGCTCTTACTCCTAGTATGGAAAATGGTGCATTAGGCATTAACAATACCACTTCTATGCTTTCACCTTTCCATCCAATGAATGTTGACACCCAAAACAACTCCATCCCGCAAGAAAAGGTCATTAATATTCATGAGGATTTTGCACATTTACAACAAGACTTGTCCCTTCAAAACATTTCCACCATCTCCATACCCACAATTGAAAACCTTCATCGCTTGATTGAAAGTGATGATGGCTTGCAAGTTATGATGATGATTTTTGAAATTTGCAATAAACATGCCTCTTCTAATACCCAATCCACAAAAATTCTTGTAAGCCAAGGAGGACCTCAAGTTCCTCCCCCTTCAACCATCACATCCATACCAACTTTCACCACAACTATGCAACAGGTTAGTCGTATGGATCCTTCTTTCACAATTCCAACTAGCACTCCTAGTTCTTTTGTGGCATCGCAAGTCCCCTCCACCGCCTTCACACCCCTTAATATTCATTTCACTTCCCCTAACATCACCTAAAATCCATCACCATTTTCCCTTCCACCTCAAACCACTTACACCAACCCTATTCTTGCACAACTCCTTAACACTGTTTCATCCATGCAACACCAACTTTCCACCATTAGCCATGATAAAAATGCTCCACCCACATATCATGTCCATAGCAGCCCCTTATCCTTAAAAATCTTGTGAACCTCGATGGCACAAGGGATAGAAATGCCTCAGTTTGAGAAATACAGAGGTAAAAGAAACCCTATCAACCATGTTAATGCTTATACATCTTTATTCAGTGATTTTGTCCTTGATGATAAACTCTTAGCCAAACGTTTTCTAAGGACCTTGAAAGATACTGCATTAGAGTGGTTTTCCAACTTGCCCAATCACTCCATCTGATCATTCAATGAATTGGTGGATTCTTTCAAATGTTACTTTCAAGTTCACATGACTCCTAAAAAGAAAATGGCTAGGCTCATGAGATGTAGACAAAACACAGACAAAAAATTAACTAATTTTATCTCATGATACTAGTCATTGTATGCTCAAATTGATGTCAAGATTCTTGATGCACATATGTAGAATATTTTTACCAAACAATTGCACACAAACCTTTAGGATGAACTAACTATGATGAAATTCCTTTCATTTATGCATTTATGTACAACCTTATGTCACTATCGCAATTCAGTTTCTAGTCGAGACTTAAAGTCCACTTCAAAATGAGCTGACAAATCTGAACCACAAAACCAAAACAACACACAAAACTTTCGCAAGACAAATAGAGGTTTTTTACAGTTCAATCCACCTCCTCAACTGCAACCAACCCAACCAATTTGAACTCAAGTGGCAGTTGTTAAAGAGGTGGTGCCTTATACCTATGGAAACATGAAGAGACAATTTACACCCTTACCCAATACTCTCCATAATACAATGAACCAAGTGCTTCAACCAAAAATGATCACTTTTCCAAACATTAAACCACTTGAACCCACCCATCACTTACCACCTACCTTTAAACCAAATACTTATTGTCTTTTTCATTGCCAAAATGGACATGACACCAAACACTACAAGTGTCTAAAACACTTAGTTCAAGACCTCATTGATCTGGGTTGTTTATCCATTGCAGGTGTTAATGATCAAGGCAATAAGTCTATTGCACCCCCTAATCAAAATTTACAAATTATCACCAACCCGATGCCTAAACACGATATTTCATTTGTCAAGGCTAGTGAACCTTCAAACACTGATGTAATGAATGTTGATACAAATAGTGAACAACATGATACAACTCCTATTGTTACCCAATTTAATCCTATGGATGAACTTGTGGGTGTGATAGACATTATCCCTCATAAGGTCCAAACCAATAAATCTCTTGATATCACCTTTTCTGCTAAAGATATACTTCCAAAACTTCCTGATGGTCCTCTTTACATAGCTTGTAGAATCTATGATAATCCCACCAATGGGATATTAATAGATCTCGCCTATGGTGAGAATTTGATCACATAAGAGTTTTTAGTATTACATGATCTCTGCAAAGATGATTATAATAAACCGATTGCATCGATTAAGACAAATATTGGTTTTGTATGCCCTACAATTGGATCGATCGTGCTTCTATTATAGATAGGACCCAAAACTTCCGATGTAACATTTTCTATCATTCCACAATCAGATCAATTTCATTTATAGCTAGGCCACCCTTGGCTTCACACAATGAAAGCGGTCCCATTAGTGGCTCACAAATGTTTGAAGTTTCTACATGGAAATGAAATATTTACCACAGACCATAGTGGCTTTAATCCATTATCCTCTAAAGGTAATTTTTCCTTAGAATCCTTTTGGCCTGAACCTATGGAACCCATCACCCCTTGAAAGGACTTCTTTTTCATAGCCTATCAAAAGTTCAAAGCCAAACAAATAGCCAAACTGTCTCTTCATAACATGTCCCTGTCCACTTCCACTCCTATAATAGATGAAACCATGCTTCCACCTAAGTCCAACATTGATAAAACTATACAACCACCCTTACACACTTCCCCTCCATCATTTAAAATACCAAGAGAAAATGAAACCAAACCTTTTATGCCTCCTCGCATTAAACAAGTGTATAAAGCCAACGAGAAAGTGATTGATCCATCCTCTTTGATTTCTTCTGTTCTTCCCCCTTTAGAAGTAAAAGAACCTATGATGACTCAATGTGCTCTTACACCTCAACAACTTCAAAACAAAATTAAATGAAACTGTAGTGCTAGTGAACATAGGCATCATCGTCATCTCCTTGCTTGTAAATCTTGCATGGAAGAAAATAAAGAAAATCAACCTCCACTTTTGACAGAAATAATAGATGATCACCCTCCTTCTCCTGACCTGCCACAAGATAGTCAAGTCCAACCTTCACAACAAAATGAACCAATCCAACAACCACAATTTTTGATACATTCTTCCTTCGAAATCACCCTTCATCCTCCTGTCATCATCAATCTTAATGATGATGATGATGATGCAATGATAGAAAAAATAGATGAAGAAGTGCACAATGATCTAAACTTTTATTTTCATCTACCATGTGCTAAAATGATAAATTCTCTCAACCAAGTGAAGAACTTGGTATGACTCCTAGTTCGGTGCTTGCAATTCTTCCTTTGGATAGTCAACCACCCTTGCATTATACTGAACATGATTGGGAGGCAGATTTCTTGTTAGATGGTTGACTTGCATTCACCTAGCTAGCCTTTTTGCATTTCTCTTTTTATTTGTCCTTTTTCACTTTCATGTCTGTATCGTGTTCTCTCGTAATGTGTGTTTGATGTTCCCTCTCTATGTACACTTTTTCTATTCATACCTCTATTCTTCTATATATAGTGCATTGTATTTTTTTCTTTTTTTTTGTGTTCTCATTTTGGGGATGACGCAAAGCATAGAGACCCCCTATATCTCTTCCATGTTGACCCAAAAGGTCCTTTTAATTTTTCTCTTTTTGTTTTTTGTTTTCCTTTTGGGGATGACAAAGGGCATTGAGACCGAAATGTCTCCTTCATGTTGACCCAAAATCTTTTTCTTTTCTTTTACCTTTCCATTTTATTTTTTCTTATGTTTTCCTTTTGGGGACGATGTAAGGCATTGAGACTGCAATGTCTCTTCCATGTTGACCCAAAATGGATCTTATTTTTCTTTTGTTTTCACTCTCTTTGTGTCATTCTTCCATTTCTATGTGCTTTTCGGAATGATGACAGTTTTGAGCTCTTTAATCAAAACATTGCAGCAATGAACATACTGACCCCAAATCCATAGATCCCTTATGTGTTTGGTGTGCTTTTTTTTGGGGGGAAAACTCCCTTTTTCTTTTCCTTTTCAATAACATGACACAACCTAACTTAGAAACATATGACTTGGCATAGGGATTTCCAAGTTGGCTCTCATGTCTTGTTTTATTTCTACATCTTCTTTCCTTCACTACTTTAATGTAATTGCACACAGAACGGTGTTTAGCAATTCCTTAAAGTGGGGGGCATACATTACCATTAATTCATTTTCATTTTTGGTTCCTAGTGTAGCCTTGTCATTTATATGATGTTTTTGTCACTTTGTGGATGGCATTGGGTGTGATGTCCTTCATAAGTGTGATATATTTTAGCATATTACATTCTTCTTGGTGGTCTGATGTGACACATTACATCCCCTAAGTTGTGAATATTTTATTCTTTGATTGGTCCTCTCTTGGAGACATTGGACACAATGTTCCCTAAGTGAATTAACTCACATTAACTTAACAAGAATCCTTTGAACATCTTTTACATTTTACATTTTTGCATTTTTACATTTTGCATTTTTTCCACTTTGCATACCACAATTTTCATGCCTGTGGTACCTTCATTTTTGTTCATGAGTTGTAAGCACATGGAGCTTTTCTTTCCTCATGAAGCATGAACCAAAATTTTCCTTTGTGGCATCTTGTTAAAGTTATCAGGAGGTATAACTTTGATATGGTTGAGCGACAAGCCCATCTAGCGACATGACTTTAGCCATAGCCACCTTTTCATTTGTGAGTGCATAACAAATAGCATATGTATCTTACCTTTTGGTCCTTCTCAAACAATAGACCACCATGAGTTATGTCGCCCCAAAGTGAGTACGGGTATGTGCAGGATCATGATGGGCCAAAAAGTGGTGATATGATGGGTATGTGTAGGGTATGTGGCTAACGACCTTTTTTTTACCCAAAATTTATGAAATGAAAAGGGTTTTTAAAGGAGATTCTCATCTTTCTACCAATATAAATATTACATTAATTTAAATTTAATAAATAATTAATATTCATTTTCTATTTCAATTACGACTAAAGTCTTGATTGATAGGCTGAGTGAAAAACATCTATAGATTTCAAATGGTATCACATTTTTTGGATCTGAAACATGCGTCACATTCTATGCTTCGCATACTATAGGATTTAAGAAAAGAAAATAATTTTATGAAGTTTCGACCAAGTTAAGGTGGTTAGACATACAAGTTTTATATTTTTTAAAAGTTGTAATAAAAAATTCATAATTAATTTTTTACTTGGAAAAAAGTTATAAAAAAATATGCATCACATTAGGACATGAGTCCTCTACTTATATCTAAAATCTTATAAAAATTTGTTATCATTTTATTGTGGTTAGGGTGGTCAGACAAACACCTACTTATTTTTTCCCGAAATTTAAGTACTATTGCTTTAAAATTTAATATTTTCACCAAATAGGATTTAAAAAAAAAAAAACCTAGTAGTTTAAAAACTACATTCAATTTGCTATAGATTCTATTCTTTCATATTTTTGAAATAATATAGATAACTTATTCAAATGTTTACATCAAGTTTCCTAACTTTGATTTCCTTAGGGCCTATTTTTTCCATGATGATCCTGCACATACCCATACATGCATTGTATTTTTCTCACAATTAGCCTAGATCTAATCCATAACTAGTTGGAAAGACGATTGAAGCTTCATCCATTTCTCTTCCTTTCATTTCAACACTTGTGTGTTCCTTTGTTCTTATGCTTAGTTTTCCATGGGATCTTCATACTGGGGGCTTGATCATCCATCTTGATCATTGTCATTCCATTCTACTGATGTAAGTACATTTGAACCCTCCTCTCAATGTTTGTGGCTACTTTAGTGTGAGTTTGAAGCAAGTTAATCCTCTCACAAAAGTGGGGGCTAAATGTGCTGTAGAAAATGGACCCTTGTCATTTTCATGGCCTTTCAGGTCTTGTTTCATGATGTTTTGTCTATTTTTCTCTAATTTTATACCGTAATATGGCTTGGACATACACATTTAGGTACTAAAATTCAAATAACGACGTCTTGTGAAGGTGTTGTGAAGTGTTGTAAAACATTTCTACACTCTTCTAGACTCTATTCATTACACTTCACCTAAAAATCACCTTTTCATCACTAAGCAAGTCCTATTTTGAAGTGTTGTAAAGTCTTGTAACAAGATTTCCACTTTTCTAGGCACAACTTCACTATTCACACATTTCTTATGCTTTATTTCACCACTTTATGCCTGTATAAGCTTTAATTAAGTGCATTTTGTAATGTAAACCCGATAAATAACATTAAACATGACTTAATTTTTGACACGAATTTTTAGGTCTTGGGTGGGGCCCATTCACCACCCATGGCGAATGGGTCCCCCTTGGCTCCAAATTCAATTTTTTTAAAATTTCCTTTCGAGTTTTTATTCAAAATCATTTGATGTCGACCTATGATGAGGTATTAACAAGTTAATAAGGCACAATATTGTATAAATAAGTGCTTTTACATCCATTTCAACCCCCATTCATTCAAGCATACAATCTCACATCACATTCAAGCAATCAAGCATCTTACAACATCAAATCAAGCACTAATCAAACATTTTGGAGCAGCCATTGATACAACTTCAAATTTTCATTAACAAGGGTTTAGTAAGTTGATAGCATTTACATGTTATTTGTTTATCATCTCTTTCATTTCATTATTATTTTAGGGGTTTGATTACCAAAGTGGGGTTTGACCTAGGAAAACCCTTATTTCCTAACCCTCAACCATTTTCCCCCTCTTGCATGTGTTTTTGTAGACCTTTGTATGCAGATTAAATAAGCATTTAGGTCTTGAAGAGTGGTCAACAAGTCAACTAGGTGCTTCAAGTGAAATCAATCATTTTTCAAGCTTGGAGAAGGTATTATGTTTGTTTCTTATAGAATTGACTTTGGCAACCTAACAAGTAGACATTTCCAAATCTGGTGTTGTAGAGTTGTCTCTCGATTTCTCAGAATTTTGGGAGAGGATTGATTCGTGACTAGTGGAAAATGAGTCCCACCTTAAGACTGAAAATTTAGGTTTTGTTAGATTCTAGATCACAATAGTCAGAAACTAGTTCCTGATAGTTTTCACCAAAAGTAGGACTAATTCACCACCCTGGGCGAATGAGTACCACTGTTGATTTTTTTTAATTCTAGACAACATTCCACAAATTCCAAAATCTTCATTAGACCTCCAGACGCACATTGATTTTGTCCATTTCCTTCTATTTTGCATTTATTCATTCATAGTTCATTGTTTGCATAGCACATTGTGTTTCCTAGCATTGTTTAAATCTTTAGTTTTGTATTCAAATTCAATCATATAAATCACTTAATTGCATTTAGTTCATTTCATTTAGCCTAAATAACATCATACATAACATAATTTTAGTGAACCCTTTAGCATTTTTGGCCCTACTCTCTCCTTTTAGGTGAAATCCCCTAGAAGAGTTATAAAGTCCTAGGGTGCCAAAAATCTACAGTTCACTTATTCATTTAGGGTGGCCATGCACATTCTTGCACTCAAGTCAGTTTCTAGAATTGTCGAAGCATCAAATTGTTACATCGTTATCAGTAGCTCATTGATTTGACCAATGAAGATGGATTCCACAACAATGATGTGGAATTCATCTAATCTAGTTCTGATAGGTGTTGTTATCCACCGTCATTAACCGACGCACCAATTGTACTACTCACACTGCGAAGTCTACCATCGCTCTATTAGTGAGACCTAAAATCATCTTCTGTTGATACACCGGCTTCTTACTAATGTTCACCATCCATTCTATCCAGCATTCCATCATGGAGACATCTAAGAAGGTTTCATCGATGACCATCAATTATGCCAATGACATCATCAGTCTACCTTATCACCATGTCACTACTTCATAATCCACAACGAGGATGTGGATTACCCAATCCCATCATGCCATTCATTTTCTCATCTTCATCATTTCCCACATCATCATGACTGGTCCCATCATGATCGTCATCGTAAACCACTAAATCACCAAAAACATGAACACTAGAAGCTATCGTCACAAGTTGTTAAGTTTTGAAAACCTGTGACTCATCGACATCATAACTGTCGGGCTTTCGATAAGATTCCAGAATGAGTCCTATCAACATGACCATCTCACAATGATCGTTATGTCGCTGGGACAAAGATTGTTGTCCCACTAAAAAAAACACTCATGCTGATGAACCCATTACATTCTGCCACCATCAAACCATCAAAGGGACACAGAACATGGTCCTGCAAAATTTCAAACCTCATTTTGATGTAACTCTACCATGATCACTCTATTGTTGGAATGGGTAGACACCTCCTACCTATAAATGATGATTTTGGTTTGTCCCTTTCACAATGCTTTGCTCCCCCTAGGATTTTTCACCTAAAAAGTGAAAGGGGATGGAAAGGGGTGCCAAAATTCAAGGGTTTACACTCAAGAGTAGTTTAATGAGATGTAATTATGTATAATTAAGATGTACAAATTCAATAATCTAAAATTGAAATGATCTAATGATTCAAAACCATGAAAATGTAAAGTGTTGGAAATCAAATTATGATATAAAAACATGAACTAAATGACCCAGAAATAAAAATAAAACTAAGTAGAGAGTTGTAAGACAAAAGGTGTGCACCTGGAAGTGTGTTGTAGACTTGAAGTAACTCTAGAATTTTTGAAATTGTGATTTTTAAGCCTAGTGGGACACTTAGGCCATTTTGGGCAACTTAGTCTTGAATCTGGAAAAACTGCCCAGAAACCAATTTCTGCCAAATGGGTATCCATATCTTCAAAAATCACTAAAAGTTAGGTTCAGTGGGATTAATTCACCCAAATTTGTGACTTAGTCCACTTACGAATCTCTGAAAATTAAAAAATGGAAACAGATATTCTAAGTCTGCACTTCGGTTTCCTATAGGTGTCCGCTTTTGAAACTCTGATTTCGGGCTTGAAGGTGACTTTGTGTTGATACTTTGGCTAGGTCAACAAAGTGATATTTTAAAAAAGTCTTCAACCATTTATTTCAATGATCTTCAAACCCTCAAAGTTTCTAAATATGCAAACACACAAATAAAGAAAGAGAAATGTTGAATGTTGGGGAATGAGGGTTTTCCTTAGTCAAACCCCTTTTTAGGTAATTAAACCAAATGAATAAATAATGTAATGAAGCATCAAATAATGGAGTTAATACCTTGCCATGATATTTGATCTTGAATTTTTGTAGCAAAACATGAAGAATCTTCCCTTGAATGTCTTGGGAAGCTATCTTGATGACTTGCAATGATAAAACCTTAGCTCAAGCTTGACTTGAGAACATGATGAGTGATGAGTTATGACTTAAGATGAGTTAGGAGATTAGAAGGAGATGGGAGAGATGAGAGAGAGATGTAAAGTGAGGGAAAAAACACTTATTTATACACTGTTGTGTCTTAGTAACCCAATGATACCTCATCATAGGCTGACATAAGGTCTTAAAGAATAAAAACCTAAAAGAAATTTGAATTAATTTTGATTTTTGTGCCAAATGGGGCTAAGTCACCCAAGGTGGTGACTTAGTCCACCTGGGAAATTTTGAGTGGATGTCAAAGATTAAGATGTATTAAATGTTGTTTATCATGTTCTTCTTCAACAATACACTTAATTAAGGCCTATAAGGGCATAAAGGGGCCATTTAAAACATAAGAAAGGTGTAAATATTGATGACAAGCCTAGGAAAGTGTGAAAGTTTGTTACAATACTTTACAACACTTTGAAATAGGTCTTGGTAAGATTATTTTAAGTGAATTATAACATTAAATGGACCTAGAAAAGTGTGAAGATATATTACAACATGTTACAAGACTCTTGCAAGACATCAATAAATGTATTTTATTCAATTTGCAAGGGCCCAAGACCTATTGTGGATGTGTAAACACCTATCAAAACTAAATCAAGGCCTCATAAAGTTCAATTTATCATCAATTATTCCCATATCAAGCAAAGTATACACTTTTTTGGCAACACACTGTCGATAACTCAAAGTTTGTCGATGAGGGAGCAACTCCGGCCAAAGGAGGATAGAGCATGATGCTCTTGCATCATATTGGCATTGTGGTGCTTGTGTGGAGTTTATGTGGTGTTGTGATGTGGAGATGTGATCATGAAATTTCATTTGTATACCCCTTTTGGTTGAGCCCTTACTTCCCCTTTTGTGGTTTCCCTTGGAGAAAGCAATGTGCTAGATTGTGTGTATTTCTTTTGTCTATGTGTGGTTGTACTTGTGTGTTCTTGTGTTGTGTTGAAATTTTTGTGGTGGATAAGTGGTTTCCTTGCTCAGGGGTGGGTTGTTATCAACCCTATGGTTGGGAGGAGAGCCATCAGAACATAGTTTTTTTTCCTCATTTGTGTATTTTTTCAGGTTCCTCGATGAAGGTTATTTTTTTAAGTTGTTCATGTTACGGGAAGGAAAGAAATAATGGTGTTGGGTTCAAGAAAGCTTCCTTGTTTCTTGATGTGTTGAGTACATACTATGTTGTAAAATCTTGTGTAAGTTTTGCATTCGTACTATTAGTTTTATGTTTGGGAGAAATTATGGCAAAGTTATTTTCTCTTTAACTGAAATCTTTGACTCAAAATTGATGCTATGTAATAATACAGTGATTCATTGTAATGCAGTGATAATTTTCATGTATATCACTATTTGAGGGTTCATTTATTTAATAGTTTCTATTAAGAAAAAGTTGTGTTCCTATATATCATTATGATAAGAAAGGAACATAAATTTGTTACCCTAGGCAAGGTTGCCCCTTGGCCCCTGCCCTCTTTGTTATTGCCTTTGATGCCCTGTATTACATTCTTAGAGATAACTCAATCTCCCCTACTATTAGGGGCACATCTCTCCCTACTAATGAAGAGCTTATAAACTGCCAATTTGTAGATGATATTGCTATTTTCTTTGAAGCTATTGCTGACAAATTTGAAGCTCTGCAAAACAAACTTAATTTTTTTTGCACTATTTCTGGCGCTCATTCATCCCACTCCAAATCTATATGTTTTGGATCGGATGAGCAACCCCCTGACTGATTTAAAAACTATGATTTTCAATGGGGAGGTCCACATAAAATTGTGAGATATCTAGGCATACCTTTCTCTATTGAACCCTCCCTTAAGGATATGTGGTCTTGGGTTAAAGATAAAATCACTAAGAAGTTGGATAAGTGGCACAACAGATCTTTATCCCTTGCTAGCAGAGTTCAAGTCTGCCAAAAAATTCTTTCTTCCTACAATATCTACTATTCCTCAGCTTGGATGTTCAGTAATTACCAAATCTTGGAAATACAAAAGGCCGTCAGAAACTTTCTCTGGTCTGATGGTAAAGGAAATAGAAAGATGCATGTTGTTAAATGGGATTGGTGCCATACTGATAAGCTCCTCGGGGGCTTAGGCTTGAAGGATCTTAAACTCCAAGGGATTTCCCTTGCCGCCAAGTGGATTTTTCACTCTATGGATGGTAATGATCCATGGAAGATCCTTGTTAGGAACAATATAGAAAGGGATTCCCCAAAAATGCAAAATATTGGAAGAATCTGCCTTTTAATGATCTAATTATTGGCAACTTTCTTATTGTTGTACAAGGATCTGTTGTCTTTAGATCCATATGGAAAGCTTGGAATCATGTCAGGAAATATATTACTAACAAGGCCTTCCATGATGATAATCAACTATATGGTGAAAGGTCCATCTGGTGGAACTTGCACTCATTTGGAAAACCCCTGGCCCTCTCCCAAGGCTACTCTGCTAGATACTGGTCTAATATGGGCATTTCTCAATTGGCTAACCTCTTTGAGCATGACAGGATAATCAGTTGGGATGATCTTAGAAGCAATTTTGATATCCTGGCCTCCCAGAAGAAAACTTATAATATGATTCTTAAAGCTACCAAGGACTTACCTACTACTTGTCATATGGACTCTCATAGATATTTAAACTGCAAATGGCCGGATGGGACCATTATATCCAAAATCAAAGCTAAAAACATCTACAATGTGATTGGATATAATGATGCCATCATTGACCATGTCAATTCTATTTGGTACTCGACCCTTGACATCTGCTCTTGGAAGAATTATTTTGATATATTGTGGAAAGGCCCTATTGAGCCTAAGATAAAATGTTTTAAATAGCTGTTGGTTCTTAACAGACTCCCAATTAGAAAAGATAACTCTGCGGCTGATTACTATAACTTGTGCAGACTACCTGAGTCTAGTAGACACATTCTCTTTGACTGTATTTTTGGTAAGGAAATTTGGCATATGTTTGGTATCACTTATCCTATGAATATTAATATTCTTGAAATTATTACTAGGCATATTGATGGGCTAAAAAAAGATACTAATTTGTTTTGGAACATTCTCTCTTCTAATATTTTATGGCAGATTTGGAAATGTAGAAATGAGGAAAGGTATCAAAACAACCCCAGAGTTCTTACTGAGTCTTTTCAAAAACTCACATATTTTAAAATCTTCTTGTAGGTTCATACAACTATGTTGATTGATAAGGAAAAGTTCAAAAGGTTCCTGAAGACGGGATATGCCACTTTCTTCGTCTTTGAGATGAAGGATGGATATGATTGGAGGGAGAATATGGATTACCTGCAGATGTTCGAGAGGACTTGCAAGAAGCTTAACCAGGAGGTTAAGAAAAATAAAAACTCCAAAAAGGACCAAATCCTTATGCTTGCACAAATCCAGGAGAAGAAAAACATTGTGTGGATGGAGGGATCTATGGGGTGGACTGCCTGGGCAGACACCCATGATGATATCTTACACTAGGCTTTTGGTTTCCTTCTTGTATCTATGTATAGGACTATCTGATATGTAGATATCGTGATACTCTTGATGTGAGGCTTGGCCTCTTATTTTTGTACATTTCGATGTAACTAGTTATGTTTTCGTGACCCCCTTATATATAATACAAAAAAATAAATTCGTTACCTATAAAAGAAACTAAGCACACGTTTTATTATCAATGTAACTCTACAAATGATCTTGTCCAAGAGAAATCTGATTATTGTATATGCTTTTCAATATTATGTATGTTGCAATATGCATAATTTGTTGCTAAAAGATGGGTAAATCTGATTATTGTATATGCCATTTCAATATTATGTATGTTGCAATATACATAATTTGTTGCTAAAAGATGGGTAGAGCTCTGGTACAACAACGACCATAGGGAGGATTGTTCCTTTTGTGTTGCTTAAGGAATATTAAAAGAATGGGAGAAAATTTGTAAAGCTTTGAGTTCTTTTCTGTTTCCATTTAGCCCAGGGATTTGAAGTAGATAACAATCAGAGACTTAAGGGATGTAATGAATGGTTTTTGTTTAAATCCACCATACTTTTATCAGGCATGACAGGATTGTGGGATCCCGAACCAGAGAGTGGCTAAACCCAATCAGGGAATTCGTTACAGGGCAAACTGAAAGGTATGTGAGGAATCAGACTTGAAATGTCATTCCGGCCTTAGGTGGTAAGGGGCTATTGTTGTTTCCATATCGTTGTCCACTCCAGGCTTGTTGCGGGTAAATGCATTTATTCCTCGTTCCCTTTGAGTCATGTCGTCTTCTAAAAATTTCCTTCTGGCCTAGCAACCATTCGCTTAAATACTCTTGTCTTCATTCTGCAGAATCAGGTAATGAAATGCGTACTTCATAACCTTGTTGTCTAGGGTCGATCTGAACTTTTATCATACTCAATCAGCCAGTGTCAGGGAAATATCACCTTGGAGCTTTGTGCAGTCGATTTTTCCTTCGACGTGCCCTATATTCATACCTGGTATTATAGCTTCTAATCTTCAAATTTGCCTCAACTCGGATCGCTGAGGGCAGTGTGGTTCAGACGGTTGCAAATTTAGTTCGTTGCCAAGCGGCTAAATGACCCTGGCGTAGTATTTACTCGGTTGGTTGAAAGGAAGTGAAAATTTAAATAACATAGTTGTCCCTGAGCTTCTACCTAGTTACGATTTTCAAGGGGTATTAGATTGTGTTGGACCATTGTGCGGTGGCTCATTTAACAAATACATTTAAGCAGTGGTTAAAGATGTCGGGGCTTAGACCGGAGGTTGGAATGACACATCTTGTAACGGCAGATTTTGAAGCAAGGAAACTGAATCCTATTTAATGGAATCATAGAGAATCATAGGCATGTAAAATATGTATTAGGCTTGTTGGTTTCTTCCGTCATCGAGTGTCTCCTATCCGAGAATAGATTTTATTTAAAGTAAATGAAAGAAAGATAATTGTTTACTAAAAAAAATTGTTTAGTTAAGGGAGAGGGGTCTATAGTGAGCCACGTTAATTTTGTGCTTTTCAAAGTCTTATGTGAAAATTTCAAATCACTCCCAAATTTGTACAAAAGCTTATTTGGCAAGTCGCCTACTTATAAAAATTGGTTTCAAGGCCACATCATCAAATATGATGCAACATCAACATGCTTTTTGTCAAGGTATCAAAAAAGACCCAAAAAGAAGGTGAGACCAATAGTGGGTCACTAAGTCATGTATTATTGGTATGTTGATGTGGCATCACATGATTTTTAAATTTGTGTACTTTATGGATAAAAGTGTTTTGAAAATTAGATATTAAGTGTAAGTTTATTAGATATTAAGCACACCTACTATAAGGCCCACTCAGACATACTTCTATACCCACCATCGGACCTCTACCCATTATGGGACCCTTTCCCTTATCAGGGGTGAGTTATGAAAAAAAATTGATAGTTCAAAGCAATTTACTCTCTAATCCCAAGTTTTATGGACGTATGCATTTAATGGTAAATGAAGTTAATTTTAATAAGGATACTCTACTGGCCCACCTATTAGGGATGCTTAGATAGTAACTATGGCTTATATATTGAATAATCTAATTTGGAATTTAGTCAACTATAATGTTTGGTGTAGGGTTGTCTTTTAGGCAGAGCAAGTCACCTAGTATTAAACCACCACATGAATAAGAATCAAGAATTTTATCTTGATTGGTCAACAATAGTTTTAGGAAGAAATGGGTAAATTTTGTTATCAACATTTAATTCTTGAAAATCGGTTGGGATTGAAGGTTAGTGATAAGAGAAGATAGTAGCTGAAAATTTTTAGAAGTTGATATTAGAAAACTACCTCATCACTACTCTTTGTTAATCTTAGGTGACAACTATTAGATGACTAGACCAAACTTATATTTAGCATAAAATATCTAATTAAAAAGAAATTTTGAGATTCTATTTTATCCATCCTTTTGGGTTAAGCAATTTACTTCAATGAAGGAAGTTTCGAAAAGCTTAAATGAAGCGTTTAATTTGTAAATTCAATTTATCTTTTGAAAAATTGATCAATTACTTTTGGATCATGAAGCAAGCTTCAAGAGAAGTATTAAGTATTGACTTTAAGATGAGGTCCTTTTTTATTATTGATCTTTTGGAATTAAGTCATGGCTATCTTTGAGCTCAAGTAGGATTGTTTTCATTTGATACCTAATTTTCTCTTGTTTTGTTCACATGAATGTGAAAACTTTATTATTAAGTGTATTCTTGATTTGAATTCTTGAAAGGTTTAAGATTCGTATTACAATAATATGTTTCTTTCTATTATTTGAAAGAACTAATGGTACCTAAGAAAATTGGAAAATGATAGAAGTTCAAATTTAGTTTCTTTTATTGTATTTAAACTGCAAGATAAGATAATGGTATTTCTTAGTCATATTAAGCTCAATTTTTTTTATAAATTCTTTAATTACTTGATCATGTGAGGTATGAAGTTTTGACATAGTTTGTTTATTTTCCCAATAATTAAAGATAGGTGATGAGATGTTCTCAATTTGTCAATCTAGAAAATATAAATGTAGTAGAAAATGTTCCCTAAACTATTTGGATTTAACTTGGATGGTTTTATAGTTGCTAGGGAGAGATCATGTTGGATAGTTTATGTGATCAAATTTATTTTTAACTTAGAGTTTTCATTGCCTTAGTGGTAGTTGTTAAAAAAAATTGGTAGTTGTGTTTATTTTGAGATGGTGAATTCTAGGTGCATGACATTTGGTATCAAAGGCTAGGTTGAACACTAAGAACCTTGGACCACATGTTAGAATTTAAAACTAAACCTTCTTTCAAATTTTGTAGATGGCTCGTCCTAGAAGACCATCCAGAAGGACCCACCCCTAAGCCAACACTTTAGCTGGAGCATGTTCTGGTTCCTATCAATCTGAAAGAATCCAATATCAATCTCTGCCTGAATTAGGCCCCCAAATTCTTCTAGCCTTACAAAAATTGGTGTGGGTGATTGAGGAAAGACTACCCAAGCTCAACAAGAGCATCAATTGTCCCTAGAGGATGAGGACCAAGGGTTAGCCTATTGTGAGTAGAGTAGAAGTCCTCACCATATTCCATAGGTTTGAGTTGAAGAGATGGAAGACTCAGTATATATCTCTCCCCCTCAACATGAGCCACCTTACCAAGATATGGTGTACAGGGAAAACTTTATTGGTGAATCTTCACCAATTGGTGAATAGTAGAAGCTAAAAAGGATGTTGAATTGCTAGGTTTTCACAAAAATAATTTCATCTTGAAAATTTTTCCTATGCATTATTTTTTAAACAATGTGTCATTGGAACTGATTTGCTAGTAGTTCATACTATAATTACAAATATTAATTATATTTTCCAGTAATATTATATTACTACTATTAATTTTGGCGCAATATTGCCACAATAATAAATTACCATTTATTTTTTTGGATATTTTAGGCTTGAATAGGTCTTTTATTTATTGTCATTGAATCATTGATTATCATTTTAATTAGATGGTTGGAGGTTGATTATGTAACCTAATACACATGTGCCTTTTAAAAGGCTTGTTGAGGCCCATGATTTGTTTTGGGCCACACAATCAAATCTAATCGTGTTGACCAAAACAAATTCAAGGCCTCAACAAGACTTTTAAAATGCACGTATGTATTAGGTCACAGAATCAACCTACAACCATCCGATTAAAAAGCTAATCAATGGTAACAATTTAACATTTCATAATAGTCTTACTTTTAAAGTGATATTTTTAAAAACTAATTAATCCATGTGTGGTCCAATGCATTTTCGATAGTGAGTTTATGCTTGGTGGTGAGGGGCTCTACTCCTCGACCACACCTGTATTGTGACAGGAACACATGGGGGCCTCTATCCCCAGACCCCGCGAGGGGGCATTTCCCCCTCGACCCCCATAAGGGGGATTTTACTCCTTGACCCCTACAAGGGGCACTGCCTCTTGACCCCACCAGTGGCTTCCGCCCCTAGGGCCTTACTTCAATATTACAAAAAACAAGAAAAAGATGGGGAAATTGCACCGATCAACTATGTAAATTTTTAAAGGAGAGATTTGCCATTGTAATTAATCTTTTTAGTGATTATTCACTAGGATTAACCACTGTGATTATTATTTTTACCAATTATTCATTAAGATTCGCCAAGATTTTATAATTTTTTTAATGATGTGCATAGATTTGCCAGGAAAATTCATATTTTTTTCAAATAAAAGGAAAGATTCTCCAGGATTTTACACATTCTCCAAGGGGGGGTTTCTTAAAGTTATCCCTGATGGTGTACATGCCAAGGAGACATCAAGATACATGGGAAAAAATTAGAGATATGTTGCATCTCAAACCATCCACATTTTTTCAGGATCCACCATTGGAAGTGAGGCAGAGCCTTGGCTACTTAAGATGTTTTGGGTTGAGCACTTATGGTAGCAATGTTAAGGTACAATTTTCAATTCTTCAACTAAGGGGAAATTCTTCCACTTGGTGGAGGAAAGAGGAGTGAAAAAAATACTTGATCTTAGACACTCTAACTTGGAAAGTCTTTTTGGAGCATTTCATGGAACACTATATTTCAGAACATTACAGGTAGAAAAGGATTGATGAGTTTCATGACTTACAATAGAAGGACCTTACAATTAGTCAACATAAAAGAAAATTTCTAGAGTTGAATCAATATGTGGATAACATTCAAGATGAGAAGTTAATGGTCAATCATTTTGTTAGGGGTCTAAACCCAAGCATATCAGGACCTGTAAGGATGGCAGAACCTAAAACCTTAAAAGTGGCAGTAGAGAAAGCCTCAATCACAAAAGAAGTGCATGGGAAAATCTCAAGAGGCTTGAGAGTGGTTTAGAAATGGAAATCAAAACCAATTAGAGAAAGGCTTTCATAGGCCTCCCTTGGCCCAAAGAGGTGAACCTAAGCCAAATGTAGAAAATGAAAGACCACAACAGTAGTAGTAGGGTACGAGGAAGATATCAAATCAAAGTTAGCAAGGGGTCCAAAATAGGCCAAGGAATACTCAAGGGCCTAGAAGGGATTAGTGTCATTAGAATCAAGGTGCCAGACCTTTCGCCGCTCACTATACTCAACATTCTTTTAGAGGGAAAAGTGGTTCCAAAAAGCCAAGTGCTTCTCAATCTAGTAAGGACCCACACAGTGTAGGTAAATACAAGAGGCCCATGTTATGTATGTGGTTGGGCAGAACATTTGGCTAGGAATTGCCTAAAAGGATTTGGAGTTAGTCAAAAAATAGGTATATCAGAACCCATAGTGGGTGACGCGGGTAAATCTCATAGGGTGTTTGTTGCAGTGGATAACCATCAAGAAAATCATCAGGCCACAATAATTTGTGTAGCAAGTATGATACATGGTATTTTTGCAAATGTTTTGATAGATTGAAGAGCCACATATTCTTTTATTTCCCCTTCCTTGGTAAAATGAACTGGACTAGTGGAAGCTAGGTAGTAGGAAAAATGGGAAGTAGAGCTAGCCTCAGGGAGCAAAGTGATTGTTGATTCCATGTTTGATAGGCATATTTTGGGGGTTGGTTCCTTCAAAATAGTAGTTGATCTAGAGTGACCGCTTTGGGATCTTATGATGTGGCGTTGATAATGGTTTGCCTCAACTCTCATCAAGTAAAGATTGATTGCACAAACAAATGAGTTGAATATTTGGATGATTTGGGTCAGCTAGTTGTCATAATGGGGATTCAAAGGCCAATTTCCCTTATAATGATTTTAGCTATGCAACTTAAATGTTGTATGACGAAAGGTTGCAAAATGTTCAATATAACCATTAGTGACAATTTAAAAGAGTTAAAAGGCATGAAAGAGGTATCCTTAGATGAGCATCCCATCCTTAATGGTTTTTCCGATGTTTTCCAATCAAAGTTGCTAGGATTGGCCCCTAAACGTGAAGTTGATTTCCATATTGACTTGGTTCCAAGAGCCTCGCCTGTGGCAAGGACCCCATACAAGATGACCACTCAAGAGCTTAATGAACATAAATTACAATTGGAAGAGTTGTTAGAAAGGTGCCACATATGTCTAAGTGTATCTCCATGGGGTGTTCCAGTAATTTTTATGAAGAAGGATGGTTCCCTCAGATTGTGCATTGACTATAGTTAGTTGAATAAGTTAACAATAAAAAACTGATACCCCCTATTAAGGATTGATGATTTTTTTGATCAAAATATGGGATCCATGGTCTTTTCTAAGATTGATCTCAAATCAAGTTATCAACAGCTAAGGATTGTCGAAGCAGAAATCCATAAAACTACTTTCAAGACACATTATGGACATTATGAGTATATGGTTGTACCCTTTGGGTTAACCAATGCCTCGACGATATTCATGAGCTTAATGAATGATGTTTTTAGAACCTTACTAGATTGGTTTGTGTTGATATTTTTGGATGACATCCTGATTTATTCAAGGAATGAGGAAGAGCACGAAGATCACCTTCATCAAGTCCTGCAAGGCTTGAGAAAACATCAGTTATATGCTAACTTAGCAAAGTGTTCCTTCTTTCAAAAGAAGATCTAATATTTTGGGCACATCATTTTTGGGGAAGGTATATTAGTTGATCCCTCCTAGATTAAGGAAATAGTTGAATGGTCAACCCCCACCAATGTGTTAGAAGTGTGGAGTTTCATGGAGATTGCAAGTTATTATGATCACTTTTTGGATGAATTCTCCAAGATTTCTCATCCCATCACTTCACTTCAAGGAAAAGGGAAAATGTTCATATGGATATAATAGTGTGATCAAGCTTTCCAGACTCTCATGGAACATCTCACAAGTGCACCTATTTTAGTTGTTCTTGATGTAACCTTTGAGTTTATAGTTTGAACAAATGATTCATTGGAAAGAATAGGAGTCATGCTTATGCAAGAAGGAATATTTTTAGCATATGAGTCTTGGAAGCTTAAGAATCACACACTAATTTACCCCACTCATGACTTGGAACTAGCAACAGTAGTGCATGCGCTGACCCAATATCAAAATTTCCTTTTGGGCCATCATTTTGAGTTGCATACTAATCACCAAAGCCTCCAATACATATTCACTTAGCCCAATTTGAATGTGCACCAAAGAAGATGGATGGAATTTCTCTGTGAGTATGATTTTTATTTTTACTATATTCAACATAAGGAAAACATTATTGTCAATGCACTTAGTAGGTGTAGGAATGAATTGATGTCCATATCCTTTTGTTTTGATCTAAGGGCCCAGGTTTTGTAGCTTCGTCCAAAAGATCAATGGTATTGTGAGGTTAAACAACAGTTGAGTTATCAACAACCCTTGGAACATAAGTAAACAAGGTTTTTTCTAGATCAGGATGGGTTATTGCACCATCGAGGGTGAACCTATGTTCCTTTAGTGGGTAACCTCCAAGTAGGGATCGTGGCTTAGGCTCATAGGTTGCCATATGTAGCTCATCCGAGTTTCAATAAGATGGATGCCGATCTCAGAAAACTCTACCATTGGCATAGTTTGCGATGAGATATAGGAGAATTTGTAGCTAAGTGTTTGTAATGCTGGAGGGTCTAGGCTGAACATCAATATCTAGCAGGTTTGCTGTATATACATGAGATCCCTGAGTGGAAATGGGATGTGG
The DNA here is from genome assembly GCA_007258455.2 of Sequoia sempervirens. NCBI lineage: Eukaryota > Viridiplantae > Streptophyta > Pinopsida > Cupressales > Cupressaceae > Sequoia > Sequoia sempervirens. Next base: position 91,420,137 of record VDFB02075321.1, on the reverse strand, counting down.
TTTATATGTAATTTATTGTGGGGTTGCCTCTGTCATTTAGGAAACATGATGTTATCATGGTAACAATTGATACATTGACCAAGGTGGCACACTTCTCTCCATTTAGGACTACCTATACAGCACCGGCGGTAGCTTGAGTTTTTCTAAATGATATAGCAAGACTTCATGGTGTGCCTTGAAAAATAATTTCTAATAGAGATCTAGTGTTCAAATCAACCTTTTGGAGGTCTCTATAGTAGGCCTTGGGTAAGGATCTTAACTTTAGCACTACCTACCACCTAGAGACAGATGGCCAGATAAAAAGGGTCAATCAAATATTAGAGGATATGTTGCAGATGTATTTCATGGATCATCAATCCAAATGGGAAGAATATTTTCACCTAGTCGAATTTTCCTATAACAATATTTTCCACAACTCCTTGGGCATGTCATCGTATTAGGCTCTGTATGGGAGACCTTGTTAGACCCCACTATGTTGGGATTGCATTGAGGATCGGGTGTGAATTGGTCCCGAGTTGGTCCAAGAAATGGAACAACAAGTGGTTTTGATCAGCTAGTGACTATAAGAAGCACAAGATAAGCAAAAGAAGTATGTGGATGCGAAGAGGGTTGATCAAAGTTTCTCGGTTGGTGACAAGGTTTTCTTGAGGGTGTGACCACACAAAATCCCAATCCATTATGGGAAAGGGTCTAAGTTAGCCCTTCATTTTTTAGGGACATTTAAAGTGTTGGAGTGTGTTGGTCCTGTTGCCTATCATCTAGCATTGCCACCTAGTTTGGCCCATGTGCATGATGTTTTTCGTATTTCTGTTTTGTGGAGATACATTCATGATACTACTCACATACTGGATTGGAATGGTTTATAGGTGGAGGGGAATGGGAAATTGACCATGGAGCCAATACATTTGTTGGGATGATGGAACTTGACACTCCATAGATGAGAAATGGACCAAGTCAAGATCCAAAGGGATAGATATGATGAGGTTTCTACCACTTGGGAGGATGTTGCACTTATGAAGACACTTTATCAATTTTTTTTACGACTTCCAAGAGGAAGCCTAATCCTAGGGGGAGGATTTGAGACTCCCCAACTTGTATCTATTTGTTTGCTTGTATTAGATGATGTACCTAGAACTTTTCATTTTGCTACATTCTTGATACTCATACTATTTATGATAATGATCTATTATTTTTTATATGAGATGTTAATGAATGTAATGTTTTAGTACTTATGATTAATTGGATGTGATTTTGATTAAGGTAATTTATTATGATGGAATATATATATATATATATGATGTTTTATGAAGGTTATCTGATCATGTCAATATTGTGAAATGTATTCTTTTATTATGTATCTACTTGCATATATATGTTCCTATAGTACTGACACATTTTGTGAGTGTGTACGAGTTTTAACAACCGATGGATGTGTGGGTTCCACTTACCCACCTTTTGTATTGTTTTTGTTACATTCATCCTAGTCCTTGGTTCATAAGTTTTGATGTAAAGATTCAAAATATTTCATGTTGATATTATATTTATTTCGTTGTGTTTTGTGTTAACTTTTTCCTTGTAATTTTAAATAGTATTTTTGAAGTCTTTTAAGAGAAATTTGGGGTCTATTTTATGTTGGGGAATAGCCTATGCCTTAGGTGTAAGGGTTAGGAGTTTTTTTTTTTTTATCATTTTTGTCCTTTTTAAAAGTGTTCATGCCCATTTTTATGTCCCCTTTGTAAAAGTGACCAAAATGGGGAATTGGTTTTGTTGGTTGAGTTTGTTGGGAGGGAGTAACTTCTTCCTTCCCTTATATAACCCCTCCTTATTGAGGGGAAGGGGGTTACCATGCCATTTTTTTAATCTCTCTTTGAATTTTGAGTTGTTTCTTTTGAGGGGAGTTTTGAGAGGAGATCTTGGAAGAGAAAAGAAAAGCCATCCATTGTTGGGATCATTGCTCTTGAAGTTATTCCTCTCTCTTATTCTTGTATTGCATGTTATTATGGAAATTGTCATGAAAATTTTGTTTCATAGTTTTATGTGTAATGATCTTATTGTCTTTTCCATTATGTATTGTTTCCATTGATGTCGTGTATCTTTTAGAGGAGTTGACCCCCTATGTTAGAGGAGTTTTGGTCCTCCAAGGTATAGGGGTATTGAGTGGGTGCAACTCCCACACTTAGGGGATTCCTTTCTAGGATATGAGTATCCCTTTTAGGTGATGGCCATCACTAGGGTATGAGTACCCCTTTTTTATTCGTGGGATGTGAGCATCCCCTTGTGCTTTCTCTATTTGAGTGGAGGAATAAGGGGTGTTGGTATCTGTGATATGGTGATTGGTGGATTGGAATTCTGGTGCTTGTGTGGAGTTTATGTGGTGTTGTGATGCAGATATGTGATCATCATATTTCACTTATATACCCCTTTTGGTTGAGCCCCTTCTCACCCTTTTGTGGTTTCCCTTGGGCAAACCAATGTGGTAAATTGTGTTTGTATTTCTTTGGTCTATGTGTAGTTGTACTTGTGTGTTCTTGTGTTGTGTTGAAATTTATTTGGTGGCTAAGTGGTTGCCTTGCTCGGGGGTGGGTTGTTATCAACCCTATGGTTGGGAGGAGAGCCATCAAAACATAGTTTTTTTCCCTCATTTGCGTATTTTTAGGTTCCTCAATGAAGGTTATTTTATTGAACTCATTCATGTTCAGGGAAGGAAATGAATAATGGTGTTAGGCTCAAGAAAGCTTCCTTATTTCTTGATGTGTTGAGTACATACGATGTTGTAAAATATTGTGCAAAGAGTTGCATTTGTACTATTACTTTTATGTTTGGGAGAAAAGATGGCAAGGATATTTTGTCTGCAAGTGAAATCTTTGACTCAAAATTTATGCTATGTAATAATATAGTGATTCATTGTAATACAGTAATAATTTTCATGTATATCACTATTTAATGGTTCATGTATTTAATAGTTTCTATTAAGTGAAAGTTGTGTTAATATATATAACTATGATAAGAAAGGAAAAATTTGTTTCTTGTAAAAGAAATTGAGCACACATTTTTATTAATAATGTAACTTTACAAATGATCTTGTCCAAGAGAAATCTGATTATTGTATATGTCATTTCAATATGATGTATGTTGCAATATGTATAATTTGTTGATAAAAATGGGTAGAGCTCTGGTATAACAACGACCATAGGGAGGATTATTCTTTTTGTGTTGCTTAAGGAATATTAGAAGAATGGGAGAAAATTTCTAAAGCATTGAGTTCTTTTCCATTTCCATTTAACCCAAGGATTCGAAGTAGATAACAGTCAAGACTTAAGGGATGTAATGAATGGGTTATGTTTAAATCCACCATACTTTTATTGGGCATGACAAGATTGTGGGATCCGGAACCAGAGAGTGGCTAAACCAAATCTGGGAATGCGTTATAGAGATAATTGAAAGGTATGTGAGGTATCAGACTTGAAATGTCATCCCAGCCTAAGGTGGTAAGGGGCTATTGTTATTTCAATATCGTTGTCCCCTCTAGGCTCGGTGTAGGTAAGTGCATTTAATCTTCGTTCCCTTTGAGTCATGTCATCTTCTAGAAATTTCCTTCTGGCCTAGTAACCGTCCACTTTTGTTCTTGTCTTTATTCCACAGAATCGGACAAACAAATGCATACTTCATATCCTTGTTTTCTGGGGTCGATCTGAAATTTTATCATACTCAATCGACCTGTGTGAAGGAAATATCACCTTGGAGCTTTGTGTTGTCGACTTTTTCTTCGACGTGCCCTGTATTCATACCTGGTGTTTCTGTAAATCTGTTACTGGCTGTTCGCCACTTCTAATCTTCAAATTTTCCTCAACTCGGATCGCTGAGGGTAGCGTGGTTCAAACGGTTGCAAATTTAGTTCGTTACCAGGTGGCTAAATGACCCTGGCGTAGTATTTACTCGGTTGGTTGAAAGGAAGTGAAAATTTAAATAACATAGTTGTCCCTGAGCTTCTACCTAGTTACGATTTTCAAGGGGTATTAGATTGTGTTGGACCATTGTGCGGTGGCTCATTTAACAAATACATTTATGCAGTGGTTAAAGATGTCGGGGCTTAAATCGGAGGTTGGAACGACACATCTCGTAACTGCGGATTTTGAAGAAAGGAAACTGAATCATATTTAATGGAATCGTAGAGAAACATAGGAACGTAAAAATATGTATTAGGCTTGCTGGTTTCTTTCGTCATCGTGTGTCTCCTGTCCGAGAATAGATTTTATTTGAAGTAAATGAAAGAAAGCTAATTGTTTACGAAAAAATTGTTTAGTTATCGGGTGAGGGTTATTAAAAAATATTGATGGTTCAGAGCGATTTACTCTCTAATCCCAACTTTTCTAGAATTATGCATTTAAGGGTAAATGAGGTTAAGTTTAATAAGGAGATTCTAGTGTTCCAGCTATTAGGGATGCACGAACAATAATTATGGCTTATATATTGAATATTCTGATCTGGAATTTAGCCAATCGTACTGTTCAGTATAGGGGTGTGTCTTTTAGGTAGAACAAGTCACTTTGTATTAAACTGCCACAAAAATAAGAATCAATAATTTTATCTTTATTGGTCAACAATAGTTTTAGGAAGAAATGGGTAAATTTTGTTATCAACATTTAATTCTCAAAAATCGGTTGGGGTTGAAGGTTCGTGATAAGGGAAGATAGTGGCTGAACATTTTCAGAAGTTGATATTAGAAAACTACCTCATCACTACTCTTTGTTAATCTTAGATGACAACTATTAGATAACTAGACCTTACTTATATTGAGCATAAAATATCTAATTAAAAAGAAATTTTGAGATTCTATTTTATCCATCCTTTTAGGTTAAGTAATTTACTTCAATGAAAGTAGTTTTTAAAATCTTAAATGAAGGGCTTAACTTGTAAATTCAATTTATCTTTTGAAGCATTGATCAATTACTTCTGGATCATGAAGCAAGCTTCAAGAGAAGTATTTAACTTTAAGGTGAGGTCCCTTTTTATTATTGAGGTTTTAGAATTAAGTCATAGCTATATTTGAGCTCAAATACGATCATTTTCATTTGATACCTAAGTTGCTCTTGTTTTGTTCACATGAATGTGCAAACTTTATTATTAAGTGTATTCTTGATTTGAATTCTCTAAAGGTTTAAGATTCATCTTACAATAATATGTTTCTTGCTATTACTTGAAACAACCAATGGTACTTAAGAAAATTGTAAAATGATAGAAGTTCAAATTTAGTTTTTTTTTTAATGTATTTATAGTGAAAGATAAGATAATGGTATTCGTTAGTCATATTAAGCTCAATTGTGTTTAAAATTTCCTTTTAATTGCTTGATCATGTGAGGTATATAGTTTTGACATAGTTTGTTTATTTTCCCGATAATTGAGGATAAGTGATGAGATGTTCTCAATTTGTTGATTTAGAAAATACAAATGTAGTAGAAAATGTTCCCTAAACTATTTTGATTTAACTTGGATGGTTTTATAGTTGCTAGGGAGAGATCATGTTGGATAGTTTATGTCATCAAATTTATTTTTAACTTAGAATTTTCATTGCCTTAGTGGTAGTTGTTAAAAAATTTAGTAGTTGCGCTAATTTTTAGATGGTGAATTCTGGGGGCACAACACAATATCACATAACACATGAACACTGAGCTTTTTACGTGGGAAACCAAAAATGGGAAAACCATGGTGAGGATTAGCTCATAATATATTATAACCAATTATAGTATATTTACAGAAGTTCTCACTATAGGTGGACTCACTGTCTAAGTTGACTCACTGTCCACAAAGAGAAAAATATAGAAGAGTCACAGTATAGGTTAAAATTGAAACATCAAAAATAAGGTTTTTTATGATGAGGTTCACCACAATAAACTATTTTTCTAATTTTACTCAAAATGTAAGCTATGGAATGCAAATGTAGAATAGTGATAAAAACTAATAGAAATAGCAACCAAAAGGGAAGATCTAGAAAGCAGAAAATGATGTGTACCTTTCACCAAAATCACCTTTTGGAGCTCACTAAGGACTCATTCGCCCTATGGAAAATGGGTCTTGGCTAGGGTTCTTGAAAAATTATTTTTGGGTTCTCTTCTATCAAAAATAAATTTTATAGAGGATTTTCTATGATATGACACCTTTTCTTTCAAATTTTACAACTTTGCAACTTTCTTCAATTTTTCTCTTCAAATGATCTTTAACCTAAAACCTACAATAACACATCAAAGAGAGAAAAATGTTTTTTTTTTAGGGAATGGGGATTTTCCTTAGTCAAACCCCATTTTGCTAATTAAAACTTGAAATGAAACAATGAAATAACATGAAGGAATGATGAATAAAAAACAATATGTAACAACTCACCAAACCGTATTTGAACCTTGGATTACAAATCTAAAAAATACCATGAAGTAGCCTCGATTAATGTGGATCTTGATCATGAAACTTGTCTTGAAATAATTCCTTTGATATGCTTGATTAGATTTTGAACACTATTAGCTCAAAAAACATGCATGATGCAAGAAATATTTGACATGACAATGGAATATTGATTTCTGCAATAATCTTCTACAAATCTTCCCTTAGAATTCCTTGAAAATTCTCTTGATGTCATAAAATTTTCTATAAGGATGCTTGGATAAAAGCTCTAGGATCTTAGTGAAATAACCTCATATTTATACATATCTTAACAATAATTCCAGAAATTCAAATATCACAAGCCGACATTGAATTGTAGATTTGAAATCATTGAAAAACCACAAAAAATAAAATTTGAATTGAGGTCCTAGGTGTAAGTGAGGACTCATTTTCCCTATGGTGAATGGATCCTAGGCCACTTTCCTGGGACACATATTGCTTAATGTCAAACCTTATGTTATGGAATTTATGAATGTTGGGTTTTATTCCTTATAATTTATAATTAATTATGCTTGGATTTGAATAAAAGGGGCCAATTAAAAGGTAAATTAACCTCAATAAATTAATAAAGCCTTAGATTAGTGTGAATGTGTAAAGGTACACCAAAAAAAAGGTACAATTAAGTCCATTTAAATTAAAAGGGCCCTAAATTTAATGTGAATATGCAAAATACATAGTACAACACTAAATTAAGGTTTCATTAAGCTCATTTTATTTATTTTATTCATTCCCAAATTAAGTGTGAAAAAGGGATTCCTCTTTCTACACTGCATTTTTCCCCCACTTTAGTGTCAGGATGAGCACAAGTACAACCTCAAACTAAAGTAGACATTCAAGAAACTTATGTATGTAGAAATGTTAAAGATACACAATCAAAGAACATCAAATACCAGGAAGATCAAGCCTAGATTCTCCAATTGACCTGGAACACATCTAAGCTATCATTTTTTCTCTTTGCACATGCTCACTCTAAGATAGTGGAACTTCTAGCTATCCACTAGGTGAGTATCCCAAAAGGGTGGAAAATGAGAGAATCATATTAGGCTCCCATACCATATAAAATCTATCCTCCTAAAAACTTCAATAAGGTGCCACAAGGCAAGGCTCCATAGGTAAGAAAGGTGTGTTATGATAGGTGTCCTTGAATTTAGAGTTTGAGCTTCATAGGGCTTAACAAGCTACATTATGCTAAACACCTATGAACAAGGAAAGGATCCATAGGAAAGCAAGGTTTGTTATGCTTGGTGGACTTGAATTTAGGGTTTCAAGCTTCATAAGGTTAACAATATGTGTTATGCTAACACTTATGAACAATAATGCTAACTATAAAGGCTTTTTTTTGTTCAAAGGGATTTTTCTTAGCCCATGTAAATTTTTCTTCTTAGGGAACATTGTTTCTAATGTATCCAAGAGAGGACAAGTCAAGAATAAAAGGTTCACATCTTAGGGACTGCAGTGTGTCACATCACCACTAAGAGGAAAGTCATACAATAAGAAATATTGCACTCTTGGAGGACATCAAACCCCATGACACTACCAAGAAAAGGATGCATCACAAGAAAAATAAAATCACACCACGAAACATGAGAAATGGTGAAATATATTATCGATGTATGGACTCACTCTAAAGTGGTTGCTAACAACATTATTGTGAGAAATTGCTTTAAAGTAGCCAATGTTTAATCCTAAGACACAAGAGCTAACTCAGAAATCCCTATGCCAAGTCATATGTTTTTGAAATGAAGCTACATCACAAAAAAGGAAGGAGGGGTTTCCCCCAAAAATTCATAAGGGATATATGGATTCGAGTTCAATATACATTTGCTACAATGTTGTTCTAGAGCTCAAAAATGTCATTATTCCCAAAATACTCATAGAACTAGAAGAATGACATAAAAAGAGAAAAAATAAAGAAAAATTATTTTGGGTCAACATGGAAGAGTCCTAAATGTCTCGACACCTTACATAATCCCCAAAAGGAAAACAAAAGGCAAGTGAAAAAGGATAAAAATTTTATGACATAGAGAAGAATGTAGATACAAATAGAGGAATGCACAAAATGAGAGATAGATAGATCAAATAATGGGATCACATTATGCACATGAAATCACATAAATAAACAAGAAAAAAAAAGAATGAAAAATACTAGTAGGGTACATGCGATTCAACCTATAGTAGGTTGTTCACATCCCAATATTGATCAATATATACAAAAGGAAGACAACTAGCCAAAGGGACAACATCAAGTGCCAAACTAGGACATGCACCAAGATCAACACTCTTTTTAGGAGAATTGTGATTTAAGATCATAGAAGATGAGAAAAATGAGTTCAAATCATTATGCACTTGTTCATCAATATTTGAAATGTCAATATCATCATCTAAATTAATCACAATAGGAGGTTGAATGATAATGTCTCTTGAAGGTTATCTTTTATGTTGTGGTGAGGGTGAAGAGATATCATGCCTTGCAGGAGATAATTTTGGATTTCAATTTTCTTTGTTGCTATATTTTCTTCTTTAGTTTGTAACTTATGAGCAATAGCATGATGTCTATTCCTATGCTTTCTAGCATTTTGGTTTCTTCTCAGTATGTTGTCAATTTGTGATTGTGTAAGAGTGGGTTTAGCAACTATAGGTTTCTTTTCTTCCCTTAAGGTAGGAACATAAGGAACCATAGGAGGTTGTTTAACAACATTCTCATTATCTTTGTAAACTTGTTTGATTTTAGGAGGGACAAAAATATTGTTGTGATTATCTCATGGTCTCTTATAGGAAATGGTAGGATTATTTTTCATAGGTTATTCTTGGATATTTGGAATGGCTTTTAGTTCAATCATGGTTTTTTCAAGGATAGATGGCTCAATCATGATCTGAGGCATATTTCTAAGGGATGATTCTGCTATGTGCTTTGCCTTAAAATTTTGATATGATTTGAAAAAAAGTATTCATGGGGTCTAATTCAATCGGCTCAAGACAAAATAAATCCAATAAAAAGTTCCCACGGGAAGACACAAGATTAAAGCCACTATGATGCATAGTAAAGATATCATTTCCAAAAGGAAACTTTAAACATTTATGCACAACTGATGGGATGACATTTATGGAGCAAAGGCATGGATAGCTTAACTTCACATGAAATTGGTCAAATGAAGGGATTGTGGTGAGTGAGACATTTAATGTTTTTGGACCAACAGTGTGAGGGAGATTTATTAAGCCAATCACAAGGCATGCAAAACCAGTATGGGTTTTGATTCATGATTTCAGTCATTCATATGTATCTTGATAAAGGTCATGCACAAATAGGAATTATTTAGTGATCACGTTCTCGACACAGACAGGATAAATTAATATCCCATTAGTAGTCTTTTCATTGATTCTTCTAGCTATGTAAAGAGGACCATAAAAAAAAAAAAATTATTATGTCATTTTGTGAGAAAGCAATATCAAGAGGCCTTTTGGTTTGGACCATACGAGGTTTAGCTTCAACAAATGACACTATTTTAATCATTTTTTTCTCATTTTCATCTAATGTGTTTCATCATCTATGCCGACATTCATCACATGATTCTTTGTTTCACAAGATTTGACAAATGAAATAGTGTGTTTTGGCATGGGATTCGTAAAGATTTGTAAGTTTTGGTTAGGAGGAGCTATAGAATTATTACCTTGATCATTCACACCTCTGATTTGAAGTTAATCAGAATCAATGAGGTCTGTACAAGATGTTTAAGACACTTAAAATGTTCCATATCATGTTCATTTTGTTGGTGGTAATGGAAATAAGCATTTGATGTATAGTTTGAGGGTAATGGTTTATTAGGATTAGGAGCTCTGACAGGAGGTAAGGAAATCATATTCTTGTTGATGAGATATAACATGATATTATGGAGGGTTTTGGGTAAAGGGGTAAACTGTCTATTCCTATCCCCAAAGGAAAAATGATTTGCCATCTTTATAGCAACCACTTGTTTATCAACTTGTTTATTTGGTTGAGGGGAATTAAGTTCTCAAAATAACCTATTTTATTTCTTGAAAGGTTGGTAACTATTTTGAGGTGTGAATTCAAACTTTTCAAGATGGCTAGGTTGATTTTTCACATCACAACTACTAACCAAATTCTAGTAATCTTGAAGGGTTGTGAATAACTAATTTAAGGAAGGAAATCTCATCATCTCAAGATTTGTTTGTGTGGAAACAAAAAAAGTAACCCTTCTACTTTTTTTTCCTGTTTAGGCCTTCCTTGTGATTTTGGATTGATTTTTCCTTGATTTAATGATGTGATATGCTTTACACATCCACACTAGGTCTTGGTCCTTTGCAAACTGAATAAAATTCATTTATCGATGTCTTGTAAAGGTGTTGTAAAGTGTTGTAAATGACTTTCACACTTTTTAGACTCTTATTAAGTATTTAAGTAAAATGGACCTATTTTCCCCTTAATTCAATATTGCAAAAAGTATTTAATTTCATTCTCACATTAATCTAGAAGGTTTGTAAATTAAACCTAATTCTAATCTAGTGTTGTAATTGTTTTACACATTCGCATTGGATGTTGTTCCTTTCTAGGCTATGTGGACCTCATTTTAATGTTGTAGTGTGTATTTAATCACACTTTCACATTGAACTTTGTGTCCCTAGCCCTAATTACCCTTTACATCATAATTAATAGGCCCCTATGTTTGCAAATTACACATCCCTAGGCTTATTTTGATCAAAGACCTGATAAAATCAACATATAAACCTAATTTCTTCACTCGCCAACAATCCAGCTGGTGACAGAGCCCCTGTGGGACCAAGTCACCCATTTGGGTGAATTAGTCCCATCCAAGTGGGACTAATTCACCCAACTTGGTGACTTTGTCCCATCCAAGTGGGTTTTAAGTTTAATTTTCCTCCATGTCGACCATAGGGATCAAATTAATGGGAAAATTAGGTGGATTGTCTATAAATACAAGCTTATAAACCCTAATTCATGATCCTAATCATTCATTCATCATTCATCATCTATCTCAAATCAAGCAAGCTAGGGTTTTAGCATTCTAAGTCATCAAGATAGCTTTCTTAGATATTCAGGGGAAAATTCTTCAACTATTGTTGCAGAAATTCAAGATTAATCATCATGGAAATTTTATAATTCCTTCATTTCATGTTCATTCTTCATCTTATTTCTTCATTTGATTTAATTACCTAAAAGAGGTTTCACCAAGGCAAACCCCTATTCCCTAATATTCAACATTTTTCTTTCTTTCTTTGTGTATTTGCATATTTAGGTATTTGGAAGACTTGGAAATCATTAAAGAATAAGTTGAAAATTTTTTGAGGACATATCCTTGTTGGATAGGTGGAAAAATCCACCAAAAGTCACTTTCGGGCCTGAATTTGACAATTTCATAATCAAACACCTGGAGGAACAGAAAGTGCAAACTAAGGGCTTCCATTTCCACTTTCAGATTTTTAGAAAAGACAAAGTGGACTAAGTCACAAACAGTGACAACTTAGTCCCATTGTTCCTATTTTTTAGAATTTTTTGTAGACCTAGCTACCCATTTGGCTAAAACAGGCTTTGGTGCAGTTTTCCTGATCTGGGACTAAGTCGCCCAGATTGGCATAAATGTCCTAGTAGGTCAAATTTTTAGCATCAACAACATTTCCAGTCTTCAATACATTTCTAGGTGCATGCTTTATGTTTTACTTTCCTTTTTTGCTCTCTTTGCATTTTTATTAATCTTTCTATGTGTTTTTGCATACAACACTATGTTTTGAATTATTTTTCATTTCCTTAGTTTTTCATTATTAGTCAATATCTTTTATTATTTTTCTACATTTAGGACATTCCAATTAGATACCTTTCAACCATATTTGCATTAGTCTTGAGTGGTAACATTGCAATTTTTGGCCTACCTCTCTCCTTTTAGGTGAAAAACCCTAGAAGTGTTAGAGAGTCTTGTAGTGCCAAAATATTTGTCCACATTTTGGTGAACCTGACCTTAGAATATCATATTTTCTGATTTTTGATTCCATCATCATCCTAGAATTACCTTCCATTAACTTTGCATTAGGGTTTGAATTGATTAATTTGCATTCCAAGGTTTTAAATCTTGAATTAGTGAAAGTGCATATAGGTTGCATTTTTGCATCTTAAATCATTGAAAATTTATGAAATTCTACATTTTCACCTTAGGTCTACATCATACAGCACAAAAAACATCAAAGTCAATAAAAAAAATCTGAAAATTTTGAAAAAAATCCCCACTAGGACTCATTCGCTACCTTGGGCGACTTAGTCCCTTTATTCCCCTAAAACTGCCTTTCATGGTACTAAAAACCATGTTTCTACACTTTAGTTTGCTACCATTACCTATCTATATCAGTTAGTTGAGTTTTTGTAACATGCATTTCATAAAATCTAGCTTAATTTGGCTCATTTCATGCAAAGCTTAATTTCAAATTTGCATTCCCACATTGTTGCATAGCATAATCAATCAATTATCATCTAAAAATTTAATTTCCTTTTAGCCCTTTACATTGCATTTTTAATTTGCATAGATTGTTATTCAAACATGTTAGTATCTATCCTTTCTAAGTTTTCAAAGAGAAAGTTAGTTAATAAGCATGTTAGTCATTCATTCAATGCATTCCCTAGTTATTATAGTCTCTTAGTGCAAGAGAATGACAATATTAATGCCTTCCTTACACATACACCCCATACTATCTCTCCTATTTGTGTGGATGATGTGATAGAAGAGAATACAAACATATATACTCATGATGATCATAATTGTTCTTCTCCCAATACCTCTCCTTTTATTGACGAGGGTATCTTGGCGAAAGAAGATACAATCATTGATAATCATGAGGATCTTATTTTCCCTTCTCCTCACCCCCTTGGGAAGATATTTTAGCACAAGAGGATGAAATCATAGACACATTCCTAAATATCACCTTACCTAATTTCCATTCTCTTTTGGCTTGTGAGATTGATTTTGAGGAAAATGAGATTATAAATGATGAGGATATGTTGGTCTATAACAATCCTCTCTATGATCCTTCCCCTACCTCTCTTATTTTGGACAACATTAGGGAATAAAGGAATGAAGTCATATATGATCATGATAATCATACTTGGTCTTCTCCTAGTATCTCTCATAGTTATGAAGATGATACTTTGATGTTGGAAAACACAATGGATGAAATTCATGAGAATATTAGTTATCCCTCTTCAACTAGGACAACCCTGATTGAGGAAGACACTTCAACCACTGATCATTCCCCTTCTTGTGATGAAGTCAATATGGAAGAACCAAACATTGAATGTAAAGAACATCTAGTTTGTAGTTCTCTTAAACACTCTCTTAATAGGGAATGTATTAGGGTACAAGAAAACACCAACAATATCATATGCAAACAAAAAATCAACCTCAATTTGAAGTATCCTAAATTGCTTTTATGGATCCAACCTTGTTGTAAATATTAGGATTTCATGATAAGTCACCCTCTACTCCTAAAAGCAACAAGGTTATATGTACTATGATAAGTACCAACCCAAACGATATACAAAGACAAAAGAAACTTTAAGAAGCCACAAAGTTATTAGAAGATGCTTCGACAACCTTTGATTTCAAACCTCTATCCAAGGGAGAATACAAGATCATAACAAAAGAATCTAAAAAGAGAAAATAAACACTAGTAGAAGTAATACAAAATTCAATAGCATCCTCTTCAACCACTTTACAAGCAAAGACAACATCGAAGACAACCTTTGAGGAAATTGAACAACCACCATATCCAACAAAATAAACAAAACAACTTGGGAAAGGATGTGATGCTATAAAAAAATGTATCCATGTCCCTATAACACCGAAGACACAGGAAATAACTCATGATCTTGGTCATTGTCCCTTCCAACAGAAACCTTCAATCAATGTCAACACCATCACAAACAATTCTTCCAAGACAACCTTAACCTTGGTACATCCTAAACTAATAGATATCTCATTAAATATGTATCAAGCATAAACATTGTTTACTTATCAAAATAAATAACATTAGTTGCTTCTCCTTTCCATATAATAGTTGTAGGATGATAGAATACTCACTATTGCAAGGAGTAGCATATCATCATCACTTCCTGGCTCACCCTTTTCCTACACTAAGTGGGGGAAAGGGGTTAAGTAGCCTTGTCCTTGTATGTCACTTTTCATTGTCTCTTTTGACTAGTCGTTAACCTTTCATGAACATATAAGAGAAATCTTGGGATGTGAACAACATGCCCTCAGTTGGCTCGTATGTGACATATTCATCCATGATGTAGCTCAATTTGGAAACATATGAAATGGCATAGGGCTTTCCAAGTTGGCTTTCATGTCTTCTTTCATTTATCATCAACTACTTTAAAGCAATTTCTCACAGTAATGGTTTAGCAATCGCTTTAAAGTGGGAGCATACACATATAACTATCTTTTGGAAAAAAAATCATGCCATGATTTTTATTTTTTCATGTGATGTGTCCTCTTCTTGGTGATTTCATAGGGTTTGATGCCACCCAACAGTGTACAATAAACTAGCATGGCATGATGTGAAAGAGGCATCCCATGGGCAAAAATCTAACACTTTGACTTGTCCTCTCTTAGACACATTAGGCACAATGCTCCCTAAGAAGAAGACCTTACATGAACAAATCAAAATCCCTTTGAAATTTTTTATTTACATTACATTCAAAATAATTTACAAAAAAATTAGTTTCATTGTGATGCCTTATCAAATTTATCGGGAGGATAACTTTGGTATGGTTAGTATAATGGGAAGTCGATACACTGGTATGACTTACTCATTATACGGTGGGAAGTCGACACATTGGCATGACTTTCTCACTAAACCACTTCTTTGGGACAACTCAACCTATGGATGACCTAATGTTCTGTGGCCCCAGATTGAGTGTGCATCTTTGATCAACCTCATTTTTCTTTCCTTTACTTCTTGACATTGCATGATTTCCTATCTTGTTTTGTTGCATATTATACACCTTGTCTGTGTCCTTTTATGCTTATGTTGGTTTGACTTATGATCTTGGATCTTGGGGGTTTGATCGCTTCCTCATCATTTAATATCATAGACCATCCACATTGGTACAATTAAAATCTTCTTGACTGTCTACTTTAGTGTGAGTTTGAAGCAAGTTCACACTCTCACTAAAGTGGGGGATAAATGTAGAAATGAAAAAAGTAACCCTTCTAATTTTTCTTCCCGTTTAGGCCATCCTTCTGATTTCTGGTTAATTTTACCTTGATTTAATTATGCGAGGTGTTTTACACATCCACACTAGGTCTTGAGCCCTTGCAAAATGAATAAAATGCATTTATCAATGTCTTGTAAAGGTATTGTAAATGACTTTCACACTTTTCTAGACTTTTATTAAGTATTTAAGTCTAATGGACCTATTTTCTCCTTAATTCAATATTTTAAAATGTATTTAATTGCATTCTCAAATTAATCTAGAAGGCTTGTAAATTAAACCTAATTATAATCTAGTGTTGTAATGTGTTTTACACATTCAAATTGGATGTTGTGCCTTTCTAGGCTATGTGGACCTCATTTTAATGTTGTAGAATGTATTTAATCACACTTTCACATTAAAATTTGTGTCCCTAGCCCTAATTACCCTTTACATCATCATTAATAGGCCCCTATAGGCCCATATTGTGCATCCTACAACTTATTTTGATCAAAGACCCAATAGAATCAACATATAAAAGTAATTTCTTCACTCCCCGATAATCCAATTGCCAAAATAGCCCCTGTGGGGCCAATTCAACCATCCGGGTGAATTAGTCCCATCCAAGTGGGACTAAGTCATCTAGCTTGGCGACTTAGTCCCATTTGGACTATATTCAAGGTTCGAGTAGGAAAAAGTGGGTTTTCGGTTTAATTTTCCTCCTTGCTAGCCTTGGGGATCAAATTAACATGAAAATTAGGTGGATTTTCTATAAATACAAGCTTCTAAACCATAACTCATGAACCTAATCATAAATTCATCATTCATCATCCATCTCAAATCAAACAAGCTAGGGTTTTAATATTCTAAGTCATCAAGATAGCTTTCTAAGACATTCAAGGGTAGATTCTTCAATCATTATTGCCTAAATTCAAGATCAATCATCATGGAAAGTTTCTAATTCCTTCATTTCATGTTCATGCTTCATATTATTTCTTCATTTGTTTTAATTACCTAAAAGGGGTTTGACCAAGACAAACCCATATTCCCTAACATTCAACATTTCTCTTTCTTTCTTTGTGTATTCGTAGATTTAGGTATTTGGAAGTATTGGAAATCATTGAAGAATAATTATAAAAAATTTTGAAGACATCTCCTTGTTAGATAGGTCAAAATATCCACAAAAAGTCACTTTCAAGCTCGAATTTCATAGTTTTAGAACCAAACACCTGGAGGAATAGAAAATGCAAACTGAGGGCTTCGGTTTCCACATTCCAATTTTTAGAAAAATACAAAATGGACTAAGTCACCAATAGTGGAAACTTCATCCCACTATACCCAGTTTTTAGAAGTTTTTGTACATCTGGATACCCATTTGGCTGAAATGGGCTCTAGTGAAGTTTTCCAGATCTGGGACTAAGTTACCTAGAATGGCATAAATGTCCCAGTAGGTCAAATTTTTAGGATCAACAACATTCCCATTCTTCATTCCAGTATTCAATGCATTTCTAGGTGCATGCTTTCTATTTTAATTTCTTATTATGTTCTATTTTCATTTTTATTCATCTTTCTAGGTGTTTTTGCATACAACACTATGTTTTCAAACATTTTGCATTTCCTTAGTTTTGCATTATTAATCAATATCTTTTATCAGTTTTCTACATTTAGGAAATTCCATTTAGTTACATTTCAACCATATTTGCAATATTTTTGAGTGGGGACATTGCAATTTTTGGCCTACCTCTCTCCTTTTAGGTGAAAAACCCTAGAAGTGTTAGAGAGTCTTGTGGTGCCAAAATCTTTGTCCAGAGTTTGAATTTTCTCTTGCAAGTTGGAAATAAAAATTCTTTAAAGGTCCGCATCGAGAATCTTAATGTTTACTTGTGAATAAAGAATTTGATATCATGCTATGAAAATAGTGACTTTCTCATCATCCTTTTGTTTACATTTCAACAGGTCAGTTGAATTCATCTTGGGATCCATATGCAGGATCATCATGGAAAAATTAGAGTTAGGAAACTTGACGTAAAAATTTGAATAAGTTATCTATATTATTTCAAAAATCTATAAGAATAGAATCTATAGAAAATTGAACTTAGTTTCTAAACTACTAGGTTTATTTTTTTTTTTAAATAAAATCTATTTGGTGAAAATTTCAAATTTCAATGTAGTAGTACTTAAATTTTAGGGAAAAATAAGAAGTAGGTGTAATGCTGACCACCCTAACCACAATAAAAAATTATAATATTTTTTATAATATTTTAGATATAGGTAGAGGACTCATGTTGCGATGTAATGGATATTTTTGTAATTTTTTCCAAGTAAATAATTAATTATGAATTTTTTACAGCTTTTTAAAAATTTAAAACTTGTATGTCTGACCACCTTAACTTGGTCAAAACTTCATGAAATTCAATTTTTTTTTTAATCCCATAGTATACGAAACATAGAATGTGACGCATGTTTCAGATGCAAAAAATGTGATACCGTTTGAAAGCTATAGATGTTTTTCAATCAACCTATCAATCAGGACTTTAGTCGTAATTTAAATAGAAAATAAATAATAATTATTTATTAAATTCAAAATAAAGCATAATTTATATTGGTGGAAAGCTAAGAATCTCCTTTAAAAACCCTTTTCATTTCATCAATTTTGGGTAAAAAAAAAGTTGTCAGCCACATACTTTATATATACCCATCATATTGCCCCTTTTTGGCCCATCATGATCCTGCACATACCTATGTAGGGAAGAGTTTATCCAAGAGTTTGTCTTAAAAAATGAAATCACTACATAGGGTTGTGTAAGCAAAAACATGGCTAACATGATCTCCTTTCCTACCATATTTCTCAAATCTAGGAACCTCTATACTTTGTGGCATTTTTTTCCTCAATATCTCCAAGGATAATGGATTGGTTTTGATGTATTGTGAAGGTTGGCCATTGTTGTTTTGATTTAGGGTGGTGATTTGTTGTTGAAGGGATATCATGTTTTGCAAAAGTGTGTTAATAATGGGATCATTGTTGGTACTATGAGATGGAGGGGAATAAGGTGGAGTGGTGTATGTTTGTGGAGGGAAAGTTAATTGTCAGTTTTTAAGGGGAGATAGTCGAGGAGATATGATATTTGAATGCATAAAGCTATAAAGATTCCCAAAGGAAATACTTAAGGAAGTGTTGACATTACTAGTAGGTTTAATGGTTGTGGTAACATGAGTACTAGTGTATGTAGGAATGGATATGGGGATCATGGAATGTGGAGGAATGGAGTTCCCACCTTGTCCTTGAGTATAACAAAAAACTTGGGCACAACTAGTCATGGTAGACATGTTATTAGTAACAAGATGACCTGTACCTGACATAATCTCCATTCCCTTTTTGGTTTCAATATTTTTCCTTAGATTATCTAAAGTAGGAATGACACTAGTATCCATGTTTTCATTATGTGCAAAGTCTTGTAAATTTTCTTGGACTTCATCTATTCTTTGTTTTTCTTCTTGTGAGACATAAATAACATCATGCACGTTGGTTTTAGGTAAGGAAGTCATTGGAAATGAGGTATGCAGGTTATGATGCATAGTGGGTTGATTATCAACACTAAGAGAAAGAGTATTAGAAAATCCAAGGTCCATGATGAATGGTGTATCACAGGATGACATGAGTCCAAACTACATCTCACAATAGTATTGTGAATAGGACACCAAGTTGTAAAGATCATAAAAGATTCACAAAATCAATGTAAACCCAAAATGGAAAGAGGATAAAATGCAATGCAATGACCTAGAATGCAATATGTAAATGAACATTTCTTATTCTAAACAAGATAATTTTTTGATTACATTGTGCAATGCACTAACTTTATCAAATGAAGCTAGATATAACCAAATTAAAGAAACAAAAATTATGCAAATAAAAATAGAAAACTGAAAATAGCAAACAAGAATATAGAAATGAATGTTTTAATGCCTAGAGAATCATAATATAACCTTGATCAAGGAATTTTTCGCCCTAGGGAGAATGAGTCCTAGGTGAGGGTTTTGAAACAAGTTTTTATATATTTCTAAGTGAATTTTAGTAGTTTCCAAGTTCTGGTCTAATACAACAAGTTTCAATTTTAATTTTTTGTGAAATGAGGATTGAATGCAAATGCAAAATATGACAAAATAAGAACCTTGAACACCTAATTTGATATGAAATTTTGTTTCAAATTTCAAATGAAAATGAAAATGATGTAATGCTATGTAAAGTATATGCAAGATGATTGATTTTTTTGTATTTTTAGATTTAAAGAATGAAAAATATGCAATCCTAAAATCGTTAAATAAAATGCAAAGTTCAATACAAACTATGAAATCCTAAATGAGACACAATTAAATGCAAAGAGATGAAAAACAATGCAAAATCTAAATCTAGGGTGAAAGAGGACTCCCAAATCAGAAAATGCAAGGATCAAACTCATGTACACCAAAATGAAGCATCGAAAAAGATATGTTGGGTGAAGATGTTATGAAAGGGGGTCCACCACAAGAACCTATTTTTCTAATTTCACTCAAAATATAAGCTATGAAATGCAAATAAAGAACATTAATGAAAACTAACAGAAACAACAACCAAAAACAAAGATGTAGAAAGGGGGAAATAATGTGTACCTTTCACCAAAATCAACTTTTGGAGTTCACTGAGGATTCATTCACCCTATGATGAATAGGTCTTGGCTAGGGCTCCTAAAAAAATACTTCATGGTCTCTCTTCTATTGTGTCTAGGATCAAATTCCAGATTTTCACTATCAGATAGCCAAGAATAAATTCTATAAATGAGTTTTCATGATATGACAACTTTTCATGTAACTTTGATAACTTTGCAACTTTCTTCAATTTTTCTCTTCAAATGATCTTCAACCTAAAACCTACAAACACACAAAAGAGAGAAAAATGTTATTTTGTTAGGGAAAGGGGGTTTTCCTTGGTCAAACCTCATTTTGGTAATTAAACCTTGAAATGAAACAATGAAATAGCATGAAGGAATGATGAATGAAAAAATTATGTAGAAAATTACCAAACCTTATTTGAACCTTCGATTACAAATTTGTAAACTAGCATGAAGTGGCTTCAATGAATGTAGATATTGACCATGAAACTTGTCTTGAAATAATTCCTTTGACATGCTTGATTAGATCTTGAATATTACATCACCATGTTAGCTTAAACAACATGCATGATGTAAGAAATATTTGACATGACAATGGAATCTTGATTGCTGCAATAATATTCTACAAATCTACCCTTAGAGTTCCTTGAAAATTCTCTTGATCTCATAAACTTTGTTATAAGGATGCTTGCATAAAAGCTCTAGGATGTTAGTGAAATAACCTCATATTTATACATATCTTAACAAATGTAACTCCAAAAATTCAAATATCATAAGCCGAAATTGAATTGTAGATTTGAAATCATTAAAAAATTTCCAAAAACATAATTTGAATTTAGGTCCTAGGTGCAAGTGAGGACTCATTCACCCTATGGTGAATGGGTCCTAAGCCACTTCCTAGGACACAAATTGCTTAGTTTTAAACCTTATGTTATGGAATTTATGAATGTTGGGATTTGTCCCTCAAAATTTGCAATTAATTATTCTTGGATTTAAATTAAAGGGGCCAATTAAGGAAAATTAACCTCAATCAATTAATAAATCCCTATATTAGTGTGAAAGTGTAAAGGTACACATTACAACACAAAAAACAAGGCACAATTAAGTCCATTTCAATTAAAAGGGCCCTAAACTTAATGTGAATATGAAAAATACATATCACAACACTAAATGAAGGCATCCTTAAGCTCATTTTATTTATTATTATTCATTCCCAAGTTAAGTGTGAAAAAGGGATACTTTTTCCTACACTACAAAAAATTTATAGTTGCATTTATCATATGCATGAACTACATTTCCCATGAAGCTCAATAAACTAACTTTACACACTTCATTTGATTTTGGTCTAGCACTATTTTTCTTTGGATTCACATCACTCTAATACTCAATATTCACAACTTAAATTTGCATTTCTCTAATAATATCCATATCATTCACATCATATTCATGTCTCACATTTATCAAAACACAAAAATTATCTAGCATATATATACACTTCAAGTACAACATCAATTAGGTCACCTAATTATATGTATCATACAAAATATACAATATATGACTTGTCAGCTCAAAACCTTCCACACACACCTCACACAAAAATTCAATCCTTAAAACAATTTGAAATAGATCAAGATGGACTTATAATATCTCCCATATAACTCTATAACACTTATTTAACCTTCACATATCTTCACATCTATTATGCCAGCACCACATAAGACCTAATACAAAAATTCTTCAACTATATACCCATATTTGGATGTGCGTACCACAAAAAATCATGGAAACTAGAATTCATACTCTATTAAAATCTATCAATATCTCCTTATGACTATAAAGTCAAAGACCTATCCATAAAAAAATGTGAAATCTCCTACTCATTTGCACTGTATAGAAAATGACTGTAATTTGTCAAGCTAAACTTTTGTTATCCATAACTTTCAAACTAGAGTTCAAAACAAGATGGAATTTTAGAATTAGATGCTTCTTGTTTATCACTTGGAATAATGATAGGGGGGTGAATAAGTATTCTATTAAACCATCCAATTACTAACCATCCAATTTCCAAAGCATGCTTAACAATTATAAGGAATGAAAGAATGAACAATCCATAACACACAACACATCAACACCTGAATTTTTTAAATGGAAAACCCAAGGTAGGAAAAACCATGGAGAGGATTAAATCATAATATGTTATAAATAGTTATAAGATATTACATAAATGCTCATTTCTAAGAGGACTCACTATCCAAGTGAACTCATTGTTCATAGAGAAAATAAAGATAAAAAGAGGTGGCTTCACAGCCAAAATTTGAACTGAAAAAATTGCATCTAACATATTTTGTCCATTTAGTTCCTTTGAAGCTCATAACACACTATAACCAACATAGATTACAAGGCTCTAGTCTCCTTTATACTTCACACAACTTTTCTCAATACTCACAACATATTCTTACAATTCTACAAAAAATTGCATCACTTATTGCATTCAAATCATGTATGCATTAGATTCTAATCTGCAACTCAAATCAACCTTGAATATGTAGTAAACTCCATAAAAACATCAATTAGTTCAACCTAATTATATCTAGCCTCAAATTATATAAAACATGTCTTGTCGGCATCCAATTCAAACCGAAATTATCTTCACACCCAAAACATAAGCAATATAGGTCAACATGGACATATAAAAACTCCCTTTTCCATTTGAAAAAAAAAATTCAATGTTCATAACTCTTTACATACCTTAACTCGGCCAAGTATAGAACCAAAAAGTAAAACACTCCAACTAATCATCATCATAGGATATGTGGAAAACAAAATGTCACATCAACTATAAAATATAATATACTAAAACCTAAAAACATTCTCTCAAAAATGAAAAGACTAACTCAAATCCACGAAGGAATGCAAACTAGTTACATAATAGATAGTACACATAAAAATACATAAACATATCTACCGAACTTTTATTACTTGCAACTTTTCAACCACTTATCCAAAACAATTGAAATTCTGAAATAAGATGCTAGTGATATCCATGAACAACATACCAGAACTACGTAAGTAGATCTAACAAGGCAAAAAAATGTGAACCAAAATACCAAAGGGTACTATGTGTTGATGTTGTCTATGTATATACTAAGAAAAAAACCTTTTTCAAAATAACTCTTCTATATAGGGTATGTACAGGACCATGATGGGCCAAAAAGTGGTGATATGATGGGTATGTGTAGCGTATGTGGCTGATGACTTTTTCTTAACCCAAAATTGATGAAATGAAAAGGGTTTCTAAAGGATATTCTTAGCTTTCCACCAATATAAATTATGTTTTACTTTTAATTTAATAAATAATTATTATTCATTTTCTATTTCAGTTATGACTAAAGTCTTGATTGATAGGCTGATTGAAAAACATCTATAGCTTTCAAACATTATCACATTTTTTGAATCTAAAACATGAGTCACATTCCATTCTTTGCATAATGTAGAATTAAAAAGAAAGGATTTTCATGAAATTTTGACCAAGTTAAATTGGTTAGACATACGAGTTTTTATATTTTTTAAAAGTTGTAATAAAAAATTCATAATTAATTATTTACTTGGAAAAAAATTACAAAATAATATGCATCACATCTGGACATGAGTCCTCTACTTATATATTAAATATTATAAAAAAATATTATCATTTTATTGTGGTTAGGGTGGTCTGACAGACACCTACTTATTGTTTCCCAGAAATTTAAGTACTACTGCATTAAAATTTCAATTTTTCACCAAATAGAATTTAAAAAAAAAACAAAACCTTGTAGTTTAGAAATAATTTAGATAACTTAGGTTTATTTTTAAAAATAAACCTAGTAGTCTAATACAGATTCTATTCTCACATATTTTGAAATAATATAAATAACTTCTTCAAATTTTTACGTCAAGTTGCCTAACTCTGGTTTTTCTAAAAAATTGCCATTTAAGGGCCTATTTTTTACATGATGATCCTGCACATACCCTAAACATCCTTCATACTACTATATTTTTCATCCTATATTGTTGACATAAATGAAAACTCATTAATGACTACCTTCTTCATTCTTTATGTAATGCCCTGCCACGCAACCCCAAAGGAAACTAATACATCTAACATTAATGGTACTTTTTTTTTTAAGTAACTAACATGCAACATAATAATAACATACATCACATGAAATGAAAATTTAGATGCACAACACATAGCAAGTCCCTTGGGGTTACATGATTGCATTACTTTTTGTTTAACATATGTCACCTTACATGAAATATAAGCATATACCAGTAACCATAAGATAACATGAACATGGGTAATATATTATAACATAAAGTTAAATTGATCAAAGAATATATTAATAAAATGGTACTTCCCAACATGAATGGGTACAGTACAATAACATGAAATGATACATCTCGAATGTATGAATACAAAGCTACTAGGTTGGATCCAACTCTGGTACAAACTCGGGAGCCACTGCAACTAGTACAACTTGATCTCAGTTGGGGAGCCAATGGGGTGCATAGCACATTCCACCCAACCATGTGGACCCGAAGGCCCACCCCCATACTAGGAGATGACAAGAAAGAGCCCCAATGAAAACTATCAAATGAAACAAGGATTACAAGACTTCACAATAAGAACAACAATAACATAAAGTAACCTCTAGCACCTGAAATAACCAACACAAGATGTAACCAAGATGAGAAATAACCAACACAAGACATCATAACAAAGCATCAACATACACATGCCAACATCTACTTCCAGAAGCTCAAGAAAAACAAGAGGGGAAACAAAAGCATACAAGGTTTTTAAAGGGTGGACTGTCATCACATAATTGGTCATAGGTTATCCAGGTAGATCTTTCTAGGCCCTGACCCCCATCCTAGGTTATCCTGATAGCCTCTACCAATCTTCGGCACCTCATGCCAACTTATGCAGAATAAACATACCTCTCGTGGAGATGAGATAGTTGATTTTTCCATTCCAAGCCTTCTCAATAATCCCAAGCCTAAACGAGCACTTGGGCCCATGAGTGAGGCAACATTATCTGAATTAATGTGTGGATACTACACAAACCCCCTAATTATCTAATTAAGTTATCACTTGATTAAACTCACAATGGGTTATGCTGGACCAACCACTTTGGGCACTGACCCCAATTGACAGCCACTCCCCCAACTAACAACAAAATCTCAAAATCACAAATGGCAAGCCAACTTGTACAAGAAACCATATCCAAGAAAATAACTGCACCAAGTGAGGCATGCACCAACTCACGCTAGAATTTCAGAGTAATGAAAGCCACATTCAAGTGCAAGGCTCAAGCCACATAAACACAATCCCAGTGCAAAGGTCAATTGCCATCCAAATAGAAAATCATAAAACCACCCACTTATAGGTGAGATAACATAAAACTCAAATATATCCATTAGACTTGATATGGGTTATCCAAGGAAAATCCTCCTAGATCGTCGGCCCCCATACCAAAACTTGCAAGTAAAAATCATATCCCCTCAAAGCTCTAGAAGACTCTCAAAATGCTAACAAGGGTTTCCCCATCCAAGAAATTTCAACAATAACAAGATCTCAAAGACTATTTACAATCCACAAATTAGAAATCAATAGGTAGAAAATTTGCAATGAGATCCTCAAAAATCATAATCAACTCAAACTCAACATCAACCACAATAATCGAAGGTAAGTACAACCAATAGTGCATCCCATGGAATCATGATTTGTAAATTTTCCAAACAAACAACATAACATTACAGCCATGAATGCATTATTTCCATTGATCAAATACATCATACAATACAAGCACTTGATCCAACCATTCAACCATGGAATGGACAATATTCTCTCGGTATTTAACCACTTAATAAAATACTTTATATTACAACATCAATGAGACTACCATTTCACAATACTGATATTAAACCTTCAACTATAATATAACTATTCCCATTTAGGTTCCTCAATTAATGATGATTATGAACTATCCTAATTATCTATATTCTAGCTTATCAATTATTCTACTTTTGACTTCACTTATAGATGCAATTTCGTCTAATTTCATAAATCTACTTGAAGACAATAATTCTATTTAACCCAACCAACCTTTTTACAAACCAAGTTCTATATTAAGAGCTATGATTGTTGATTAAAAACCCATTATTCACCATCCACAATTTACATTTACAAGTACATAAAGTAATACTATTCTAATTAATTAGTTCACATTGCACTTTTACAAATCAATCATTATCTAATATATATACAATCAATATTTGCTTAGTAAAGAGAGTCATCTATGCCCCATAATTTCATACTTGATATAAACAGTCAATTAAATAAAATGAAGGAAACACCATATCTTTTAGAAATGCCTTGAACAATTTGAAGAAGAATTTTTAAGGTTTATTAACCTAATGACTGCATGAAGGTTATGATTCTCTTAACCTCTCACCATCTTGGCTAATATCTTGAAAGGTAGACCCCCTATGTAACCATTTGTTGTTTTATATTTACTCCTCTTGCCTATCCCCACTTTTTCACTATTTGGAATTTATAAATATTGCATACCGAAATTGGTTCCAAATTAGTTACAAGTGATTCCAAGTTGGTTTCCAATCGACTTACACAAGATTCTACTTGAATTTTCCATGCATAAAGTTATTCTATTATAAATGGACTTAAAATAATTTGAACAAGAATTATTGACAATGAGAAACCTACCCAAGAAAATAAACACTACTTCCTTGTATATTAAACATAAAACCCATACAACCAAAATTTTAACCATTAAGTCCTAGTATTGGATTTATAATCAAACTAAATGGAGATGGATATTTTAAATCCTTGTAATCACTCTAATTCAATAGAGGTATTATTCTAGATTAAGTCTATCATTATCATCTTCTATTCAAAACCTAGTCAATTGATATTTATCAATGTAAAGAATAACACTTGTTATAAAAATATATGTATATACATTCTCTCACTTAGATTATGAAAAGTGATCTAATGTATTAGAGGTTGAGAACCTAATTCACTTTGACAATAATTGACCAATTGAAATTATTTATCAACCAATATTCTCATCTTCTACTTGATGCCACTGGAAATCAATTTAAACTATAGCTCTGAACTGCTTGTAATAGGTTTGAGGAAAATGGACTTCATTTGGAAGGAATGAGTTAAAGATGGTTATCTTTGTCATAGCTTCAATTTTCCATGTCTTTGTTATTTTGTCTTTGATAGTGAAAGATAAACAAAGGTGGTGAGCATATATTCAACCTTTTTTATTTCATTTTCCTCTTGTCCTTTCAAGACAAACCAAGATTGATCCTCTGCTTATTGTATCTTGTACCCATGGACTATTTTATGTGGATCAAGAGATCCTAATAGTAGTTGTGTTCCACTCGTCTCACTATCACCACTATGCCTGATGAAATCTTTTCATACCATAAACTCTATCCATGGAATGCTATGCACACGCTTCGATCTTGAGGAATAAAAGGTTTAAGAACCCTATCATTCATCATTCCTCACAAAACCTCTAACTACGATTAGTATTATAATATTAGTTTCACATAACTACACACATTGAACCTTAAATTTCATAAAGGAGAGATTATTGGAATTCATAGTGCACACCATAAATATAATGCCCCAAAGGACCCTATCGATAGTCTTAAACTATTATCAGATCTTCTACTAAATCTTTCAAGTTATATATATATATATGCATATATATATATATATATATATATATATATATATATATATATATATATATATATATATATATATATATATATATATATATATATATATATATATATATATATATACATATATATATATATATATATATATATATATATATATATATATATATATATATATATATATATATATATATATATATATATATATATATATATATATATATATATACATATATATCTATATATATATGCATATATATAGATATATATGTATATATATATATATATATATATATATATATTAGTCATGTATCTGTAACACTATTGAAGGGGTCAAACTATTGCACCTTGGATATTCCAATTCTATGGTTTGGGACTTCCATTATTAAATTACCTAAATTATTTTGTTTCCTATTGTGATGATCATAAATATTACATGTTTGGGAACTTAAGCATTTGTGGCCTTCTACCAAATTCTACTTCCAATTCTTAAACCCTTATAAATCAGAATATGTAAGTTGACATCGACATCCTCATCTAACCTTGTTTGAATTAAAATCAAATAAATCAACATAATCTTCCCGAATCAAAAGAAAAGAAGAGATCATTGTGATAGGATGAAAGCATGATAAAACTACCTAGACTCTCTATCATATGGATATGCTTTAATACCTATTTTTGAAAGAGGAAAAAATAGGTTTTACAGGGACCCGAAACCATAAAGTTTACAAATAAAAGAGATAAAATGTCAAAGAACTCGGGAACAAAGAGATGTAGAAAGGAAATTAAAATTGCAAAGAAACAAGTTCCACCAAAAAAAGGCTAGGGAAGGCCACAAAAAACACCCCAAAAAGACCAGAAAAATCTCCAGCACCAACTAAGCTTGGGACTTTAAAATTTTCATTGTCTTAGCTTGCATGTCGTTCATCTCCTGAACCCCCTTCTTTAAGATCTGGACCATCTAGGAAGTTGGAGGCACTTTCCTTTTAATGTTTTCCTGAGTCCTAATTCTTTCTTTTATCCTTGTCCTCTTCTAGGTCAACAACCAACGAGCCTTGTTGTGACTTTTCCAACTTTTCAGACATTGCATTAATGATAATGGTGTTGTGCCTTACCATTCTATGGTTTTGTTCCACAAAAATTTTCATATTGTTTTTTATTATAACAATTTCAGCTTCTAGAGTCTTGTACATGTCCTCAATTTCATCATCTCCCATCCCAATATTGTTCTTTTTCCATTTTCCTTCTTCATTGTTCAGAGCTAATAGCTTTAGTTAAAGTTCCTCCAACTTGCTATTTAGAACCCTATTTATGAGATTAAGATCATTGATTTATTGATAGGCCCATTTCATAACCCTAAAAATATCACCAATGCCACATCTAGCAGAGGCAAGGATATCTCTAGATTGATCCCGATCTAAAATGAGGTTGAAATCACATGGGTTAGGGGAGCTGGGAAATTTGGTTCTAACATCTCTGATAGAGGCAGGAAGGGTAGAAATAAAATATCCACTAGCTTCAAGGTTCTCAGTTTTGTCCTCCAAAGAATCCGCAGAGTAGGAAACCAACTTTTTGGTGGGGGATCCCTTGAGAACAGGTTTCTTTAAAGGGGTCGGGCAGCCAGGGTAATTCTCAGGGTTAACTTTCATGTGTTGGGGTTTACAAAGCTAGGTTTTCTTTCTAGAAAGGACAAGGGACAAATGGGCTTCAAAAATTCCCTCTGGGTTAGGCTTAGAATGAATCTCTGAGCCACCACTGTTTGTATCATAGTCCTTAGATGCCATGGAGGAAACTAGTTTAGATAAAGCCAACAGGCTTTGAAAATGTTCATAGATCAACCTAATAAGCCTAGGATCAAGAATAGGGTATCTCTTGGGGTTTTTCTTATGGTCCTCAAGGCTATTACTCAATGACCAGAACAAATAATAAGGAAAAGAAATCTGTACCTTATGGCGGAAGTGGTTAAGGAGGGAAAAATGATGACCATAAACTTTGGTGAATCTCCCATCCAAGGTAATATACTCCATAGTGACACGAAGCACCTTTCTCCAAAGTAACTTGTTGGAGTCAATTTTGAAATAGTTGTTGGAAACTTTGACCAGATTCAGTTTCTCCTTTTCTTTCTTTGGGAAATTGATTACCGCTTCGTCTGAAAACCTTCTGTCACAATAAAATTTCATGCCCTCAGTGGACATGCAAGTCACCTCTCCTATGATTTGCTCTTCTAGTTTCACCTTTCTCACAAAGAGGATAATTTCTTCACTATTCTAGTTCTCAAAGTAGTTAATGGCCTGAGGATCAGGCCCATGAAGTTTTTCTAGGAATGGAACCAAACCTCCACACTCAACATGTTTCTAGACCTTAGCATTCCTCATGTGCATTTCGTAGCTATT
The DNA here is from genome assembly GCA_007258455.2 of Sequoia sempervirens. Lineage (NCBI taxonomy): Eukaryota > Viridiplantae > Streptophyta > Pinopsida > Cupressales > Cupressaceae > Sequoia > Sequoia sempervirens. The sequence goes on along the minus strand of VDFB02075321.1, from coordinate 91,389,691 downwards.
TGGATCAATTCTTTTCATGTTCCCCCCATTCTCACATGCACCTCACTGCAATCTCTACCAGTGTCGAGAACCTATTGGAAATTTATGCAACCATTCCAATGAACCCACAAAGTGTGCCACTTTTTCTTACTAGCTAAGTTATATGACATGGCCCCATCAAATCTCTTGATTTTGATGTACTTATCCCTTTTCCCTATCATCATTAAATATATTTACTTATTTCCCATGTGTAACATCATAATCTAATAAGGCCCTGACTTTAGCTCCCAAGTCCTTGAAATTCTACCACGTGTTCAAACATCCTTGCTTAACCCCTTCATTCGCAAAGTAATTCGCCACACTGTTGGGTTCCCTATAGATGTGGGAGATTTTAACTTTTTCAAACTTATCTAAGATATATTTAGCATCTTCAATCCAATTATTAATAGACCAGGAGGGTGGGGTCCTACGTAGGATACAATAAATGATGTTTTTGGAGTCCCCTTCAAGCCATAAATATTTAATATTCAGATTTTGTGCTAAATTTAAAACTTGAAAGACTCTTATAGCCTTTACCACATGATTGGTTTGAGAACCAAGGGAAATGGCCACAACCACCAAAAAAGTTACAATTTGAGTCCTTTAACACATGTCCACTTCTGGCCATCCCAGATTGTCCTTCGTAGCGCCATCAAAGTTAGCTTTTGTCCAGCCATTTGGAGGAAAAGTCTAGCACACACCCTCCCTGTCTTTCTTAGCTGGCTTGGATGCCTTAGATACATTCATTTTGAGATTCCAATCCTTGGCTATCATTAGATCATAGGAAGTGCACACCATAACCTCAAGATTTAAGGTTTTTTGGGGAATAACATTGAAGTTTTGCTTTATTAGCCTAATTTTTTTTCAAAAACATTCATCTTCGACATTTCCTTATCCTTGAAAAGTTAATTATTTCATTCTTTCCACACTCCCCAGACAACAAGAGGGAAAATAAAATACCAAAATCTTCGAATGAAGGGATTTTGAGAAGGGGCTTTCCATTGTAAAAAGAAATCTTCAATGGACAGGGGGAACACCCAAGAAATATTCCAGAGAGGCAAAAATTTTCCCTAGATTGTACCAACAAATGAACAGTGGAGAAAAAAATGGTTTGCTAACTCCGCTTCACTCTTGCAGAGGTAACATTTGTTGGGGACTTGAAATCCCCGTTTGCAAAGATTATCCACTGTGAGCACCTTGTTTTGATGTAGAATCCAAAAGAAAATGTTGACTTTAGGAGTCAAGTGTTTTATCCATGCTTTAGACCAGAAAGGAGGGGGGCTTGAGATAGGGACAACAGAGAAACAACTGATGAAATAGAGTAGTTACCCGAAGGGTTGTCCATTCAGACAAGATGATCATCCAACTGATTTTGTTCCAATCTGACAGCCATCGAGGAAGATTGAAGCGAAGCCAAATCATAGCTAACCATACACAAATCCACCCAATCTCCCTCAGTCCAATAATATTTTGCATACTGTTCAAAAGAAGCTTTTCAAAACTCAACCCACCTATTGAATCTTTCAATTTTGATTAGGGGACCCTTAAAAAGCCATATGTTGATGGGCAAGGTCATTGATGTCACAACTTGCATCATTTAATTAATTCTTTTATCAAACTGGGTGTGTCTCAGAGCAATATGCGATAAGGATAGTTGTCAAAAATTCTTTTTGGGGGGTTTGCACTCTAAACAACGACTTCAAGTATCATTTTTCCTACTTCAGGAGCTTTCAGGAGCTAAACTGTAGCGACTGATTCCTAAGATTTAAATCTACTTTAACTTCTAATTTAAAATTTTGCTTACTTAATTATGACTTTATTGTCTTCAATTTAGACCAATTCATTGAGACAATTAATGATTACTTTAATCCCTAATCTAAAATACAGAATTCCAAATTAATTCTATTTTGCTTTAAAAGAAATTCATAACTTAATTGTTGGAAAGTAAATGCTAATTTAAAAGTAGGAATGAATTGCAGGAAAATGACAATTATTCTAAAAAGCATAAAGACTAATCTCCGTGAACAGATTTTGAATAGACTTCAACTCCATCTTTCCATAAATTCCTAACATTGTTTTAATGAAGTTTAACAAACAAACGTTAATTGTAACTAATTCAGATGACATCTAAACCTAATTTATAAAAGAAACTTGTTCAACAATTCTAATAGTTCAATTTAACATTTCTAATAAACAAATCTAAACATTCAAATTATTCGATCTTAACCATAATAAACTAAAAATTCGAAACACAATTATAAACAAAATTGATTATCTGATCTTAACATTTACTAGGATAGAAGATGATTTTAACGATTGAACAATTCAAAATCAGTTTCTACTATAGATTTATTTTTTAATAAATTAGAAAATAACAACACTTAACAAAACTACCATAAGATCATTCCAAAGGTTGAGCGGGCCCTGCTCTTCCTCAAGTAAGATCCTTCAACACAGTGAATTAATTAACTTCTTGCTTCCTTTCTCATTGATCAAATGTAGAACACAAAACAATGTATTTGTCATTACAGAAAAATTCTAATTGCAAATTATATAACTCCTAACTTAGACCGAAAAGTGGATATTTATAAAATATCCTTATTAGCTTCTAACATGGTGCTAATTTCCAAAACTTAAGGTGACTAACTACATATTTCAAAATGAAACTAAAAATAGAACTGAAGTTGATTAAAGGAGGACTATGCCAGAACTATGCTAGATTGGTGTTGGAAGTAAAAGTTTCTCAACCGACTACGAAGAAGTTGATTCAAACTTGGAGTGACTCATCATCCAGTAGGGCCTATCTATGGCATAGTCATTCCTCATGATTAGATAGAGAGATTAATCATCTCATCAACCTTTAAGATACCGTATTAAAAACCCTTATAAAAAGGAAAACAATCATGATAATAAAGGTTAATGCAGCATAATCATCTCATCGAAAGTCATCATAAAGAAATGAATTTAACATAAGCTATCACTTCCAAAATATTCACTAATTTAGTTAAACATAAAGTAAAATAAGAAAATATGTTAATCTGTTGTCTACCACCAGTCATGTCAATTAACAATAAAATCAAGTCTTTTTAAACATAAAAAGCTTTAAATGAAAGTATTTTATATCTCCCATCATCTGTCCTCCTAGAACTTGGTTAGATTAACACTTCTAATGTGCCAACCAACCCATGATTCCAAAATATTTCTACTCATGTCATTCCATGGGGAAGAATAGGAGAATCCAACAAGGCAAATATGGCTACGCAATTATAAAATGTGGTCAATGTTTTCCCGTTGCCTCACCTATGTTGCAAAGGAATCTCTGAGAGAAACTCCTATGTTTAAGGAAGACTCATCCTGATCAGTTGGTTTGAAATATTTGTGGAAAAACTTTCCTTTTTGTTCTTTCGGATCAAGGAATCGCCAATATCTTTTATGTTAATATAATTTAAGGAGTATGCATTTCCTTTAAAATGACAAAAAATTTAAAATTACTTCTAGATTTTATGTTATAGGATCCCACATTAAAAAAAAATAATAATTTGATAGACTATGTTGTGCACAACTACAAGCTCACTCAAGGGACTTTTGTCTCATGAAACACCAAGATTGTAGGATATGCATGACCCAGATTTGATGTAAAGACTTAAAAACTTTCAAGCTATGTGATTTATAGGTGTGAAGACAAATTCCATAACCTTGGCTAGTGTTTGATTCCTATGTCGAAATGGAAACTTTAGAGTAGGTTACAGGCATTAGTCAAAGCAAGATGGATAGAGAAAATTTAACAGATTAGATGCATCTGCTCTAATAAACATGAATGCAAAATGAGCAAGCATAAAGGTAAGTGATTTGTTTGACAAAATGCCTCAAGTTTCAAAAAGTCTAACAAGATTCGATGAAGATATGTTGGAACCATCAAATTGCACACAAGATTACCCTTTAAATGTATAAATCAATATGCAAGTTGGAAATAACTAAATTTCCTTGCACTAATGACCAAATATAGAGCAGATTGCATACCTACATTTTTTGTTTGTCAAAGGGCTCAAAACACAAATCAGGATGCAACGTCCATATCACCACGCCAACTCCTTAACCAGGGACAAAGATCAATAACTACCACCACGCCAAGTCATGATCCATCAAGCCATTCTATGATTTAAGAGATTGCAACATAACCCCATACTTCCATAATGATCCCTACGCATATCTTAGAGACTTTTTGTGTTCCTTTTTCGTAGATAAAATCTTGATATATTATGAAGGTTGTACTTAGAGGTAGTGCATGTATTGAGAAGGAAATGTCATTTGGAGCTACAAGAATCATCTCGTTGTAGCCACATTTTTTATGATATTGGCGTTGCACTACAAGGCTAAAGAATAACATTGCGATGTATATCAAATATGAGGAATGTTAGGTATGTGTAGGATCATCATGGAAAAAATAGGCCCTTAAGTGGCGAAAAATTTAGAAAAATCAGAGTTAGGAAACTTGACGTAAAAATTTAAATAAGTTATCTATATTATTTAAAAAATATGTAAGAATAGAATCTATTGAAAATTGAATGTAGTTTCTAAACTACTAGGTTTTTTTATTAAAAAAAAAATTATTTGGTGAAATTTTGAAATTTCAATGGAGTAGTACTTCAATTTTAGGGAAAAAATAAGTAGGTGCCTATCTGGCCACCCTAACCACAATAAAAATAATAATATTTTTTATAATATTCTAGATATAAGTAGAGGACTCATGTCCGATCTGATGCATATTTTTGTAATTTTTCCAAGTAAATAATTAATTATGAATTTTTATTATAACTTTTCAAAATATAAAAAATCGTGATGTACGACCTTAACTTGGTCAAAACTTCATGAAATTCATTTTTTTCTTTTAAATCTTATAGTATCTTAAGCATAGAATGTGACACATGTTTCAAATTCAAAAAATGTGATACCATTTGAAAGCTATAGGCGTTTTTCAATCAACCTATCAATCAAGACTTTAGTCATAATTCAAATAGAAAATGAATAATAATTATTTATTAAATTCAAAGTAAAGCATAATTTATATTAGTGGAAAGCTGAGAATCTCCTTTAAAAACCCTTTTCGCTTCATCAAATTTGGGTAAAAAAAAAGTCATCAGCCACATACCCTACACATACCCATTATATCACCACTTTTTGGCCCATCATGATCTTGCACATACCCTGCTTGGTTAGATTAAACACCAAGAATTCCCCATTTAATAATTTTTCATGTACCTCCCCTAGATCTTGAAATCAACATGCCCACCATGCTCACAATGATCCTCGACATGTAAGGAAGTCCATTACCACAAAAACACTCATGCCCATTAAATGTAGCCTCCTTAAAATAGCTTTTTTTTGTTACAAAGAATCTTTATTAAAGATTGCATTTACTCATAAGAAGTTACATCCTCAATTTATATTTTCATAAAAACTGATGTACTAAAGCATTTCATTATAGTTTATTTATCATATTATTTATTTTCACTATTATGAATTTAACCTCCCACTTGATTTATATATTGTTTTATTTTATTTAATTCATGTTACAAACAAGAAACTTATAAAGCCCATAAACTTTAAACACTCTGAAACATAATTAATCAAATGTCATAAATCAAACAAATTTAGAATCAGTTCAACAACATACCAATCAATACTTGACTTCACAATGGGTCGGTAAGAAACTCAAGGACAACACAAACGAAGGGGCATTACATCTTCCCCCCTAGGATTCAACTTACTCCTGGAAGTCGCAAACAAAATAAAACATACACATTGATAAACATCATCAAATATTCATGCAGCCCAATATTAAACAATAAAATAACAGAATCCACTTGACCTCACAATAAAATCAAGAAGCAAGAGAACCAAACAAGACAATTAACAAAACAAAATAAACCATACCGACATGGTAACAAGGTGGGGGTACTCATCGTTGTCGAGGATGATGGCAAGGTTGGGGAGACCTTCTAGTCAACTCCATTTTCCACATCATACGCATTGGGATTAATGAGGCTTTCCTAGTCCTGATAGTGCAGGTGGAGTCAAGGCTTGGTACGTACAATCCTACATAAAAGAAAATGTTGCACACAACATATATATCAAATCAATCTAGTGTAGAGGGAATCGCCATGTCGTATGCCTCTCACGAATGAGTGATAGAACATCATCCTTCTAACGCACTACATTCAATGAGGCATCATAAAAAATCATCAATAACAATTACTAATCAGATGCAAACATAGTATTAAATCCGCATGTTAAACATAACCACTTAATTACCTTCATCATCGTGATTCGAAGTTGACTACCTAAAAACCACAAACTAGGGTGGAAACATAGAACATTAGTACCAGTTATTCAAGATAATTTATTACCAACACACATTTTTGGTTAAACATCATCATTTACACATCAGGTATTCCATTCTATTCATTACTCAACACAAATTCTCACTACATATGTGACACAAGATCATACTTTTATGACTTTTCAAAAACAAAAACACAATTTATTAGTTCAACCTCGTAAAATTTCAGATTTAAACACACACACACTGCATACACACTCAAACTCACTTCACAGGGAACACAACACAAGGCAACACAAGGGCCCAAAATGCATTCTTGGTAGGAAGAATATCAGTGCATTAAGCACTACACTGAGGGTCCTATCCTTTCCATCGATTTTCTACACCTTTGGACCAACACAACCAAGGGAAAAGCTCGGTTCACTAAGTTCAGATGACACAAAAGAAAATATGCAACCTCAATAATACGAGCAACTAGGTCAATGTTATGGGCTCATAGTGCCTAGTGTATGAACTTGACTTTGATACCATGTGTAATTCCCCACCATGCAACCCGAAAGGAAACTAATACATCTAACATTAATGGTACTTTTTTTTTTTTTAAGTAACTAGCATGGAACATAATAATAACATACGTCACATGAAATGAAACTTTACATGTACAACACATAACAAGTCCCTTGGGGTTACATGACTGCATTACTTTTTGTTTAACATCTGCCACCTTACATGAAATATTTAAGCATATACCAATAAACATAAGATAACATGAACATGGGTAATATATTATAGCATGAAGTTACATTGATCAAGGAATACATTAATAAAATGGTACTTCCCAACACGAATGGGTATAGTACGATAACATGAAATGATACATCTAGAATGTATGAATACGAAGCTGCTAGGATGGATCTAACGTTGGTACAATAATAGGAGCCAAGTGCAACTGGCACAACTTGATCTCGGTTGGGGACACAATGGGGTCCATAGCACATTCCACCTAACCATGTGGACCCGAAGGCCCACCCCCCATGCTAGGAGATGACAAGAAAGACCCCAACGAAAACCATCAAACGAAACAAGGATTACAAGACTTCACAACAAGAACAACAATAACATAAGGTAACCTCTAGCACATGAAATAACCAACACAAGATGTAACCAACATAGGAAATAACCAACACAAGACATTATAACAAAACATCAACATACACATGCCAACATCTACTTCTAGAGGCTCAAGAACAACAAGAGGAAAAAAAAAAGCATACAAAGTTGTTAAAGGGTTGAGTGTCATCGCATAATTGGTCATAGGTTATCTAGGTAGATCTTCCTAGGCCTCGACCCCCATCCTAGGTTATCCTGGTAGCCTCTACTGATCTTCGGCCCCTCATGCCAAGTTATGCAGAATCAACATACCTCTCGTGGAGACGAGGCAGTTAATTTTGCCATTCAAGGCCTTCTCACTCATCCCAAGACTACATGAGCACTTGGGCCCATGAGTGAGGCAACATTATCTGAATTAATGTATGGATACTACCCAAACCCCCTAATTAATTAATTAAGTTATCACTTGATTAAACTCACAATGGGTTATCCTGGACCCCCCACTTTGGGCATTGAGCCCCATTGAGAGCCACACCCCAAACTAACAATAAAATCTCAAAATCACAAATGGCAAGCCAACTTGCACAAGAAACCATATCAAAGAAAATAACTACACCAAGTGAGGCATGCACTAGCTCATGCTAAAATTTTATAGTAATGAAAGCCACATTCAAGAGCAAGGCTCAAGCCACATAAATGCAATCCCAGTGAAAAGGTCAATTGTCATCCAAATAAAAAAATCACAAAACCACCCACGTATAGGTAAGACAACATAAAAGTCAAATAAATCCATCAGACTTGATATGGGTTATCCAAGGAAAATTCTCCTAGATTGTTGGCCCCCATACCAACACTTGTAAGTAAAAATCATATCCCCTTAAAGCTCTAGAAGACTCTCAAAATGCTAACAAGGGTTTCCCCATCCAAGAAATTTCAAGAATAACAAGATCTCAAAGACTATTTACAATCTGCAATTTACAAATCAACAGGTGGAAAATTTGCAATGAGATCCTCAAAAATCATAATCAACTCAAACTCAACATCAACCACAATAATCAAAGGTAAGTACAACCAATAGTGCATCCCATGGAATCACAATTTGCACATTTTCCAAACAAACAACATAACATTACAGCCATGAATGCATTATTTCAACTAATCAAATACATCATACAATACAAGCACTCAATCCAACCATTCAACCATGGAATGGATAGTATTCTCACAGTATTTAACCACTTAATGAAATACTTTATACTACAACATCAACAAGACTACCATTTCACAATGCTAATATTAAAACTTCAACTATAATATAACTATTCCCATTTAAGTAAAAAAAATTCTTGGATAAGGAAAGATGCGGATGCGAATGGTGAAGGGTGGGAAGTAGCGACAGGGGTCATTTTTGAAAACCTCTGAAGTTGTAGATGCAGACTAGGATGATCCACCGAATGGAGGCTTGGAGTGGTTGTTGCTTTATTTGGCGAAGGTTGTTGAGAAGCGGAGGCGTTTGTGGGTGGTTGGTCAGGCATTGTCGTCGATGGAAGATAGATGGTTGGCTCCTACAGGAGGGGTTTTTAGTGTTGAAGGAAAGGAAGAAATTGTCGGTGCTTGGAATCCTGCTTGGATCAAATTTGGAGAATGTTTTTCTTTTCTTGCAATGACTAGAGATGGTTCTCTGACTTTTACTCTATTGGATGCTTTCTTTGTGTCTCCCCTATTGGTGCTCTTCAATGGTGTTACAGGTGGGGAATCATTTGATTCCCTTGGATGGGGTTTTGTTGCTACTAAAGTTGTTGTAGCTTTAGATGGATAGAGGGTAAGTCTGTTTCCCTTTGTGATTTCTGGTGCTGGGTGGTTGCCCCTTCCATTTTTATTTTCCCTACAGGGTGTGTGGGGTTGCGTGGGATTCTTTGGAGTTTCTAGGTTGAAGAAGGGACTTATTTCTAGTTCTGCTTGGGGTAGTAGGATGGCTTGGGGACTTTATTTTTGGGCCCTTTCTTCTTCTCACTTCTTCTGGGGTTTTCATTGCTTTCGTGCATTCACTGGTTGGTGGCTTGACGGTTTGGATGAGGTTTCCTTTTGGTTGGGAGTGTGGTGTTGTTGGGGCTTCCTTGGAGTTTATGCATTGAAAAGGGGGTCTATTTCTAGTTCTACTTGGTGTAGTAGGATGGATTGGGGGCTTTATTTGTTGGCCCTTTCTTCCTCTCATTTTTTTTGGGGCGCTCTTTGGTTCTACACTTCCTCTATTTGGTGGCTCTCTTTTGGGGGTTTTAGTGGCACATATGTAGTTTTGAAATGGTTGGTGGATTTCTTTGCCTATTATCTTTGTTTGGAGATTGTTTTGGGCTATTGGCCCATTTCGTGGAGTGGTAGCATCACTCAAATCTGGGTATTTTCTTCCATGTACTATGTTGGGTTTTGTGTGGACCTGCACTGGCATCTCCAGGATTTTTTCAGGATGAGAGCAGGTGTCTTTCCTAATCCCTTGCTCATGGTGAGGCTCCCATGTACCTTATTGCTCTTTGTTGGTGTATGGGAGTTGGTGTTTTGGTTGGACCTCCCTGTGAGATTGGAGCTAGTGTTGTATTAGCTTTGTTTTGTGCTGAAGGTTTCGAGGGCTATGTGGCTTTTAGAGATAATTTTGAAAACCTAGTTGTTACTGTTGTTGTTGCTTGCTTTGGTTCTCCTCCTCACTGTAGTCCCTTATTTATCTTTGAATACTAGGTCTTCTATTGAGGTGAAGATATCTCCTTTGGAGGTGGAGTCCTCTCCCTCTCATGTTGAGGTGTATTCTATGGTTGAAGGTCTCTTTTGGCTTTTCCCATTGAGGGGGTTCCCATTCCTATTGGGGTGGAATGGAGTTATGCAAGAGTGCTTTGACTGCAGTGGTTTGGACGAGCTAGGTTTTATCTCCTATAGAGATGGAGAGAGCAACTGGCTGTTATGAAACACGTATGGAGCCTTGCATTCTTGGAATGACCTCTCCTATAGAGGGGGAAAGAGTATGTTGATTTGCAAGGTTTTGTATACTTTTGGGGCTCTTCTTCTATAGATCTATGTCTTAGTTGTTTTTTCCAGTGGTTTGGAGAGACTATTTTACTTGAGTAACTAGTTTACTATGGCCTAGTTGTTGTAGGCTTCTCTCTTGGGTTTTTGGGCCCTGCCAAAACCTAGTTGTCTTGGGTTATTGGCCCCATCAAAACCAATGGGTTCTAGATCTATGTAATATCTAGGTTCTTTGTTGGGTAGCTGGGTTTGGCTGTTGATTTTTCTTTGTTTTGTTGCAGGGATTTTTTGACTTTTCTTCTAGTAGCTTGACCATCCTTGGCTAGGTTTTGGGTCCCTTCAAAACTTGAATGTTTGGGGTCCATTCAAAACCTGTTGTAAATGGTTTCAGGTCCATTCAAAGCCTATTTTTTCTCTTTTTCAAAAACTAAATATTCCCATTTAGGTCCCTTAATTGATGATGATTATGAACTATCCTAATTATCTATATTCTAGCTTATCAATTATTCTAATTTTGACTTCACTTATAGATGCAATCTGGTCTAATTTCATAAATCTACTTGAAGACAATAATTCTATGTAACCCAACCAACTTTTTTACAAACCAGGTTCTAGAGTAAGAGCTATGATTGTTGATTAAAATCCCATTATTCACCACCCACAATTTACATTTACAAATACATATTAAAGTAATACTATTCTAATTAATTAATTCACATAGCACTTTTACAAATCAATCATTATCTAATATATATACAATCAATATTTACTTACTAAAGAAAGTCATCTATGCCCCATAATTTCATACTTGATATAAACAGTCAATTAAATAAAATGAAGGAAACAACATATCTTTTAGAAATGCCTTGTATAGTTTGAAGAAGAATTTTTCAGGTTTATTAACCTAATGACTACGTCAAGGTTATGATTCTTTTAACCTCTCACCATCTTGGCTAATATCTTGAAAGGTAGAGCCCTATGTAAAACCATTCGTTGTTTTATATTTACTCCTCTTGCCTACCCCCGCTTTTGCACTATTTGGAATGTATAAATCTTGCAGACCGAAATTAGTTCCAAATTAGTTACAAGTGATTCCAAGTTGGTTTCCAATTGACTTACACAAGATTCTACTCGAATGTTCCATGCATAAATTTATTCTATTATAAATGGACTTAAAGAATTTGAACAAGAATTATTGACAACGAGAAACCTACCCAAGAAAATACACACTATTTCCTTGTATATTAAACATAACACACATACAACCAAACTTTTAAAAATTAACTCCTAGTATTGGATTTACAATCAAACTAAATGGAGATGGATATTTTAAATGCTTCTAATCACTCTAGTGCAATTATAGGTATTATTCTATATTGAGTCTATCATTATCATCCTCTATTTAAAACCTAGTCAATTGATATTTATCAATGTAAAGAATAACAATTGTTATAAAAATATATGTATATACATTCTCTCACTTATATTATGAAAAGTTATCTAATGTATTAGAGGATGAGAACCTAATTCACTTTAACAATAATTGACCAATTGAAATTCTTTATCAACCAATATTCTCATCTTCTACTTGATGCCACTGCAAATCAATTTAAACTATAGCTCTGAACTTCTTGTAATGGGTTTGAGGAACATGGACTTCATTTGCAAGAAATGAGTTAAAGATGGTTATCTCTGTAATAGCTTCATTTTGCCATGTCTCTATTATTTTGTCTTTGATAGTGAAATATAAACAAAGGCACTGAGCATATATTCAACCTTTTTGACTTCATTGTCCTCTTCTCTTTTCAAGACAAACCAAGATTGATCCTCTGCTTACTGTATCTTTTACCCATGGACTGTTTTATGGGGATCAAGAGATCCTAATAGTAGTTGTGTTCCACTCGTCTCACTATCACCACTATGCCTGATGAAATCTTTTCATACCATAAACTCTATCCATGGAATGATATGCACACCCTTCGATCTTGAGGAATAAAAGTTCTAAGAACCCTATCATTCATCATTCCTCATAAAACCTCTAACGACGATTCGTATTATAATGTTAGATTCACATAACTACGCACATTGAATCTTAAAATTCATAAAGGATATATATATATATATATATATATATATATATATATATATATATATATATATATATATATATATATATATATATATATAAAAGTCATGTATCCGTAGTACTATTAAAGGGGTCGAACTATTGCACCTTGGATATTCCAATTCTATGGTCTGGGACTTCAATTATTAACTTACCTAAAATATTTCATTTCCTATTGTGATGATCATAAATATTACAAGTTTGGGAACTTAAGCATTTGTGGTCTTCTACGGAATTCTAATTCCAATTCTTAAATACTTATAAATCAGAATCTATAAATTGACATTGACATACTTATCTAACCTTGTTTGAATTAAAATCAAATGAATCAACATAATCTTCACGGATCAAAAGAAAAGAAGAGGTCATTGTGCTGGGATAAAAGCATGATAAAACTAGACAAATACCTGTTATTTACTTTTGTTTCTGGAAATTAGACAAATATAGCTAAGAAGTTATAAAATGTGGTCGGTGTTTTCCCCTTGCCTCACCTATGTTGCAGAGGAATCTCCGAGAGATACTCCTATGTTTTATGAAGACTCATCCTGATCGGTTGGTTTGAAATATTTCTGTTAAAACTTTCCTTTCTGTTCTTTCGGATCAAGGAATGGCCAATATCTTTTATGTTAATATAATTTAAGGAGTATGCATTTTCTTTAAAATGACAAAAACTTTAAAATTACTTCTAGATTTTATGTTATAGGATCCCACCATTAAATTTTTTTTTAATTTGATAGACTATGTTGTGCACAGCTACAAGCTCACTCAAGGGACTGTTGTCTCATGAAACGCCAAGATTGCAGGATATGCACGATCCAGATTTGATGTAATGACTTAAAAAATTTCAAGCTATGTGATTTACAGGTGCGAAGCCAAAATCCATAACCTTGGCCAGTGTTTGATGCCTGTGTCGAAATGGAAGCTTTGGAGTAGGTTACAGGCATTGGTCAAAGCAAGATGGATAGAGAAAATTTAACAGATTAGATGCATCTGCTCTAATAAACATGAATGCAAAATAAGCAAGCATAAAGGTACGTGATTTGTTTGAAAAAATGCCTCAAGTTTCAGAAAGTCTAACAGGATTCCATGAAGATATGTTGGAACCATCAAATTGCGTACAAGAATAGCCTTTAAATATATAAATCGATACACAGGTTGGAAATAACTAAATTTCCTTGCACTAATGACAAAATACAAAGGAGATTACGTACCTATAGTTTTTGTTTGTCAAAGGGCTCAAAACACAAATCAGGATGCAACGTCCATATCACCACACCAACTCCTTAACCAGGGAAAAAGATCAATAACTACCACCGCGCCAAGCCATGATCCATCAGGCCATGCTATGATTTAAGAGATTGCAGCATAACCCCATACTGCCACAGTGATCCCTACGCATATCTTAGAGACTTTTTGTGTTCCTTTTTCTTAGATAAGAGCTCGATATATGGTGAAGGCTGTAAGAGGTAGTGCATGTATTGAGAAGGCAACACCATTTGGGGCTATAGGAATCATCTCGTTGTAGCCACATTTTTTTATGATATTGGCACTGCACTACAGGGCTAAAGAATAACACTGCCATGTATATCAGATACGAGGAATGCTTGGTCAGATTAAACACCAAGAAGTCCCCATTCAATCCTTCTTCCCCAAAAAATCCTTTTTCTTGTACCTCCCCCAGATCTTGAAACCGACATGCCCTCCATGCTCACAACGATCCTCGACATTCAAGGAAGTTCGTTCCCACAAAAATGCTCATGCCCATTAAATGTAGCCTCCTTAAAATATCATTTATTTTGTTACAAGAATCTTCATTAAAGATTGCATTTACTCATAAGCGGTTACATCCTCAATTTAGATTTTCATAAAAACTCATGTACTAAAGCATTTCATTGTAGTTTATTTATAATATTATTTATTTTCACTATTATGAATTTTAACCTCCCACTTGATTTATATATTGTTTTATTTTATTTAATTAATTACAAACAAGAAACTTATAGAGCCCATAAACATTGAACAATCTAAAACACAATTAATCAAATGTCATAAATCAAACAAATTTAGAATCAGTTCAACAACATACCAATCAATACCTAACTTCATAGCAGATCGGTAAGAAACTCAAGGACACCACAAATGGAGGGGCATTACACTTTCAACAATATCCTCCTTTGTCATTGATGGCAACATGTGCCAAAACAAAACATTTTTCCATAAGTGTCTCTCCCCCTTTGACATCAAGGGAAAACGATGCTCCCCTTGAGACATATGTACAAACTGAACTAGCTCCCCCTTAGGAAGCTAAAAAAAATCCTAATACATCTACACATTTACAAAGAATCTGAAAACATGAAAAATTTAAATATATATAGAAATAGAAATGGTCAACCCAAGGATTTTGACCCTTGAAGCTTTTGAAGAATATCTTTCCAAGCAGATTTTCCTTCTTCCCAGCTCTTCTTCACTACTACAAGCATTCTATGTAGAGAGTGAAGCTCTATCAATGTTTCATCTTCTTCTATAGTACTAGGTGTAAGATTTAGGTTTGAGATTTTGTCAATACTGGCAAGGGAACTTGAGATAGGTATATACTTTATTTTTACCAAGTCCCTTAGCTTCACAAGCTTCTTGATAATCTCTTCCTTCTATATCTACAAAGATAAGAACATGTAAGTCCACTATAGTAGTCCACGTCTTATCATCATTTTCCAATGTCAGATCACAATATTTTGATTTATTAGCTATCTAGGACTCAATTGAGTTCATTTCATCTTTTATGCCTTGTGTGGCATCCAATCACTTCATGCAATACAAAAACAATGTTTTTGCACCATCCTCACAAACTAGTACTTCCTTCAAACATTCCTGAACTTTTATATGTGTAGATGCACATATTTTTGTGATATCTATTTGTTTCTTCTCTTTAATCCTTGACTCATAAATTGTCTTTTCAATCTAGAGGCATATTATTTAAATAGATCAAACAATAATTTGAAAATTTCCATTATAGGTAAGGATGTATCAACATTATTTCCTAGAATAATCTCTTGTAATGCTTTTACAACTTCATCTATTAATTCACTACTCTTTTTATATGTTCTAATGATTTTTTTTCTTTCTGATGCAGTAAACATATCACTTAGCTAGAATTTTTGTATAAGGGATATCTTGTCTCAATCAACACTACCCTGCTACATAGGAAACTACAACAATTGGGAGGAAAATATTGGTTGAGACTTCTCTACTTCATTCTTTCCAGTATCAGAAACCTCTTCTTCTTCTACATTTTATTCTTCTTCACCAGAGATATTTTATTTATCTTTTTCTTCATCTCCTTCATCCTTGTCCTTCTTTCCTTGCTCATTATCTTCATTTTTATCTCCTTCTCCTTCATGGGTATGTGCAAGATCATCATGGAAAAAATAGACCCTTAAGTGGTGAAAAATTCAGAAAAATCAGAGTTAGGAAACTTGATGTAAAAATTTGAATAAGCTATCTATATTATTTCAAAAATATGTAACAATAGAATTTATAGAAAATTGAATGTAGTTTCTAAACTACTAGGGTTTTTTTTTTAAATATCTATTTGGTCAAAATTTGAAATTTCAATGTAGTAGTACTTAAATTTCAGGGAAAAAATAAGAAGTAGGTGTTTGTCTGACCACCCTAACCACAATAAAATGATAATAAATTTTTATAAGATTTTAGATATAAGTAAAGGACTCATGTCCCAATTTGATGCATATTTTTTTTTGTAATTTTTTTCAAAGTAAATAATTAATTATGAATTTTTTATTACAACTTTTAAAAATATAAAAACTCGTATGTTTGACCACCTTAACTTGGTCAAAATTTATGAAATTCAATTTTTTTTTTAATCCTATAGTATGCAAAGCATAGAATGTAACACATGTTTTGGATTCAAAAAATGTGATACCATTTGAAAGCTATAGATGTTTTTCAATCAAGACTTTAGTCGTAATTCAATTAAAAAATGAATAATAATTATTTATTAAATTCAAAGTAAAGAATAATTTATATTGGTGGAAAGCTGAGAATCTCCTTTAAAAACTCATTTCATTTCATCAATTTTGGGTTAAAAAAAAGTCATCAACCACATACCCTACACATACCCATCATATTACCAATTTTCGGCCCATCATGATCCTGCACATACCCTCATTCTCATTGACATTCTCTCTTTCCTGATTCATTTCATCCTCATGCCTTTGATCATAGACTATATCATGCTTCTCACCTTTTCCTGTATTTTTTCTATATCTACTGAAGGAACAAATATTTTTGTGTTGCCTTGATTTGTAGTTTCCTAAGTTAACAGAGGAATAGAAGTATCCTCCTCTGCATTCTCCTCTTCAATCTTAGAAATATTCTCATCTTCAACATTTTATTGTATTAGCTCATCTATATCTAAAGGAATATTACCCAGACTTTCTTCTCTATTAGTAGCATCTATGTTTTCATCTAGAGACAATGGAAACCATATGATACTTCTATATAATATCAATAACTTTTTATTTTGTTTCCTTCTAAATTTTCTCAATTTGATTTTGATCTCTTCCCATTGGAAGTGTGACCCTTCAATTTGTTCTAAATTCATCACTAAGTACTTGGGCTAGTGTGGCCTTGTTAGCATCAGATAGGGAAAACCAATTTTCTCCATAGCATCTGATCTAAACTTCTATTCCCTCTCATTGGCTTGTTTTCTTCTCTCCAACAAGATTTTTCATACAACATCGAGAACTTTCTTCCTAACATTCTCCAAATCTACCTCAATTGTGACTCAAGATGAATTTGGCATTTTCTTCTATTATAGTGGCTTTTTTCTCCTCATTCTCCTTTTCATATAATGTAGTAGTTTCTTCCAATATCTCATGATGCAGCATACCTTTGAATAATGAGTCCAACTTCATTGGAGTGAGTGGTCTTTCTAGAGATTTCTTCTTTTTCTTCTTTGGTTCTATTGTGTGTGATTTACTTTTCTTCCTTTCCTTCACCTTCTTATGTACCTGTATCTGAAAGGCTTCCTTTTCCTTCTCAACTTCTTCTTCATCAAAATTGGTAGAAATATCTCACATTTACTTAATTCACCTAACGGTTGTTAGTCTATTCTTTTTGGGGATCTCATTTCCTAGTGGAATAAAGGAAAATAGGTCTATCTATTATCATTTTGGTGAACCCTCTCATAACATTCCATAAACAATAAACTCTATTTTCCATTGTCTCAATTATGATGATGTTGGAATATTATGAGTTGTTGTATGGATATTGTAGAATGTTGTTTTGTGCTCTATGAGAGGTTTCTAGACCTTGAGATATGTGTTTGGAGTCACTTGTTAGTGTTAGTGTAGGTTTTCCCAACCTAGAGTTCTAGCACTAACTATGGAGGATAATTTTTGTTTGAGGAAGTTTTGACAAGTGTGTTTTTAAATATTTGGGTCCTAATTAATTAATTTCATTGTTTGGATTCACTTATTTATATTGTGGAAGTGTTTGGTGTTGACCTATTTAATGTTGCACAGTTGGGGTGTATATGTTTCATTAAGTTCAACATAATTGAGATTGCTTTAGGTTGCAAAAGGTATAAATGCAAGGAGAATTCTTGTGTGGATTAAGAGAAGAGTGTGTGATGCAAAATATGTGAATGTGATCAAGTGTGATGATCTAAGTGTGAACCTTAATGACTATGACTTCCTAATGTAGTGAATAGAAGGTGTCTACATTTTAGTCTATTTTATGAGTTGTTTGTACTTCAATGGAACTATACCCTCAAAAAATGAGAGATGCATTGTTATTAGTTAAAATTGGTAGTGATCCACCCCATCTTTTCTTATTTCTTCTGGACAATGATTTCTTTGGTAGTGAGCCACCAGTAGTCATCCTTTCTTTATATTTTTGGGAAATGAGCCCTTGGTAGTAAGCTTTATTGTATTCAATGTTGCAATTCATATATTAGTGAGATAATTCTCACTGTGTATTTTACCTCCTTTGGTTTTCCACATAAATCTTGTGTTCTTATGTGTTTGCATTACTGCTTTACATGTTTACACTTTGTTAATGAA
Source organism: Sequoia sempervirens (assembly GCA_007258455.2). Taxonomy (NCBI): domain Eukaryota; kingdom Viridiplantae; phylum Streptophyta; class Pinopsida; order Cupressales; family Cupressaceae; genus Sequoia; species Sequoia sempervirens. The sequence continues at coordinate 91,371,003 of VDFB02075321.1, read as the reverse complement.
TGTTAAGGGATGAATGGTAGATAAGGGTTTTTGGTGTTTTAAAGTATACAAATAATTCACGACCCCCTCTTAGTTGTCCTATGCATCTAACAAAAAATAATATCCTCATAGGCTATGAAGGGATCACAAAACCCACAAAACAAAAATCCAAAGTGTCAACATCATACACAATACTAGATTGCAAGATAAAAATCCATACACCCTCAAAATAGTTATGAACTCAACATGTTTAGGAAGACATATCTTCCTTATTTGAACCTAAGTTTAATAAAAATTATTATCCAAATCCTTAGTTTTAGAAAAGAGAAAAAAAATCCTCCATCATTGCATCAATCTACAATGTTATGTGCAAAGAGGGAGATTGACCAAAACTAGAAGTTCAAAACCAAAATAAATTTGAAGTTAGCATAGAAGGATCATATAAACTTGAACAAACATAGAAAGAGTCTATGCATGAATATTAATCACCATGATAGTATTAGGGTCCAATATAGTTTAACCAACATCCTAAAGTTCAAAAATATCACCAATAATCAAGTGTTCATGAAGGAAATTATACTACAAAGTATTTGACCCCACCAATAAGTGACAAGAGTGGGTGAAATCAAAATATATTTATCCAATAGCAAAGTATCATTTGAATAAAAAGGGAAGATCCTCATAATCCGTCAATTGATTCAAAGGTTTGTCTTCAATTCTTAAAATGATATTTTTAGGAAGAGCCTTCGAAATTTTGATGTTGGCTAATATTTTGGAATAAGGAGTATATCTAAAATTTGATATCGTAGAGTCCATATTTAGGAATTGATCAATATTTGATTAATGGATTCAAATTAGGGGTCACTCCAAAATGGAAGAGGGAGATTAGGAATTCTAATTAAAATTGGAAGAACATTAATATATTCTATAAGATGGTTGAATGAAGAGAACTAAGGATTGAGAAATAAGTAATTTTTACCCCACATCTAAAAACCACCATCCAAAACTATCTCCCTATTTGTAACTGATTAAAATATTATAATAAAAATTATCCCTGGAATAAGGTTATAGGTCAATATTTCTCACCATGAGCAGTCTTTATTAATTCAATACCCAATTATTCAAATAAGGAAGAGAATGCCAAAAATGGTTAAACATGTAGATGAACCATAGATTTTTGGGTAGGGCTTATAGGCTACTCTTGCACTCTTAGGAATGTTTCACCTTAAAGGAGAGAGATAAAACCCACTCAAGAGTCTAGGTGGTTCACTCAAATTAGGAAATGGATCATGTTATTTAGACTAAATGAAATGATCTAAGTGAAATTAAATGAACTATTTGAATGATTGTGAATGCAAAACCTAAGAATTACACAATGTTGGAAAACACAATGTGATATGCAAATAGGAACAAATATATTAACAAATGCAGAATAGAAAAGAAGAAGGCTAATTCAGAGTATACCTAGATGCCTGATGAAGATTTTGGAATATTCTGAATGCTGATAGAGATCACTAAAAATCACCGGTGGGACTCATTCGCCACTAATGGTGAATCAGTCCTACTTCTGATGAAAGCTATTGAAAGCGAGTTTCTAAGTGTTGGGATCTAGAATCTGACAAAATCTAGATTTCCAGGCTTAAGGTGGGACTCATTCACCTCTGATAGTCAATTAGTCCACTCCCAAAATTTTGAAAAATTAGGGACGAATCCTATAGCACCAGATCTGAGGTTATCTTCTTGTGAGGTTGACAAAGTTAATTCAGCAGAAAATAGATAGAATGTCTTCTCCAAGCTTGAAATAGGTTGTAGTTTACTTGAAACACTTTGTTGACTTCTTTTCCAATTTTTAACACCTAATAGCTTGTCAAATAATCTGCAAATACACATACAAAAGGGGGAAAATGGTTAAGGGTTAGGTTATAGGGATTTGCCTTGGTCAAATCCCACTTTCGTAATCAAACCCTTAATGAAGAAATGGAATGAAAGAGAATGATAAAAAAAATCATGCAAATGCTATCAACTTACCAAACCCTTATTGAAGAAATCATAAGATATAACAATGGCTACTCCAAAATACTTGATTAATGCTTGATTCAATGATGCAAAGTGCTTGAATGCTTGAATGAATGTGTGAATAAGTGAACTTGATGAATGGGAGATGTAAAATGATGAGAGGAAATCATATTCATACACACTTTTTCCTTAGTAGCCCGATGATACCTCATCACAAGCCGATATAAGGTGATTTTAAATGAAAACATGAAAGAAAATTTGAAATATTTTGAATTTTGAGCCAAGAGGGACTCATTCACCACCCATGGCAAATGGATCCCACCTTGGACTTGAATGTGGGTGTTGGAAATTATCTTGAATTTAATGTTGTTTGTCAGGTTTACATTCAAAAAAATGCTTCATTAAGGCTGATAAGGGCATCAAGGGGTCAAATAAAGCATAAGAAAGGTGTAATAGTGAAATTAAGCCTAGAAAAGCATGAAATATTGTTACAAGACTTGAAAACACTTCAAAATAGGACTTGATAAGTTATGAAAAGGTGATTTTTAGGTGAATTGTAATTAATAGAGTCTAGAAAATTGTAGAAATGTTTTACAGCACTTCACAACACCTTCCCATAATTTGAATTATAAGGACCTAATGTGAATGTTCAAGCCACATTGCAACATTAAATCAAAGAAAAATGGACCAAGAATCATGAAGAAAGCCCTAAAAGACCATGAATATGACAAGGGGCTCTATAGTATATTTAGCCCCCACTTTAGTGAGAGGATGAACTTCCTTGGAACTCACACCAAAGTAGCCATGAATATCGAGAGAGAGGTCTCAATGCACTTATGTTAGCAAGATGGAATGACAATGATCACAAGGGATGATCAAGCCCCTAAGATGAGGATCCCATGGAAAACTAGATATAAGAATGAACACACATGTGAAAGGGAAATTGAATTGATCTTCGATCGCCTATCCAACTAGTTGTGGATTAGATCTAGGCTGTTTGTTTGAAAAATAGAATGCATACTCACTATGGGGTGACATAACTCATGGTGGTCCACCGGGTGAGAAGACCCAAAAAGGTGAAGTACATATGCTAGTTGGTATGCACTTACAAACACATAGGTGCTATGGGGAAAGTTGTGCCACTGAATGGGCTTCCCACTCAAGCATATCAAAGTTATACCTCTTGATAACTTTAACAAGGCATCACAAAGAAAAATGTTGGTTCATGCTTCATGAGTCAAGCAAAGCTTCGTATGCTTAGAAATCATGACCAAATGCAAGGTACCAGAGGCATGCAAGTTGCATTATGCAAGGTGAAAAATGTAAAATGCAAAAATGTAACATGTAAAATGTAAGAGATGCTCAAAGTAGTATTGTTAAGTTCATGCAAGGTATATCACTTAGGGAACATTGTGTCTAATGTCTCAAAGAGAGGACCAATCAAAGAATAGAATATTCAAAACTTAGGGGATGCAGTGCATCACATCAAAGCCACTAAGAGGAATGTAATATGGTAAGATAGATCACACTTATGAAGGACATCACACCTAATATCATCCACAAAGTGACAAACACATCGTATTAAGTGACAAGGCTACACTAAGAACCAAGAATGGAAAATGAAATGATACCAATGTATGGCCCCCACTTTAAAGGAATAGCTACACACTGTTCTATGAGAAATTAATTGAAAGTAGTGAAGGAAAAAAATGCAAAAAGGAAAGCAAGACATGAGAGCCAACACAAGAGAAAATGAAAGAGAAAAAGGACCTTTTGGGTCAACTTGGAAGAGACATAGGGTGTCTCTATGCTTTGTGTCATCCCCAAAAGGAAAATAAAAAAGTGAAATAAAAAAGGACCTTTTGGGTAAACATGGAAGAGACATAGGGTGTCTCAATGCTTTGCATCATCCCCAAAAGGAAAACACCAAACAAAAGTGAAAAAGGAAATACATGACATATAGAAGAATAGAGGTACAAATAGAAGAAGTGTACAAAGAGAGAGAACATCAAATGCACATTATGGGGGAACACGATACACACATAAAATCAAATCCAAAGAAAAAGAGAAATGAAAATAAATGCAAAAAAGATAGTAAGGTGAATGCAATTCAACCATCTAACAAATCATCCACCTCCCAATCATGTTTAGTATATTGTGAGGGAGGTTGACTATCCAAAGCAAGAATTGCAAGTTCTGAACTAGGAGATGTGCTAGGTTCTTCACTTGGTGGAGAAGGTTTATCATTTAAGCTCATTGTAGATGAAAATAAAGAGTTTATATTGTTATGGACTTCTTCATCTATTTTTGTGATCTCCTCATCATCATCACAATCAAGGTTGATTACATCAGAAGGGAGAAGGGTAATATCCAAGGAAAGGCGTATCAAGAGTTGTGGTTATTGTATTTGTTCATTTTGTTGTGAAAATGGGACTGTGTTTTCTTGTGACAGCTCAGGGAAAAGAGGGTGGTCATTTATTGCTTCTCTCAAAGGAAAAGGTTGGTTCTCTTTATTTTCTTCCAATCGAGACTAACAAGCAAGGAGATGATGATGACGCCTATATTCCCTAGCACAACAGTTTCATTTTATTTTATTTTGAATTTGTTGAGGTGTAAGAGCAGGTTGATCCATCATAGGTTCCTTTTCTTCCAAAGGGGGAAGAATGGAAGAAACTGAAGAAGATGGGTCAATCACTTTCTCTTTAGCTTTATACACTTGTTTAATGAGAGGAGGCATGACAGGATTGGTTTCATTTTCTCTTGGACATTTAAACAATGGAGGGGAAGTGTCTATGGTAAGTTGCTCATGAGGTTGAAGTTCAATGTCGGACTGAAGCTGAAGCATGGTTTCATTGAGGATAGGGGGAGTGGAAATGAATGGGGATATGTTACAAAGAGACAATTTGGCTATTCATTTGGCTTGGAACTTTTAATAGGTAATGAAAAAGAAGTCCTTTCGAGGGGTGATGGGTTCCACAGGTTCAGGCCAAAAGGCTTCTAAGGAAAAAATACCTTTGGAGGATGACAGATTAAATCCATTATGGTGTATGGTATATATTTCATTTCCCCATGGAAACTTCAAACATTTGTGAGCAACTGAGGGGACCACTTTCATTGAGCGGAGCCAAGGATGACCCAGCCATAAATGAAATTGATCTGATTGTGGAATAATAGAAAATGTTACATCCAAAGTTTTAATTCCTATCTGTAAGGGGAGTATGATCGATCTGATCAAAGGGCATGCAAAACCAATATGTGCATTAATCCATGCAGTTGGTTTGTTATAATCATCTTGATACAACTCATGTAATACTAAAAAATCTTCTGTGATCATATTTTGGCCACAGGTGGGATCTATTAATATCCCATTGGTGGGATTATCATAGATTCAGTCAGCTATGTAAAGAGGACAATCAAGAAGTTTTTTAATTATATCCTTGGAAGAAAAGGTGATATCAAGAGTTTTGTTGGTTAGGACCTTATGATAGATAACATCTATCTCACCCACAATTTCATTCATAGGAGTAACTTGGCTATCATTTGGAGTTATATCATGTTGTTCATTATTTGTATCAATGTTCATGACTTGAGGGTTTGAAGGTTCACTAGCCTTGACAAATGAAACATTATGTTTAGGCATGGGGTTGGTAAAGATTTGTAATTTTTTGTTAGGGGGTGCAATAGACTTATTTCCTTGATCATTAACACCTACAATGGACATACGACCAGAATCAATGAGGTCTTGAACTAAGTGTTTGAGACTCTTAAATTGTTCGATATCATGTCCATTTTTATGATGAAAATGAAAATAAGCATTAGATTTAAAGGTGGGTGGTAAAGGCTTGGTGGTATCAAGTGGTTTAACTATAGGAAAAGTGATCATTTGTTGTTGGATTAATTGGTTCATTGTATTATGGAGGGTATTAGGTAAGTGAGTAGATTGTCTCTTCAGGTCTCCATAGGTATAGGGAACCATTTCTTTAACAAGTGCCACTTGACTTTGAATAGGTTGGGTTGGCTGTAGAGAAGGTAGATTGAACTGTAAAAAGCCTCTATTCAGTTTTCTAAAGTTTTGCACATTATTTTGGATGTTTTTCTTAGATTTCTTAGCTCAATTAGAAATGGACTTTGAATCATGACTTGAAACCAAGTTATGATATTTGCAAAGGGTTGTGCATAAATGCATAAATGAAGGAAATTTCATCATAGTTAACTTATCTTGAAGATGAGTGTGCAAGTTCTTGATAAACATCTTTTGCAGATGTGAATTAGGAATTTTGACATCAACTTGAGCATATAACAACTAATAATGTGAAATGAAGTCAGTTACTTTTTCATCAAAAATTTGTCTACAATGCATTAAATCAGCCATTGTCTTTTTAGGGCTCATATGGACTTGAAAATGAATTATGTAGGCATCCACAAGTTCATTGAATGATTGGATGGAATGATTAGGTAAATTTGAAAACCACTGCAATGCAATGTCCTTCAAGGTCCTAGGAAAATTTTTAGCTAATAGCTTATCATTGATGAAACAGTCACTACACAATATTGCATAAGAATTTACATGATTAGTAGGGTCTCCTTTACCTCTGTATTTCTCAAACCTAGGCATTTCAATTTGTTGTGGCATTTGTGTGTGTAGGATTTCTAAGGATAATGGGCTACTACGAACATGATATGTAGGTGGAGCATTTTGGATTTGGCTAATGGTGGAGATTTTTTGTTGCATGGATGAAATGGTATTAAAGAGTTGTGTAATTATGGGATCAATGAGTGGTATGAGGTGGAAGGGAAAATGGTGATTGAGTGTATGTTATGTTAGGGGAAGTGAAAGGGACACTAAGAGGGGTGAAGGTGGAAAAATGAATGTGCAATGCCACAAAATAACTAGGAATGCTACTTGGAAATGTGAAACGAATCACATGACTAACCTGTTGCATAGTTGTTGTAACCTGAGGAGTGGTATAATTTGGTATGGATGCTATGGTTGAAGATGGAGGATTGTGAGGTCCTCCTTGGCTCACAACAATGTCTACTGACTGGGAAGTAGAAGGAACATGTTTATTATATATCTCAGCTATTCTCTTCATAACTTGCAAGCCATCATCACTTTCAATCAAACGATGAAGGTTTTCTACCATAGGTATGGAAATTGTGGAAATGCTTTCAAGGGATAAATCTTGTTTTAAATGTACAAAATCCTCATGAATACTAATGAATTTTTCTTGCCAAATGGAATTTTTTTGTGTGTCAATATTCATTGGATGGAAAGGTGAAGGACTATTAGTGTTATTGTCCATGCCTAATGCAGCATTGTCCATACTAGGAGTAGGAGCTCTTGAGATCCCAAGGTTCACAATGGAAGTGCTATTGCGGGAAGCCATGAGTCTAGAACTTCATCTCACTAAAGTATTATCAATGGGTCACCAAACACTCATACAAGTACCAAAAAAGATGGGGTGAATGTAAATGCAATGTAATCTAGAAGTACAATATGGAAATAATAGGAATTATACAAATTGAAACGTAGAAATAACAACATAGAACAGAAATGTGGTAAATGCCTAAAAAGATGCCTAAAAATCCAATCTAAATTGTACAAGTGGAATGATTCACCCAAGGTGGTGAATGAGTCCAACTATGAGAATTTTTTTTGTTTAAATTTAGAAAATTTAAAGTGATTTAAATGCTTTTCAAATGCCAATGAAGGATGTAGATGCAATTTTTTAGTTTTTTTAATGATATGGTATGCAAAAAGGTAGTCTAAATGATTCTTTCACTAATGCAATATGAGAAACCCTAGGATGCAAAAACAAGACAATGCCCTAGGTAATTGAATGTTGATGCAAATGAAGTCTAGGATGCAATATGCAATGGAAATTAGAAATGTAAAGTGCCTAATATACAGGTTCACCAAAATGAACCATCAAATTTTGGGTAGGTTGATAAGCTACTCTTGCACTCTTAAGAATGTTTCACCTAAAAGGAGAGAGATAAACCCCACTCAAAAGTATAAGTGGTTCACTCAAATTATGCAATGTTTCATGTTATTTAGACTAAATGAAATGATCTAAGCCCAATTAAATGAACTATTTGATTGATTGTGAATGCAGAACCTAAGAATTATGCAATGTTGGAAAACATAATGTGATATGCAAACATGAACTAAGATATGAACAAATGCATAATAGTAAAGAAGAAGGCTAATTCAGAGTCAACCTAGAGCTCTAATGAAGATTTAAGAATATTTTGAATGCTGACAGAGATCACTGAAAATCACCAGTGGGACTCATTTTCCACTGATGGCTAATCAATCCTATTTCTGATGAAAACTATTGAAAGTTGGTTTCTAAGTGTCGGGATCTGGAATCTGAAAAAATTTAGATTTCAAAATTTAAGGTGGGACTCATTCACCACTGATAGCGAATCAATCCACTCCCAAATTTTAGAGAAATCAGAGACCAATCCTGTAGCACCATATTTGAGGTTGTCTGCTTGTTGGGTTGATGAAGTTAATTCTATAGAAAATGTACAAAATGTCTTCTCCAAGCTTCAAATATGTTGTAGTTGACTTGAAACACTTTGTTCACTTCTTGTCCACTTTTCAACACCTAATAGCTTGTCAAATCTGCATACACAAGTCTACAAATACACATAAAAAAGGGGGAAAATGGTTAAGGGTTAGGTTATAGGGATTTTCCTTCATCAAATACCACTTTGGTAATGAAACCCTTAGTGAAGAAATGGAATGGAAGAGAATGATAAACAAATAACATGCAAATTCTATCAACTTACCAAACCCTTATTGAATAAATATGAAGATATAACAATGGTTGCTCCAAAATACTTGATTACTGCTTGATTCAGTGATGCAAAGTGCTTGAATATTTGAATGAATGTGTGAATAAGTGAACTTGATGAATGGGGGATGTAAAATGATGATAAAAACACATATTTATACACACTTGTTCCTTAGTAACCTGATGATATCTCATCGCAGGCCGACATAAGGTGATTTTAAATAAAAACCTGAAAGAAAATTTGAAATATTTTGAATTTTGAGCCAAGAGGAACTCATTTGCCACCCATGGAAAATGGGTCTCACCTTGGACTTGAATGTGGGTGTTAGGAATTATCTTGCATTTAATGTTTTTTGTTGGGTTTGCATTCAAAAGCATACTTAATTAAGCCTTATAAGGGCATAAAGGGGTCAAATGAAGCATAAGAAAGGTGTAAATAGTGAAATTAAGCCTAGAAAAGCATGAAATCTTGTTACAAGACTTTAGAACACTTCAAAATATGAATTGATAAGTGATGAAAAGGTGATTTTTAGGTGAATTATATGGAATAGAGTCTAGAAAAGTGTAGAAATATTTTACAACACTTCAGAACACCTTCACAAGATGCCATAATTTGAATTTTAAGGACCTAATGTGAATGTTAAAGCCACATTGATACATTAAATACAAAAAAAATGGACTAAGCATCATGAAGAAAGGCCTAAAAGACCATGAAAATGACAAGGGGCCATTTTTCTACAGTATAGTAGATCAATCTTTTATTAGAATAATATTTTCTATAGTTTATCACATCTTATCCAAGAATAAGAAAATGGGAGGATTGAGCATAGGAAAAGGATTTACTATGTATAAACCAAGGAGCTTAATTATAAAAACCCACAAAGAGAGAATAAAGGGATAAAAACTCTAGAAATTACCACAAAGGTTAGTGGGGGATCTATAATAGTTGTCAATAGGAAATTCCCTATAACAGGGTGAGCCCATAATACTAGTTTACAATTTGATGCAGGAGCATCCAGTGGTGTGAGGGCAATCTTGCATCACCCAAAAGATGATTTCCAATTTTTGTTCCTATTGTTTTCTTTTTGTAGATTTTTTTGTATTTCTGGATACCCTTTTCGTCAAATAAGAGTTTCCAACTTTCAGAACTACTTTTTCTGCTTTTTCTGCTCAACTGCTATTTTTAGCAGGTTTGCATTTGAAGTCGTGGGAGGACAGAAATTTATGGGAAGGTTTAGGATGGAAAAATACACAGTCTGGTGAAAGAATCAGGTCAAGATCATTCACGACTTGAAAGTTATTCAAGTTCCAATTTCTGCTTTTTGCCCTAAAAAACCTTCCGAGCTCAGTTTGAGGCACCAAACAATCCCGGATGGGCCTGAAAATTTGCGGAAATGCCAAAGTAGTCTACCAAAGACCTATTTTATAGAAAATCGTCTTTTCGAGAGCTTTCCGAAAAGGTATTATCATTGAGGATCCGACGGTCGGATTAAAAGTTATGGCTACCAGAAGTTGGTGCATATTTTAGAAATGTGCTAATTTTCAACTATGAATTTAAACTTGAATTTCAAATTGTAATTTTGGTGCCAAACCATCAAAAATCTTATCTCGAAGGTTGTTTTTGGTTCCAAACCGAAATGGGTCTATTTAGGGGCTTGTTTCTGATTTTTGGGTAACTTTTTGGGGAAAGAAGTTCGCATGCTGTGAAAGGGGATTTGGGTAATTTTCTGTAAGTTGGTAATTTGCATGTAATACAGAGCTTGGGGATTGGAGATCCTCTGCATGTAAGAAGTTCAATATTTATGAATAAAATATTATTCTCTATTTTGTGAGTGTATTTCTGTGTCTCGGATTTGCTCCCTCGTCACAATTTATGGGAGATCCCATTTTTTGCTAAAATCACATATTTTTATAAAATATAATGATTTAAGCCTTTAAAAGTTCCATTTAAATCATACCAATTGAAGAGGGTTTGATAGAACCACCTTAGATCAAACCCCCTTGGATAGAACCCCACTAGTTTTAAACCATATCTATAACAGAGTCTCCTTTACACCTATCAAAATGCTGATAAAAAATGACTTCTAATTTACCCTTTGGTGGATTGAATGAATCCATTTAACACTTATTTTTTGTAAGTATGTAGTGTTAGAGTAATAAGTTGTTTTACTTAATTAATTTAATCAGATTGGTTAATTAATTAAGTCACTTATCACTTTAGTTACTTAAGCTAAACTTAGGTAGATTAATAATTAATTATTTATTAATTATTAAGTGTACACACTAGGGTTTCTTGATATCCTTTTATAAGGATTGATCTCATTGTAATTATTAAAGGGAGAATATTTGTAGTTTTCATATCTTCTTGAAAGTTTTCTCTCTTCTGTAGCTTTTTCTTGTTGAAGATAATTGCATATACTTGTTTGTTGATGTCTTGCATGGAAGGTGTATTTGTTTGTGTTTGATCCTATGGCTCATGGTTTTGTGCTTGTTTCACAATTCTAACATGGTATCAAAGCATGGATTGAGTGAACCCCTTCTTGATTTATGAGGTTTTCTTCTTCAACAAGGGTTGCAAGCTTCATATATAAATCCTCTTTTTTTGTTTTGAAAATTTTGGAGGTGAGAATTTTTCAGTGCATCTAGGATCAAATCTAACCTCTCCATTGAATCTAGAGCTATCAAAATAGTTAAGATCAACCTTTGTTTTGTCAAAATTGGCTTCTATTTGTCAAATTTGTGAGGGTTTGAAGAAAGGGTGTTTTTCCCAGATCCAGGGGGTGCCTAATTTTTTTGAGAATTTTGAGCTCAAACGGACCTCACCATTACGCTCAAAAGGCCCAAAAACCCCTATTTCCATATATAATTTGTCAATTTTAGAGCAGGTCAACTCGGGGCAAAAAAAATATATCCATAATGATAGTGCACGCAGATCGATGTATTTTAAAAAAATTCATCAAAAAAATTATTATTATTTTTTATGCATGTAACTTTAAAAAAAATATTATTGTAAATTTTTTATTCAGTTTTTAAAAGATTTAATGTTTTAAAAAGCTTTTAAAAAAAAAAGTTTTGGTTTTTACAAAAAACAAAAGTCAAAGAAATACTTGGAGGGTAGGTACCTATGTAGGGTACTACATAGGTACAAACCTACATAGTGTACCTACCCTATGGGATTCTCCCTTTTTTAAAAAAAAATTCATTAAAAAAATTACTGTAAATTTTTTATAAAAAAAACAATGCTTGTAATTTTTTTATTTAAAAAAAAAAAAACATTTTTTTCAAAATAAGCCAAATTGTGCATGTGCGGCGATGACCATTTGGCAATCAAATTTAGGCCAATATTTTTTCTACGATGGTCATATGACCATCAAATTTAATGTTGCACTAGTTATTTTCCCCCTTTGGAGTTGTTTTCTTCCAGAGGTCATAACTTGGGCATACAATATCATTTTTTAGCAAAAGAGATCATTAGAAATCTGGTTCCACCAAATTTCCAGTGGTGTGGGTTTCATTACCTATTTCTATTGCTGGTGCATTCTACAGCCACTTGAATTCAAAGGAGTTGTTTTCAATCTCGAGCTCATAACTTTTGACTAGTTTCTTCGTTTTTCGCGATCTCAATGATGTTGGAACTGTCTTTCAGAGCTCTTTAGTTCCATCCATGCAATTTTTCCATATTGTTCTCTAGGTACATTTTATTCGTATTTTTGTGTTTTCACAGTTTGGTGAATTACTTGGACGTTTTAGCTCTTATAAAATTTTGGTTTGCGTGGGATGACTCATTTTTGGTTGTTATATATGTATTTCTAGTTTTCAGTCCTCTTTGGACATTGTAGACATCTTTTTCATGCATGTTATCTTTTGTAAACGCACTAAGATAAAGTGCCTCAGCATTGTACATGTATGTATATTTGGGATTCTTGCACATCACTTGTGTCTTGTTCTACTCGCACTATGATATAAGGTGCCATGGGGGTTGATGTTTTCCATTGTTTGCCTTCATACCTTTCTCATGGGTATGCGACTTTTCTTTTCACATCCTTTCTATTAGCTTGTACTTTCATGTTTGCACCTTCAGATGCTCTTGGTTCCTCTTCATGCACTACTTTCTCGCATTCAATTTCAGTGTACCTGTCATGCCTCTCCCTTTTTAGCATTATGTGGGGGGTTTCTACTATTGGTGTTAATGCTTCTTTGGTTTCGTTGGAGTGAGCTATGTATACAGTATTTGTTCCTATGTACTAGGTGAATGTAGCGGCTAGTTACCCATGCATTTCGGTGAGATGGATCACTTACCATATGGACACTCTTACATTGCTATTTTTGGAAGTGACCTTCCAGTTTCTCATTATTAGTTCTTTAGAATTTTGGTACCTTTACCATCTGTATCTTTGAGTTCCAAGTGTTTTCCATTGTTTGCCATTTGATTTGAGTAGTGTCATTGGGGGCACTTATGCAAATTGTTGTCTTCTTGATCTTGATCATCCTATCTACTTTGGAGGTTCTTCGGCACCCTAGTAGTCATTCTTCGACAGAGTTTGAAGCTTCTTCATGCTTATGTGGTGTTCTACATGTTCTTCTTTTTCTGGACATTTCTTTGTTTGGTTGGAGGCTTCTCAGTCCTTCACACCTTGATTTGGAGGATTTTTATTCCTTCAGTTGCCTTTGATCTCTTCTTGGAGTGGAGGTTTTCCTACGAGGTTTTCTCTATTTCTCTGCTTTATAGAGATCTTCTATTTGTCAGGACGCATCTTTTCTTTCATGCATTTTTTTCTTAGTGTTTTAGCTACTTCCTAAGTTCATCTTAAGGGGGGTTGTTAGAGTAATAAGTTTTTTTACTTAATTAATTTAATCATATTGGTTAATTAATTCAGTCACTTATAACTTTAGTTACTTAAGCTAAACTTAGGCACATTAATAATTAATTATTTATTAATTATTAAGTGTGCACACTAGGGTTTCTTGATCTCCTTTTATAAGGATTGATCTCATTGTAATTATTAATAAGAGAATATTCATATCTTTCATATCTTCTTGAAAGTTTTCTCTCTTTTGTAGCTTTTTCTTGTTGAAGATAATTGCATATATTTGTTTGTAGATCTCTTGTGTGGAAGGTGTCTTTTTTTTGTGTTTGATCTTGTGGCTCGTGGTTTTGTGCTTGTTTCACAATTCTAACATGTAGTCCTTATTATAAGCTTCCCAAAAAGTATAATTTTAAATAAATTTATTTTTATTATTATATTTATTTTTTTATTTCTTGTGAATGTAGGTTTTTCACTAAAAATTAAGCTCTTTGTTATGCACATGTGTAAAAATAGTAGATTATCCAAAAAAAATTGAAAATATCAGTCCACTAGATATTGTAGTCCTTGAACCAATAAAAAAAAATGAATTTTGATACATACAAAAAAAATTATGTTCTATACAGTCTGCCTATGTCTAAATTGTAATTGGTTTGACTTTGAAACTTGATTAAAGAAAAATTATTCAATAAAAATATATGAAACCAAATGAAAGTGCTAGATATTGTAGTTAAGAATCTAAATTCAAAAAAAATAGAGTTTTATCCTTCATGGAAAAAAGTTATGTTTTATACGGTGAGCATCACTCCTTAATAATGGTGTTTACTGAAGAAAACTAGTTTTTGAAGGAGATGGAAAAAAAATGTAATAGGATTCCAAAAATTTTGAAAAAAATATATTTAGAATGTACAAACAAAATGTCACAGGTCACTAGTTTGCATCATCTTCAAATTCCTCATGGTTTAGCCACTACAAGTCCCCGAAAGTGCAGATTTAGTTAGAAAAAGTCATTTTAGTGTTCAATTTGGCCAAAAATTGTATAGTAGTGTTGTGGGATCACCCAACGCCTATAGATTCAATGGAAAGGTAAAGGATTCTAATAGAAGAAAAAGTAACATTCATGTTTAAATAATAGTTTGTAAAGAAACTAACCCCAAAATCAATTCCAATGTTTCTTATACAAAAGTGAAGTAGCAAGATGTTTCAATTATTTATGGAAGTGGTATTGGAAAGAAAACTTAACATTTTGCTCAAAAAATTAGATTAATAAAATAGTGTATATAATTTATGTATAAATTAATTAATTTATAATATATGGAGATGGTAAATTAAATATATTAGTTTATAAAATAAAAGAGAGAAAATAAGAAATTTAATTATACATCTTGTGATGAAGTCATCTTTGAAGAACCAATCCTTGAATGTCAAGAAAATTTGGTTTGTAGTTCTCCTAACAACTCTCCTCCTAAGGAAACTATCATGATGCAAGGTGATAACAACAATAGTAATGTGGCTTCCTTAGGCAATTGTATAAAGGTGATTCTAGATTGCCCTTTATTAGAGATACATCAAACCAAGCCTATTGAGGTTATGAACGTGCAAGTGTCCATAAGATCTTGATTGGCTATTGGACCTCCTACATACCTCATGGGACATCTTAAGAATCCTTTAATTTTTCATCCACCCTCATGAAAACCACAAGTTCAAAAGAAACCTATGCTTACCTTAGAACCACCTAAAAGGAAACTCGATAATGATAACATTTCAAACCTAATTAGTTACAATAACATTTCTCACATATATAACAAAGTGTATACAATCAAGGCCAACTGCGAACCCGAAAGACTTATAAAGCAACTTGGGAAAGGATTTGATGCTATACAACAAGGTATATAGGTATGTGTAGGATCATTGTGGAAAAAACAAGCCCTTAAGTGGCAAGAAATTAAGAAAAATCAGAGTTACACAACCTGACATAAAAATTTGAATAAGTTATCCATATTATTTCAAAAAAATGTAAGAATAGAATCCATAAAAATTGAATGTAGTTTTTAAACTACTAAGGTTTTTTTTTTTTTTAAATCTATTTGGTGAAAAATTGTAATTTCAATGCAGTAGTACTTGAATTTTAGGGAAAAAATAAGAAGTAGGTGTCTGTTTGACCACCCTAACCACAATAAAATGATAATATTTTTTTATAAGATTTTATATATAATTAGATGACTCATGTCCCTAAGTGATGCATATTTTTTTGTAATTTTTTTCTAAGTAAATAATTAATTATTAATTTTTTATAACAACTTTTAAAAAATATAAAAAACTTGTATATCTGACTACCTTAACTTGGTCAAAACATCATGAAATTCATGTTTTTTAATCCTATAGTAAGCAAAGCATATAATGTTACACATGTTATGGATTCAAAAAATGTGATACTATTTGAAAGCTATAGATGTTTTTCAATCAGCCTATCAATCAGGACTTTAGTAGTAATTCAAATAGAAAATGAATAAACATTATTTATTAAATTCAAAGTAAAGCATAATTTATATTGGTGGAAAGCTGAGAATCTCCTATAAAATCCCTTTTCATTTCATCAATTTTGGGTTAAAAAAAGTTGTCAGCCACATACCCTACACATATCCATCATATTGCCACTTTTTGGCCCATCATGACCCCGCACATATGCATCCATGTCCCTACAATGCCTAAAATGAAAGAAATGAATAATGATCTTGGTTATTTTCCCTCAAAACAAAAACATTCAATCAATATCAACACCATCACAAACAATTCTTCCATGAAAACCTTGGTAAATCCTAAACTATTAGATATCTCATTAAATATGTATCAAGCAAAAAAATTGTTAACTTATCAAAATAAATAACATTAGTTGTTGTGCCTTGCCATGTAATAGTTGTAGGATCATAGCATACTCACTATTGTATATTTTACATTCATTGTAATGGGTAACATATCATCATCCATTCTGAGCTCACCCTTGTCCTACACTAAGTGGGTCCAAGGGGGTTAGTTAGCCTTGTCCTCATATGTCACTTGTCATTGTCTCTTTTGGCTAGTTGATCACCTTTCATGTATATCTAAGAGCAAGCTTGGGATGTGGATGACATGCCTTAAGTTGGCTCACATGTGACATACTTATCCATGATGTAGCTTCATTTGGAAACATGTGACTTGGCATAGGGCTATGCCATAGAAAAAAGGACCTCTTGCTTGACATGGGAATAATTGATGATAAATTGGACTTAATAAGGCCTTGATTCAAGTGTTGTGAGGAATTTTATGCATCCACACTAGGTCTTGGACCCTTGCAAATTGAATAACATTCTTTTAATGATGTCTTGTAGAAGTGTTGTAAAGTCTTATAATGGACTTCCACACTTTTCTAAACTAAATGAACCCATTTTCCCCTAATTCAACATTATAAAATGTATTTAAAGACATCCTCACATTAATCCAAAAGGCTTATAATTTAAACATAATTTTAAACTAGTGTTTTAATGTCTCTTGCACATTCACATTAGCTCTTGTGCCTTCCTAGGCTATGTGGACCTCATTTTAGTGATGTAATGTGTATTAAGTCACACTTTCACATTGAATTTTATGTCACAAGAGCTAATTTATCATCACATCATCATTAGTAGGCCCCTATTAACCCATATTGTGCATCCTGAGGCTTAAAGTGGTCAAATACCCAACAAAGTTGCAATACAAACCTTATTTCTTTATCTCCTGGCATCTGAGCTGTCAAAATATCCCATGTGGGACCCATTCACCATGAATGGAGAATCAGTCCCATCTAGGTGGGACCCATTTGCAAGGGTGGCGAATGAGTCCCATTTGGCTCAATTTTGACCTTTGAGTGGGAAAAAAGTGAAATTTGAGTTTAATTTTACTTCATGTTGGCCTTAGGGATCTAATTTTTTGGGCTCATAGGGTGAATTTCCTATAAAATAACCTCTCCAAACTCATTTTCACATCCATTCTTCATTATTCATCCACCAACCTTCCTTCTCAAGTCAAGCAACTTAGGGTTTTAACATTACAAGTCATTCAAGATCAATTTTCAGACATTCAAGGGTAGATTTTCCATGTTTTGTTGTAGAAATTCAAGATCAAACATCATGGAAAGGTTATCAATTCCATTTTTGCATGTTTCATTCAATTTTTTCATCATTTTGGTTTAAGTACCTAAAAGGGGTTTGAAAAAGGAAAACCCCCATGCCCTAACATTCAACATTTTTCTCTCTCTTGTCCTATGTGTTTGCAGATTTAGGGCTCTTGGAAGCTTGGAAATCATTAAGATTCAAGTTTCAAAGTTTTTTAGGTATTCTCTTGATTGATCAAGTCAAAAATATCAACAAAAACCCATTTTCAGACCTGTAAATCAGAGTTTTGAATGTGGACACCTGTAGGATGTCAAAGTGTAGATCGAAAGCTCCAAATTCCACTTTTCAAAATTCAAAAATTCAAAATTGGACTCATTCACCATTGGTGGAGAATGAGTCCCACTCCAAGGTCAATTTTTAGTTTTCTACATTTTTAGATACCCTTTTTTCCTTAAACGAGTTTTGGCTTAGTTTTGTAGAACTAGGACTAATTCGCCCAGAATGGCGAATGAGTCCCACCAGGCTTTAAAAAATAGCATCAACAACATTTAAAATTGCATTTCCAAATTTTTTCAACATCTAGGTGCACACTTTCAGTTTCGTTCATTTATTTTACATTTTTCTATTCATTTCCAAGTGTTCTTACATTACACAATGTGTTTTCAAACATTACATGTTTCTTAGGTTTGCATAAATTAATCAATAAATTTCTTAATTTAGTTGCGTTTAGATCATCTCATTTATTATAAATAACATCATACACATCTTGATTTGAGTGAACTAGCTAGAACTTTTGGCCCTTCTTTCTCCTTTTAGTTGAAAAGCCCTAGAAGTGCTAGAAAGGATTAGGGTACCAAAAATCTATGGTTCATTTTGGTGAACCTGCTCTTAGAACACTTTATTTCTTGCTTTGGAGTCCATTATCATCCTAGAAGTAGCTTGCATGCCTTAGATTTTGCATTTTTTTGCATTCTAGGATTTCAGAAACTTGCATTAGTGTAAAGGTCATTTAGCTTGCATTTTTGCATAAAATTTCCTTAAAAAAAATTCTGAAATTCTAGATCTCCATCTAAGGTCTGCACCTTACAACCTCAAAATTATTAGTAGCAACTCAAAATTCCTGAAAATTTTGCAAAAAACTAGTACTAGGACTCATTCCCCATACTGGGCGAATCAGTCCCTATCCAGATTTTTGACTAACTATTATAGCATCATAAACCTCATTTTTGTGCTTCCTAAGCCTCCTAGTATCATATAGTATAAGTATGAAAAGTTTTAAGAACATTTTTTATGCATCTAGCTCAAAAACATCATTTTAAATTACTCATTCTTCAAACCATTTCAATTGTAAACATCCTTACATCTGAAAATGCTTGCATTTCTGTAATTTTGCATAACAATAATAAAAGTACTTTTCACTTTTTCATATACAATGTTTCTATTCCTCAAAATTTGTATAAGTTTGTTAAAAGTTCTTTTCATTCTTGCAGATTCATTATGTACATTCTAAAAATCTTGCATCTATTGGATACAAATGTTTTGTACCTTTGCATATACATTGTTCATATTGTTGAAACATTGCATGAACTAGTTACATGTGATTTTCATTTTTATTTAAACAATGCTAGTACCTTACATATTTAGACATGCTAAGAAAAATTTCCTATCCCCTCCTTATGAGAGTGTTTTTCTGAAAGAGGATACAACCTTGGACATTCCTAACAATCATACCTTTTCCTCTCCTTCTATCTCTCTTGGTGACAAAGATATTTTTATAGAAGAACCAATTCATGAGAATTTTGAGAATCCTTCTTGTTTATCTCCTCTTACCTCTCTTAGTGGAAAGACATTAATAAACAAGACAATACAACCATAGGTAATCATGACAACAACATTTTTTCTTCTTCTAGTATCTCTCCTAGTTGTGAAGTAGATACTTTGATGTTAGGAAACACAATTGATGATGGCCATGAATATCTTAGTTGTCCCCCTTTACCTAGGGAAAACCCTCTTGAAAAAAAAAATTACACCATTGATCATTCTCCTAATTGTGATGAAGTCCTTTTAGAAGAACCAACCTATGAATTTCAAAAACATTTGGCTTGTTCTTCTCCTAAAACCCCTCCTCCTAGGGAGAATCTCATGGTGCAAAAACATATGAACATTGCCACCTATCCTTCAAGAACTAAACCTTCCCTAGATGAAGATAATAAAGTTACATTCAAATCCCTTCACCAACACATCATGCCAATAAAGAAAAAATCCTTGAGGTTATGATGACACAAGTGGGATCTCCTTTAATTAGTGATCTTCCTAAGTCACCTTCAATTAGTGAATCACACAAAAAAATTAGAGATGTCTTGAAATACATGATGCAATCTACTCATAACAATTTTTTGTTGCTGCTAAGTTGTAACTTAGTGACTCAAACATCTAGGGGACCACAAAACACTCCTACACCAATACCTTTTCCTCAAAAGGCACCTAGTGTCGAAGACCTTAAAAAGACTCTTCCTAATATATTTGTATGGGAACTCATTCAACTCTCACAGATAGTCAAACTTCTTTTTCATGAAATGTTGTAAATACAAAAGGAAAGATCCAATCTTACATAAAATCGAATCATGTAACATCCTCCTCTCATCCCATGCAAGCCACCCAATCATAAATCACATTCCCTAAACTTGAATTACCCTCACTTGAGATTCAAAACAAGAATGATCCCTTGATGATAAAGATGACCATTCATGAAAATTTAATTAGGCACACTCTCATCAACAATGGATCAAAAATTAATGTTTGTAGCATGGACCTCCTATACAAACTTGGCATGGAAAAAAATCTCATTCAACTTAATTATGTTTATATTCGTGGCTTTGAAAATGTTCATAGGAAACCACTTTGGATGATCACATTACCTATTGAGGTCAGCCCTATAGTGTTTCCTACCCCTATCCACATCATGCAAGGACCCCTTCCATACAATCTTCTCCTAGGGAGACCATGGATTCATGATATGAAAGGAGTCCCATCTACCCTTCATTTTGTAATGAAATTTGAATACAACAACAAGATATACATTATTGATGCAGATGAATGAAGTTATGCATCAACTAATCACAACACTTCCAACTCCCCTAATCCTTTCATCCCTAGACCAAAAATTGAACCTATACAAGTTGATGCAAATTCTTCACCTACAACAAAAATATTTCCTAATAATTAGAGGTCGTTATATTCTACACCTCCTTTCCATAACATTTCCAAAATATTTCTCTCATGGTCCAAAGAGTCATATACAAATGATTCATTTTTAGACACAAGTTTTAGTAGTGATTGGAGTTTCACACCTACTTTTAAGGGAGGGTGCACTGTATCCCACTCTCAATCCAAACAACCTTGTGTTCCATTCACTCAAATTAGTTCTACCAAATCACCCCATGGTGTTGATGGGGGAAATATAACTCCCATCCCTCATAAAGCAATGACACATAACATTACCAAGGATTTGTGTTCTTGTAAAGTAACCAATCCCTCTCACAAACACACACCCCCTTCATCTAACTTGGAAGATTGTTATGGTATTTGTTACAACCTTCCTCTTACACATGGATGCAATAAACACATGAACCACTCAGACATATCATACTTATCTCCATTGTCATCAAAGACTTTACACAACAATAACATTCAACCTCTCAAGGAGTGTGGTGCTCTTCCTTGTGTGGGAGCACCTAATTCCTTTACTTGATACTCACTTTCATCCATTCATGGCTCACCTTTGTCTTGAACTAAGTGGGGGAAAGGGATTCGATAGCCTTGTCTCATATGACACTTATTGTTGTCTCTTTTGAACTAGTCATTAACCTTTCATGAAAATATAAGAGCATGCTACCTTTCTTCATGACACAACTTATCAGAAACATATGAATTGGAATAGGGCTTTCCAAGTAAGCTCTCATGTATTATTCCCTCTTCTTCTACTTTAAAGAAATTACTCATAGTACTGGTGTTCGCAACTACTTTAAAGTGGGGGGCATACATCACCACTCATATTTCATTGTGTGATTTATTTCTTCTTGTGATGCGTCCTCTTCTAGGTGGAGTCATTGGGATTGATTCCCTCCAAAAGCGTGATACTTATTTTGATTTATCCTCCCTTGGATACATTGAGCATGATGTACCCTAAGATGAGACCTTGCACTAATTAAGAAAAATCCCTTTGAATAGTTCTTACACTATTTTGCATTTACAATGTCTATGAATGTCAAGCATACGAAGTTTTGCTTACTTCATATAGCTTGAAACAACATCATTTTACTTTGTGGAACCTTGTTAAAGTTATTAAAAGGTATAAATTTGATATGGTTGAGCGGGAAGTCCATTCCAAGGCACGACTTTCCCCATAGCCACCTACATGTTTGAGTCCATACCAACTAGTGTATGTTTCTCACCTTTGGGATTTCTCATCCTGCGGACAATCAAAAGTTCCATGGCCCCAGAGTGAGTATATTGTGGACTTATCACCCAATAGACAACCAAGATTTCCATCACCCCAGAGTGAGTATACATTTTCTTTTTAGACAAACAACCTAGATTTGATCCACAAGTAGTTGGACAAATGATAAAGCTTAATCCACCTTTTTCATCTTCCTAGTTATTGCCATTGCATGATTATGTATCTAGATGGTTTGAATTAGGATCTTGGCTCCTTGGGGGCTTGTTCAACCTCCTTTGATCTTTTTCATTCTTTTTCATCTGCATCTATACACTAGGATCTTTCTTGAATGTATACTTTAGTGTGAGTTTGAAGCAAGTTCATCCTCTCACTAAAGTGGGGGCTAAATGTGTCATAGAAAACATGACCTCTTGCTTGAAATGGGAATAAATGATGATAAATTGGACTTGATAAGGCCTTAATTCAAGTGTTTTGAGGCATTGTATGCATCCACACTAGCTCTTGGACTCTTGAAAATTTAATAACATGCTTTTAACGTTGTCTTGTAAAAGTGTTGTAAAGTCTTGTAATGGAATTTTACACTTTTCTAGACTGAATGAACCCATTTTCCCCTAATTCAACATTATAAAATGTATTTAAATACATCCTCACATTAATCCAAAAGGCTTATAACTTATTCTTAAAGTTACACTAGTGTTGTAATGTGTCTTGCACATTCACATTGGTTCTTATGCCTTCCTAGGCTATGTGGGCCTCATTTTAGTGTTGTAAATTGTATTAAATCACACTTTCACATTGAATTCTATGTCACAAGCCCTAATTTATCTTCACAACATCATTAATAGGACCCTATTAACCCATATTGTGCATCCCAAGACTTAAATTGATCAATTACTCGACATAGTTGTAATATAAGCCTTATTTCCTTATCTCCTGGCATCTAAGCTATCAAAATGGCCCCTGTAGGACCCATTCACCATGCATGGTGAATTAGTCGCATCCAGGTAAGACCCATTCACCATGGGGGGAGAATGTGTCCCATTTGGCTCAATTCTTACCTTTGAGCAGGAAAAAGGTGAAATTTAAGTTTAATTTTACTTCATGTCAGCCTTAGGGATCTAGATTTTGGGCTAATAGGGTGAATTTCCTATAAAATCACCTCTCTAAACTCATTTTAACATCCATTATTTATTATTCATCCACCAACCTTCCTTCTCAAGTCAAGCAACTTAGGGTTTTAACATTACAAGTCATTCAAGATCAATTTTTCAGACATTCAAGGGAAATTTTTTTATGTTTTGCTGTAGATATTCAAGATAAAACATCATGACGAGTTAATCAACTCCATTTTTTCATGTTTCATTCCATTCTTTCATTATTTTGGTTTAATTACCTAAAAGGGGTTTGCCCAAGGCAAACCCCCATGCCCTAACATTCATCATTTCTCTCTTATCTTGTGTGTTTATAGATTCAAGACTCTTGGAAGCTTGGAAATAATTAAGAATCAATTTTCATAGTTGTTTAGGTCTTCTCTTCATTGATCAATTAAAAACTATAAAACAAAACCCATTTTATGACCTGTAAATTAGAGTTTTAGAAGCAGACACCTATAGGAAGTGAAAGTGCAGATCGAAAGCTCCAAATTCCACTTTTGAAAATTTAGAAATTTGAAAGTGGACTCATTCACCATGTGCAGTGAATGAGTCCCATTCCAATCTCATTTTTTGGTTTTCTGCATTTTTAGATACCCTTTGTTTGAAATGGATATTGGATTAGTTTTGCAGAACTAGGACTAACTCGACAAGAATGGTGAATGAGTCCCACTGGGCCTGAAAAACTAGCATTATTATCATTTAAAATGTCATTTCCAACCTCCTTCAACATCTCAAGTGCATAATTTTATTTTGGTTCATTTCTTTTACAATTTTCTATTCATTTCCAAGTGTTCTTGCATTACACAATGTGTTTTCAAACAATGCATGTTTCTTAGGTTTGAATAATTTAATCAATCAATTTATTAATTTAGTTGCATTTATATGATCTCATTTAGTCTAAATAACATCATACACATCTTGATTTAAGTGAACTAGCTAGATCTTTTTGCCCTTCTTTCTCCTTTTAGTTGAAAAACCTTAGAAGTGCTGGAAAGGATTAGGGTTCCAAAAATCTACAGTTGAAGGGCTTTCCATTTTGGATCTCATGTCTTCTTTCATTTATAATTGGCTACTTTAAATTAATTTCTCATAGTGATGGTGTAGAAATTGCTTTAATGTTGGGGCATACATAGATGACATCTTTTGGAAAATTTCATGGCATATTTTTTCTTTTTTCTTGTGATGTGTCCTCTTCTTGGTGGTGTCATTGGGTTTGATGTTTTCCAAGAGTGTAGAATCTACTGACATGGCATTATGTAAATGAGGCATCCCATGGGTAACGATCTAAAAACTTGACTTGTCCTCTCTTGGAGACATTAGGCACAATGCTCCCTAAGAAAAAGACCTTACACAAACAAAGTAAAATCCCCCTTAATAAAATTTTTACATGACATTCAAAAGAATTTACAAAAGAATTTTCATTGTGGTGCCTTATCAAAGTCATTAGGAGGATAAATTTTGTATGGTTTGTATAATGGGAAGCCGACACACGGGCATGACTTTCTCATTATACGGTGGGAAGCAGACACACTAGCATGAATTTCTCACTAAACCACTTCTTTAGGACAACTCACCCCATAGATGACCTGATCTTCCATGGACCTAGAGTGAGCACATCTTTATCAAAGCTTGATCCACCTCATTTTTATTTCTATTTGTTATTGACATTGCATGATTGTGTATCTTGTTTTGCTACATATTATACACCTTGTGCATGTCCTTTTGTGCTCATGTTCATTTGACTTAGGATCTTGGATCATGGGGGCTTGACTACTTGATCTTTTTCATCCTTTGTTGTCCCCATTGGTATGCTCGAACCCCTCTTGAATGTATACTTTAGTGTGATTTTGCAGCAAGTTCATCCTCTCACTAAAGTGGGGGCTAAATGTAGTGTCAAAAATAGTGTCCTTTGCTTGATATGGGAATATTTAATGATAAATTAGACTTAATGTCGTCTTGATCTAGTGTTTTGAGGTGTTTTACACATCCACGTTAGGTCTTGGGCCCTATTAAGCTAAATTAACCTAACTCAGCCCTAATTTAATGTTGTAAAATGTATTTATTTACATCTTCACATTAAATTTGGGAGGCTTGTAAATCAAGTGGACCGGTCTTGGGCCCTATTAAGCTAAATTAACCTAACTTTGCCCTAATTTAATGTTGTAAAATATATTTATTTACATCTTCATATTAAATTTGGGAGGCTTGTAAATCAAGTGGACCTAATCTAGAATTGTAATGTGTTTTACACATTCACATTGTATTTAGGGCCCTTCTAAGCTTAATGGACTCAATTTTGGCTTAATTTAGTGTTGTAAAATGTATTTATTTACACTTTCACATTGGATTTTGGTCCTTATTACATTTATGACCTTTATATAATCATTAATTGGCCCCTATGACCCCATATTATTTATCCCAAGGAAAATTTTGATAAAAAAATCCAACAAAATCAACATAAAAGCTTAAATTCACCACTCCCCAATACTTGACCTTGAAAAATAGCCCTTGTGGGACCCATTTGCCACCTTGGGCGAATGAGTCCCATCTAGGTGGGACTCATTCACCCAGAATGGCAAATGAGTCCCTTTTTGCCTATTTTTAAGGCTTTGAGTAGGAAATGTGGGTTTTCAATTCAAATTTCTTCAATGTCAGCCTTGAGGACCAAATTAATGGTCATGTGAGCGGATTTCCTATATAAGAAATCATTCAAATCCTCATTTCACATAAGAAATAGTCCAAGCAACATACATTCATTTCATCAAGTCAAGCAAGCAAGAGTTAAGCACTTCAAGTCTTTAGAAGGTCATCAAGATAGCTTTCAAGATCAATTCTAAGGCATTCAAGGGAAAAAAAATTCATCAATTGTTGCAGCAATTCAAGATCCATCATCGTGGAAAGTTTGTAATTTCATTACTTCAAGTTCATGCTTCATTATCTTATTTCATCATTTTGGTTTGATTACCTAAAATGGGTTTGACCAAGGAAAACCCCCATTCACTAACAATGAACAAGTTTTTTTGCCTCTCTTTGTGTGATTGCAGATTTAGGTGTTTTGAAGACTTGAAGATTAGTGAAGATTAGGTTACAAGCTTGTTGAATTTGTGATGAGGGAGAAAACCCGAGATAGAAAAATAATACACACAACTAGAAAACATTATTATTATTCAATAATGGAAATATTACATGCAGAGGATCCAAAATCCTTGAGCTCTGCGATACATGCAAGCTACTGAAGTTTCAGAAAAATTATAAAAATTACAGAAAAATCCCCTTTCGTAGCATGCGAACTCTTTTCCCCAAAAAGCTGCCAAAAATCAGAAATCTCGCCCATAAATAGAGCTCCTTTCCCATTTGGAGTCAAAACAACATTCAAATTCAAGCTTTTGCGGTTTGGCACCCAAATTACAATCTAAAATTCACATTCAAAAATTAGCACATTTCTAAAAATGCACCAACTTCCGGAAGCCATAACTTTTAATCCAATCGTCGGATTTTTAATGATAATATCTTTTCAGAAAGCTCTCACAAATTTTCTGGACCATCCGAGGCCTCTAAGGGCCTCAAATTTTTCTTTGAATATTTTAATAGCTAAAGGGGTATCCAAAAATGCAAAAACATCTAAGAAACAACTAACAAAAAATTAAAATCTTTCTTTTTTTGGGTGATGTAGGATTGCCTTCACACCACCGGATGCTCCTACATCAGACACCCAAGGTAATTTGAGAAGTGACCCTGTCACATCTCAGATGGTTGAGGAAAACCCAAATGGTCAACCTCTACCTTAGACAGCCAAGATGAATCTTCCATAGGCCTTTCTCTCCACGTCACCAGATATTCTTCATACTGCCTATTTCTGGTACTCCTTCCCACATGGCTATCTAGGATTTCTTCAATGTCCTCCTTTTCTGAAGTAGGTGTTCAAATGCCACACTTTTCCATTGTTGGTACTTCCTCTATGCTACCTTCATGATACTCTGTCAAATCTGAAATATTGAACACAGGGGAAATGTTGACTCCATCTGGAAACTCTACCTCATATGCATTCCCTAAATCATGTCTCTTCAAAATTTTACAGGGACCGAACTTCTTCATCTTTAAATTGTTATAGGTTCCCACTGGAAACCTTCCTTTCCTCAAGTGGACCATCACTTCATCACCAATCTGAAACTCCTTATACCTCCTCTTCTGATCTACGTTAGTCTTATACTGCATATTCATCTTGTTAATATGTTCTCTTACCTTCTCATGTATATTCTTGATGTGCTCTGCAAATTCTTCGGCTTTAACACTTGTCTTCTCTTGGTCCATCTTTCTTAATTCTGGAGTGATCCTGGGATTGCCTCCATACACAATCTGGAATGGTGATCTACCAGTGCTTCTGTTGATAGAATTGTTGTAAGAAAATTCTTCTTGGGGTAAGATCAAGTCCCATCCCTTGGGTTTATCTCCTACCAAGCATCTAAGTAGGTTACCCAAACTTCTATTCACAACCTCAGTTTGGCCATCCGTTTGTGGATGGTATGCAAAACTGAACTTCAACTCTATTTTCAACTTCTTCCACAAGGTCCTCCAAAAGTACCCAACAAATTTTATGTCATGATCTAAGGCTATAATCTTTGGAAAACCATGTAGCCTCACTATCTCTCTGAAGAACAAGTTAGCAATGTGGACTGCATCATGGGTCTTCTAGCATGGGATGAAATGTGCCATCTTCAAAAACCTGTCAAATACCACAAATACTGAATCATTCCCTCTTTGTGTCCTTGGCAAACCAAGAACAAAGTCCATACTTATATCCTCCCATGGCCTCTCTGGTATAGGTAAGGGCTGATACAACCCAGTATTTTGGCTCACTCCTTTAGCCATTTGACATACCCTGCAACTCTGCACAAACTTCTTCAGATCTTGTGATAACTAAGGCCAATAATAATGCTCACTAATAATGGAAATGGTCTTATCCCGACCAAAATGTCCTGCCATTCCTCCACTGTGTGTCTCCTTTATCAGGTTCTCCCCCATGGAACTCCTCAAAATACACAATTGGCTTCCCTTAAACAACATGCCATCCTGGATTATGCAATCCAGCCACTTCATCCTGTCAACTGTAATAGGATCCTTGCAAGCTTTCCAAGCCTCTGCGAAATCAAGATCTTTAGGGTACAATGTCTTGATTTCATTGAACCTAACCACTTCAATCTGCATCTCTGTCAAAGGCATCTGCAACCCTATTTGACTTGCCACTCCTATGCTTTAAAACAAAGATATAACTCTACAAAAATTCTACCCATTTCATATGCCTCTGATTTAATTTTCCCTGACTACTCAGGTACTGTAATGCTTGATGATCAGTATACAAAAAAAAATTCTTCGGCAATAGATAATGTCTCTATTTCTTTACTACTTGAACTATTGCATAAAATTTCTGATCATATACAAAGTACTTTCTCTTTGCATAATACCTTTTTGAAAAGCTCTCGAAAAGACGATGTGGCACAAAGTAGGGCCTACGGCCAATACTTTGGGCTTCTAATATTTTAATAGCTAAAGGGGTATCCAGAAATGCAAAAACATCTAAGAAACAACTAACAAAAAATTAAAATCTTTCTATTTTTGGGTGATGTAGGATTTCCCTCACACCACTAGATGCTCCTACATCAATTTATCTCCCCATTTTGAAGGTTAAAATCTTGAAAAAAGGTCACTTATAGTCCCAAAAATTAGGGTTTCGGAACCGGGCACTTAGAGGTACAGATTGAGTAGATCGAGAAGAGCAGATGTAGACTTTGAATTTCAAAAAAATCCAAACTAGACTAATTCACTACAAGTGGTGAATGAGTCCCACTATAGCTATTTGTTAGATTTCTTTGTATATTTGGATACTCATTTGCCCAAAATAGACTCCCATGCAAAAACCGTGATCTGGGACTGATTCGCGCAGGTTGGTGAATGAGTCCCAATTGGTTAAAAAGTTAACATTTTCAGAATTTTAGACCTATTTCCAATCACTTCAAGGTTTCCAGGTGCACACTATTTACATTTTTTCTTTCCCATTCTGTTTTACTTACATTTCTAGGGCAATTTTAGGTCATTTTGCATATCACACAGTGTTTTCCAATTCATTGTCTTTTCAAAGTTTACACTTGGTGGTAAACCCTCATTATACATCATTCAATCCATAGAATAATCCCTTTGCAATATTTCAATCTCCTTTACATTGAAGTCTCAAGGGTTTTTTCTTGAGTGAAAGGTTGGAAATGGTCTTTCTCCTTTTAGGTCCAAAACCCTAGAAGCGAAAGAGAGACTAGACCATGTTTTCATCTTTTCAGATGCTAATAGAAGAAAAGGTGGCATTCATATTTAAATCATAATTTTCAAAGAAACTAACCCCAAAATCAATGTCAATGTTTCTTATACAAAACTGAAGTAGAAAGATGTTTCAATTATTTATGAAAGTGGTATTGGAAAGAAAACTTAACATTTTCCTCAACTAATTTAGATTAATCAAATAATGTATATAATTTATGTATAAATTAATTAATTTATAATATATGGAGATCGTAAATTAAATATTTTATTTTATAAAATAAAATAGAGAAAATAAGAAATTTAATTATAGGGATAACAAAATTAGATATAATTTTAAATGCTTTTATGAAAGTAGTATTGGAAGGAAAAGTGAACCTTGTTCCTGAGTAATTTAGATTAATTAAATTATGTAAGTTAATTACCATACTTAAACAAATAAATGAGAGATATTAATATATTTAATTTTAAGAATAATGTTGAAGAATGTGGCTTGAATTTAGTCTTAAAATCAATTACCCCTTATGAAAATAAGTTTAGTTGTCTTTAAATTTTACATAGACAAATTGGACTATAATAAATTAGGAAATGACAAATTTTATCTCAAATCTTAGCATATAAATATGTATACATGTAAACATGTAATTTATGTAAATAATATTAAAATATAGTTGTATAAAATTTGTATGTAAGAAAATAAAGCATGCAATCAGTTTTAAAAGATAATTTATATAAATTAATAAGGAATGAATATATGGAGGTATATAAAATTTATTTTTATTTTTGTAATCATTAGTTTTTGTATTATGTTAGGATAAGATAATATTATATAATTTTCATGTATACATAAGTGTTATAATATTTTAAAAATATATAAAATGCAAGTTTAAAAATACATTTGTATCAGTTTATGTTCTTTCTATATTGTCTTCTTTTTGGTTTATGTGTTATTCTTATACTATAAAATTAAAATTTATACTATATTTTCATGGTTAATATTTAATTGTAGGAACGAAAAAATAAAATAATTAAATTACACTTGTAGTCAACACATTAAATATTATCTATATATTTCACCTATTGTAACAAATAATTATTCATATAGATGTGTATTTGATTAATTTCACACGTTCTATTAACAATACCACACTTGAACTATCTTTTGAAGAGACGTGACTTCTCCCCACCATATCTCTACTATTAGACAATTTTTGAAATCCCAAATGCTTACAACCAAAGGAAAACTCACTTCTAACTAGAAATCATAATGTTAGAAGATGAGTCACACATAAACCATAAATGGACCAATGACCAAGTGGGCCAATAATTTACTAGTAAAACACCTTATGGGCATGGTTCTAGGTTCAAAATCTAGTTGGTACATGAAAATTTTATCATGGCATTAGAGATAAGACACCAATGTAAAGCTAGGCTAGAACTCATGTGCACCTATAATGTGGCTCAAGTGGGAGTTGAAAACAAAGTGATAACCATAACATAGATGAATCAATTTCTAAGTGAATTAGTTACTGAATGGGAGAGCACCCAAGTAGAAATGCTAGTCCTAGATTCAACCCCTAACTAGCTCTTGAAGAAATTTATCATGTAATAGATCAAGGTGATGAGTTGACATTTTGAATTAAATACATACAAAAATATAACCTCAAATATCTTCAATCCTCTCCTAAACAATTATATTACAATTTTTTTGTTATATTTTACCTTATAATAATATTTTCTATAATGTATTCCATGTGAATTAGCAAAGGTTGTAGTGGAGAAAATATTTTAGCTTGGATTGTCAAGCTAAAAAACATATTTATTAGTTGGGAATTGATAATCTGGAATACTATTTTGAAATTAAATGCAAGAGGATATCACACCTAGCTTCTAGAAAGAATGATGAAGAATATATATTGATGGGGCATATAATCTTGATGTTGCAATATATAAAAATATATCCTTAGTGTACTACTTAATATATAAAAATTATAGCTATTGGAGTATTGTTTGCAAGTTAAACTTGAACTCCATGATGTCGACCTCATCCTTTGTAAAAATACTTTGGTGCATTGAACTATTGTAGGTTATAAAACTGATGTCTAATTGATGTGTAAGAGCTTTCAATATTGAATAATGCCTTACTGAGATTGTTAGATCACATGGGTTATGTTCTCTGAGATAAACACCATAAATTATACATTACTAAAATACCGTAAAATAAAAAAAAAATATCTATAACATGTGGGATTGAATTGTGTATCTAATACATAAATATATTTATTATTGATTAAGATTTTAGATAGATTGTTGGATTGAAAGGGTCATGTTTCCCTCGGGAACCCCCTTGATTAAACACTTTTTCTAAAATGTACTAATGTTATAACTATCCTATAATCTATAGGATTGATTTTGCTAATTGATGTATAAGGACTTGAATTATTGGATAACCTAATATATGTATTGTGTAACCCATGTTGAAATGATGGTGCTGCAATTTGTATTATGGAACAAGTCAAACCCATTGTGCATCACATAAATCAAAACATGACATACTATTATGAAGGCTTCTAGTCTACAACTCAAAAACCATCAACTATATTTACATGCATGGATAATAAAGCTAGAAAGTAGAATAAAATGTAATTCTTGGTGACTAAAACTAAAATGGACTTTATAAAAGAAGCCACAACATATAAAGTGAATGAAAACTATATTGGATCATGATGTCTACATTCTTTAAAGCAGCTCATGTTGAAAGAGTGTTGCTGCAACTTGTATAATAATTTGAGACATTCTCATTATCCATCACATAAATTAAAATATGACATATATTATAAAGCCTTACAACCTACACCTCAAGAATTAGAAAACATATTTATATGCAATGTGGTCCTCTACATACGGGAAGATGGGGGAAATGGGATCTACAAGCACTGCATGAGGCTGCAGCCATCTAGGCTTTGCCTGCATGTGGTCTTCTAGTGGTTGCATGCGTAGTTGGAGGTCGGATCTGTTCTCTTCTTCTCTAGAGCTTCTTGGGGGTGGGTTTTTTACGCTATTCGGGGGGGAGGTTCTTTTCTTTTGAAGCAGGTGTGTATTCTGGGGTAGTGGGGTTGTGATCTTGGTGTCCAGTGGAGTGTTCCTTCATCGAAGGGCTCTTGGTTTTGATTTTGGCCTTGCTTGCTCATTTTGTGTTGTGTTCTCTTTGATGGATACTGGAGAATCTTCTAGGGTTTGTCCCAATATGGACTTCCGCTCTGCTTTTGGTTCGAAACCCTCTCCACAGGGTTCGAAGATTTTTGATAATAATCTTTTTTCGGTGGAACCTGAGAAAGTCGAGATGGCCTCAGTAGGGGGGCTTAGAATTCTAAAGATTAATGGGTGCCTCAAACGGTGTAAAGAGAGGCCGAATGTAGTAATTCCAATGGAGATGTTGGTTGAAGACATTGATTATTATGCACAGCATTCTCTTTATTGCAAATTCTTAGGTTTGAAAATTTCTTTGCAATTCTTGGATATGTGGGCTCAAAAGACATGGATGCCTAAGGGAGAGATGGAGATTCATCTCCTGGCAAATAACTATTTCATGGTTACATTTGACTGCTTGGGTGATCAGAATAGGATTTTTGAAGGAGGCCCATATTTTTATAACCAGGTAGGCCTATTCATTAAGCCATGGCATGCTGGCTTCAACCCAGCAGAGGAACTTCCGAATCGGGTTCCGGTTTGGGTTCATCTTCCAAGGCTCCCTGTGGAATGCTAGCGAGAGGATGTGTTGTACCTATTAGCCTCGAAGCTGGGGAAACCTGTGGGTTCATCTCAGCAAATGCAATTCAAAAAGGTAATGACTTTTGCCCGGTTCTGTATAGAAATTAATTTAAGTAAGCCATTGCCAGACTCTTTAGAAGTGAGTGTAGGAGATTATTCATGGGTGCAATAGCTAGATTATGAAACACTTCCTTTCCATTATCATTTTTGTCATGAGTATGGTCACCTCCTACACAGATGTCCAAAGGCCAAGCCTTTGGAGGCTCAATCTTCTCAACCTTCGGCTAATCCACCTAGGTTGGATAAGGGCAAGGACCCCATTCAGGGTTCTGGTGGTAGGGAAGACGGTTTTTTTCCCGTTAGAGGTTGAAATAGAAATAAAGGTCATAAAAGGACTTTGAAGGACACGCAGGAGGAGGACACCTTCAATAGGTTTGAGGTGCTGGAGGATCTTAGTCAGCAGGAGGTGAACCCAGGATTTCTAGATCTAGATCATGGGACTTTGGATATTGTTCAGCATGGCCCTCTGGTTGAGGCAATGCTTGTTCCCCAACAGGAGGGGGATATGGGAGTTTCATGCTTAGATGAGGTCAGGAAAGATCCTAGTCAGGTAATACTCAACTCAGAGGTGATTATGGCTCTGCTTGCTGATGGGACTTTAGCTCAAAGGACAGATCGTCAAATGGGGGTTCAGGATGAGTTGGGTGGTAGTGCTGAGGTAGTGAAAGATAGTGTGGATAAGGTTCACCTCTTGCAGAAAGTTGGTCTAGAGGTGGGTAAGAAGAATATTAAGGTGTCCTCTCAGCTGATGTTTTGCAAAAAGTTCTCAAGAAGGGGGGGCCAGAGAAAATTTCTAAGCTGGGAAGGAAGAAGGATGAGGAAAAGATTAAGATGATAGGGGAGACTTTGGTGGAGTCGGGGTCAGTCAAGACTCTGGATTCACATTTTTCATGCCCCTCGAAATGATAGTTCTCTCTTGGAATGTAAGGGGCTTGAATAGTGGCCCTAGACAAAAAGTTGTCCAGGATTTGATTAGGTGTCATTCGCCTAATGTTCTTTTTCTGTAGGAGACTAAGCTCTCTGTGGAGGGTATGATGGATTTAGTTCCTAAGTTATGGGGGAATGGTGGATGCCAATGCACTGGTGCTCAAGGGTCTTCTAGCGAGGTGGAATGCTTATGGAACCCGCATAAGATCTGCCCCCTTTCGTGGGGGTCTTTTAAGTCCTCCCTTTCCATGGTGGCCTCTTGTTTTATGTCAGGGGAAATTGCTCTCTTCTCCAATGTGTATGCACCTATGGAGTTGGAGGGCAAGCAAATTTTGTGGTTCAATATTCGTTTAGTTTGCAGCTTATTTCCTTACCATCCTTGGATTATTGGAGGTGATTTTAATGCTATCACAGAGCTTGTAGAGAAATGAGGTGGTATTGCAAGGCTGGAGGCTTCTGCATTATTGCTCCAGGATAATATCTCTACTTTGAATCTTGTAGATATCAAGCCTAGCAATGGTCTTTTTACTTGGAATAATAGGAGAATTGGTGATGCTTCTATTTCTGAAAGACTTGATATATTTTTGGTGTCTAGTTTTTGGGTAGGGGATAGGTGGTTGACTAGCTCTGAAATTTTGGATGGTCATGGTTCTGACCATTGGCCTATTAAACTAGTGATTGATGTGCCTCAACGATGTGCTAGACAAACCTTTAAGTTCCAACTCATGTGGCTTAGGGATGAATCTCTTCATGATCTGCTCCCTGGTTGGTGGGATCACGGGAAGCCAGCATATGGCATTGCCATGTACTCTTTCTCAAAGAGGCTCCAGTATGTTAAATACAGATTGAAAAGATGGAATAGGCAGCATTTTGGTAATTTATTCTAGGAAAAGGAAAAGGCACGAGATAATCTAGACCTAAATACCAGACAAATTCGAGATCAAGGCCTTTCGGAGGAGGTGAGTTTATTAGAGGTTGTTGCAACAAAAGAGCTTGAGGAATGTGAGTTAAGAGAAGAGATTTTTTGGAAACAAAAGTCTTGTATTGAATGGCTCTAGGCTGGGGATCGAAACACTACTTTCTTCCATAACTTAGTTAAGAATCAAAGACAAAGTAATGCTATTTCTTCTATTTTATTGCCTGATGGGGAAACTTTGTCCTCTTCAGCCTCTATTTCAGCCGAATGCATTCAGTATTTCTCTACCCTTTTCTTTGAGGATTCGCCTCCTACGGAGGAGGATGAAGCTAAAATTTTAGATTATATCCCGAAGCTAGTGACTAATGAAATGAATGAAGCATTGCTTGCTCCTATTACCTTGTTAGAGCTTGAGAAGGTTGTGTTCCAGATGAAGAAAGGTAAAGCTCCTGGGCCTGATGGATTCCCCATTGAATTTTTTTAGGAGTTCTGGGAAGTGGCTAAATTGGACCTTTTAGATGTTGTCCAAGAATCCTTTATGCATAAAAAAATGTTGAAGTCCCTGAATGCTACATTTTTAGCTCTTATTCCTAAGAAGATGGGAGCTAACTCCTTGGATTTGTTTAGGCCTATAGCACTATGTAATGTTGTGTATAAAATTATTACTAAGTTGATTGCAGAAAGGCTGAAGCCTTGGCTTGATGACTTAATTTCTGAAGAGCAGGGGGGTTTTGTTGCTGGAAGACAGATTATGGATGGGGTGGTTATTGCTATTGAGGCCATCCATTCTATGGAATCCTCAAAAGATAAATCTATGTTTATCAAGTTGGACATGGCTAAAGCATATGATCGTGCTAAATGGAGCTTTCTATTGAAAATCCTTAGAGATTTTAGCTTTGCTGAGGGTTGGATTGAATGGGTTAGGAGTTGTGTCACTTCCTCCTCCTTTTCGGTGCTTATTAATGGTGAGCCCACTTGTTTGTTTGGTGTTTCTAGAGGCCTCAGACAGGGAGATCCCCTATCTCCTTACTTATTCATCCTCCTTGCGGAAGGCCTGGGAAGACTCATTCGTGCTCAGGTTGCTAGTGGCTTGCTTCAGGGATGGAGTTGGGGAGATGATATTCCCCCTCAGTCTCATCTACAATTTGTAGATGATAATGCCCTGATGGGCAGGGCTAAGGTTGAGGAGGCTCTCAATTGGCGTAGTGTTTTGGACAGTTACTTGGTAGCTTCTGGGCAGCGCATAAATGAGGGGAAGTCCTTCATATATTTCTTCCACACTCTTAAGGGTATTCAAAGGAGAATGGATGGTATCCTTTGGTTTCATATTGGCTCGCTTCCTTTTTCCTATCTTGGAATCCCTCTTGCTGTTCGCTCTCTCCCCAAAAGGTTTTGGCAAGAGACTCTTGATAATTTTCAAAGATTGGTCAGTCATTGGACTTGCAAGTGGCTTTCTTCAGCAGGTAGAGTGACTCTTTTAAAGTTGGTGGTACAGGCTCTTCTTGTTTATAAATGCTTTGTTCTTTCTGCTCCTTCAAGTTTTATTAGAGATTTCAAGAAATTGTCTCATCACTTTCTGTGGGCTGGTAATCTTCTTCATAGAAAATGGAGTCTGGTGAAGTGGGATGTTGTTTGTAGGCCAAAGCAGGAGGGGGGTCTTGGTTTACGATGGACTGATTTGAATGGGCAGGCCTTGGCTGCTAAGTTGTATTGGCGTTGGTGCTCTCAACAACATATGTGCTGGGCTAAAATTCTGACCTTCAAATATTTGGGGGTAGTAGAAAGTAGGGAGGTAGCAAGGTTCAATATGGAGGGGAAAGGCTCTGTGATATAGAGTACCCTTAAACGTGGTGCCAAGCTGGTTAAACAAGGACTTTTTTGGATTTGTAATGGGGGTCGAAATGCTCTTTTCTGGCATGATTCTTGGGATGGACACCCACCCATTGTGTCATCTCATCCCCATCTCCAAGATTTGTGCCAGATTTTTGTGGAGGCAGGTTGGAGTCATGTGGCAGATTTCAAATCTCAACAATCTTTGGGTCAAATTTTTGTGTCCAAGTGGAAGATCCCCTTGGATTGGCCTCCTGGTGGTGCAGTGGAGGATCGTCAAGAGCTTGCAAAGATTTTATCGGGCCATGTCTATAATTCTCTCCAAGGGGGTGATGTGCTTGGTTGGGGTCCTGACTTGAAAGGAAAATTTTTGGTTGCCTCTGGTTATCAGGTTTTGGATAAACAGGTTTTTGGAAGCTCCCAGGTTTCTTGGTGGAAGCATGTTTGGAATAAATTTGCTTGGCCTAAGTGTAATTTTTTCTCTTGGCTCATGGTTCAAGGAAAGTGTCTTGGGATAATCTTTGGAAATGAGGGTTTCAGGGGCCCTCCATGTGCATTCTATGTGGTCAGCATGATGAATGCTTATCGCATCTCTTTTTTTAGTGTTATTTTGTTAAGACTATCTGGCATCACTGGTGGAATCTTTGGAGCTTACCGTGTTGCCATGTCTCTTCTTTAGAGGATTTATGGAAGAGACAGGGTTCTTCTCCTGCTACAACCTCTTTTCTTAAAATTTCTTGGAGCATTGGTCCTAGTTTGATTGTTTGGAAAATTTGGTTGGAACGTAATAGAAGAATATTCTTGGATAAAAAATTGCTCGTGGGGAAAATTTGGAGGCGAATTCTTGGGGCTTTGCAGGAGACTTTGACTGCAAAGTGTGACTTGTCTGTGTCGATTGATCCTGGGGACTTGGGTGTTGTAAATGCCCTGGGTCTTGCCACAGGGGAGAAGAGTATTTTGAGCAAAGTGCATCATAGGCGTGGGCATGAGAGGGTTGCTCGTGAGGAATTTTGGTTCCCGCCTGCTCTAGGGG
Source organism: Sequoia sempervirens (assembly GCA_007258455.2). Lineage (NCBI taxonomy): Eukaryota > Viridiplantae > Streptophyta > Pinopsida > Cupressales > Cupressaceae > Sequoia > Sequoia sempervirens. The sequence continues at coordinate 91,332,814 of VDFB02075321.1, read as the reverse complement.
AGTTGAAAATTAATACGGATGGGTCATCTAGGGGTAACCCTGAGCATGCTGGGGTTGGTGGTATTGGTAGAGACAACCTTGGAGTGGTGGTTTTCTTCTTTTCTATGTATCGTGGTTTCCAAACTAATAATCTTATGGAGGCAAGTGCTATCCTCTTGGCAATTGAGCATGCGGTTGCCCTTGGATGGCAGCAGATTGTTTGTGAAGTTGATTCTCAGGTGGTTATTGATATGTTGAATAATCAAAATTTGGAGGATGTGAATTAGCAACTAGCTGTGGTGGTCAAATAGATTATTTCTCTATGCTCTACCTTGGAGTTCATTATTTTCTGCCATATTCCGCGGGAGTGGAATAGGGTGGCTGATGGGCTGGCTAGATGGGCGTTAGAAAAGAATGATTCTTGGTCTGTGGATGATTGGGGCAATCTCCCTTCTGATATGGCCCCTATTCTTGAGGAGTGGGTTGCAGAGGATATGAGGTGCTTCTTGGGTGTGAACTAATTCTTGTTGTTTTTGGCCCCTTGTGGCTTCTTTCTTTGGACTTTGTATTGCTGTTATGATTCAATAAAGTGAATGATAACTATCTTTACATATCATTATGGTAAACTAAATTGTATAATGACACAAGTCAAACTCAATGTTCATTAGATAAATTAAAACATGCAATATATTATAACCTACATATCCTGAGGTTAAAACAATGTGAACGTTATAAAAGAAAGGCACAACATATAAAACCTATGTTTTCATGCCAGCATGGTAAATGAATTTGGTAAACATCAAATAAATTGTAACCAATCCGCTTTATACCAAAAATAATCTCATCTAAATCTGCATCTAAAAGAAGAAGTATATCGTCTCTTGCCGGGTAAACCACTGCAGCTAACATCCCACTGGATGCGGGACCATACTCCAACTCAACTAATCCTCTCTTGCCCAACAGACAGATATCAACACATAGCAGGACATATATTATAAAGTCTTGTGAACCATAAACCATGGATAACAAAATATGGCTATAGGTGATTAAAACAATATGAACCTTATAAAAGAAGGCACAACATATAAAACCTATGTTTTCATGCCAAGACGGTAAACAAATTTGGTAAACCTCAATAAATTGTAACCAATCCATTTTAAACCACTGCAGACCGATGACTCCAACTAAATTGCTCCTTTCTCGCCCAACTGACTGATGACTCTCTACCCGGCGGGAGAGCTGTTAGCAAGTTATCAACATAAACAAGGAGACGTAGTCAATGAATAACGTAATGTAGGGACTCTTCTACATGCTCCATCAGTTTGAACGCCTCTAGCTCAAAATTTAACCATATTTTGAACTATTCAGAATCTTTCTTACTTTTTCTTTATAAATATGACCAGATTTCCCATCTCCTTCAGTATCTTCATCTGCTCCTGCATTGCTAAGTTATCTGGTGTTTTTCCATTTACCAGAAGTTGTGTAGCCTTTCTTCTCAATATGGGAAAATCAATGCTTATCGTGCTCATAGTAGTTCTTGTCTTGCTCAGTTCAATGTCTAACTTCAATGTCTCCGCAAGAAGTTGTTCAAACTGTAGAGGTCTTATTCGAGATCCTAAATGCTGCAAAGCTTCAACAAAAGCTATATCACCAATGAAAACAAGGGTGGAGCATGATAGCATTCTGATGGGAGATGTCAACAACAATAACAAGGGTATTTTAAAAAGTTGCCCAAACTGTGAAGGCCATATTATAGATCCTACATGCTGCTAAGTTTCAACAAATGTTGTGTCACCAATGCAAACATCGGTGGAGCATGATAGCTTTTCAGCTGGGCATGTTTAATAAATGGAATCATATCCAGAGCCAACATGCTGCAATTTTTTGGAGAAAGTTGTCACCAGATGAAAGACTGGCTTATCTTAAAAGGCCTTAAATAATTTATTAGATAGCCAGGCATTTTTCATTGAAAATTTTAAATAGGTATAGATAAATAAAGCATTTTATACGAACGTATGAAGATGAGTTGAATACAAGTTTGATTTATTTTATTACATGAGTTTTTTAAAGTGTTTTGGTTTAAAATGTTAATTTTTTTCCTATTTTTAGAATAAATATTAGATCATAGACACTCAAAGTAACAAAATTTAATGACATTTGCAAATTATTATTTGTAAACTATTGTTTATGGTTATAGTTTTCTAATTAATAGTTCTTTATAGATTTATATTCATTGACTTTATAGATTGTAACAAATGCCACATAGTGGCAAGTACTTACTTATATAATATTTTACTAATAATACTTATTTGCTAGTCATTAGATGAATCATAGCTATGATTTAAAGGAAGATTAAATAACATTTTTAGATTTTTAGCTAGTGTTGACCTTCATCCCAACTTTGATTTATATTAGATCTACAACTTTGACTAGTATAGTTAAAGTTGGGTTTGTTCATTACAATAAATATTTGTTAAATATTGATGATTAAATGATTATTTATATAGAATCTTTGTAGCTTTATAATAAATAAAATAAAATAACTATTAACTAACTGTAAAATAAAACAAAATAATTACTAAATAAACTTGGAAAATATTTCATTCCTTATATCAAAGGTATTTACAATCTATTGCACCAAGATTTTTCCATCTAAAAAATTGAAAAACATTTTATTCCTTATATGAAAGGTTTTTACAATCTATTGTACCAAGATTTTTCCATCTAAAAAATTGAAAAACATTTCATTCCTTATATCAAAGGTATTTACAAACTATTATATTGGAGCAATAAAATACCACAGTACAAAAAAACTTATTACTTTGTTGTAGGTAAATCTTATGAACTTGCAATGCCTAGCAAAGGATGAAAGATGCAAAGGCTAAAGGTATTAAAAATCATAAGTTTTGCACATCTAAAAGGGAAAGGAAAACTAAGAGATTTCATGCAAAGTGGGTATTTAGGGTAATCCAAACACTATGAAAAAATACAAATTCCATTTATAAGATCAGTCCTAATGTATTGATCTTATTAAAAAAATTGTAGCTCTAAGCTCCCTTTGGCCATAACTAAGTGCTTCAATAAATATTGATCAATTAAACTTTATTAAATATATGATAAATTGTGAAAAAAAATATATTACATTAGAACAATTCAAAATTGGCATATTAAACACATGCTTATGATATAAAGTCATGCATGCATACCATAATTTTTTTGATGTAACTCCATAGTTCTTCACTTTTCTCATAAAATAATTGATTGTATTTTAGTACTAGGGATCACTGGCATGAGATAACTCTTTGGCATGCCATGGGAATTTCCTGTTATTTTATTACCTCAAATTTTTAAAAGAAATTAAAGAATTACAAATTGAGATTCACTAAAATCTTATGCCTCTTGAATTTTTTCCAAGTAAGTAATGATTTCTATGACAACTTTATTTCTATGACAACTTTAAAAAATAACGAAATCAATGAACCTTGTGCAAATAAAATTTATGTGGTCGTGGGAAGAAACTAGTTTGAGTGTTTCTATGCTCTAGCATGAGAATTACTCTGCATGGTTGATAGTAAAGTTCCTTCTTTGGTTCTTCTTCATGTGAAGGTCTCTATTAATTACATCCCCTCACCTAGTAAAGGTTTTGATCATTTTATTGATGTTTGTATACATCACATTCTATTTTTCTTGGTTTCTTTGTAAGTTGAGAGCTTTTGAATTACAAGAGAAAAAATTATTTTAATCAAGAATGCACTAATGTGTTGGATTTCCACCTGATTGACCCATTTTCAACTTATTATGAACCCTTATATGATTCAAAAGCATAGAGTCCAATTATAAAATCATGCATTATGCTTCTCCAAGTCAGCCATGGTTGAATGAACATTAGAATTTAATGAACCATTCAAGAAAGAAAATTTATAAAGAAAAAGAATTCCAAGAGTTTGAGTTATCTATATCTAGTGAAAATAAAAATATAGCCATGCTAGCTCAGTATTTTGATCAATGGAATTCAAATGTACATGCTTGAAAAAAAAAAAAAGATGCCACAATTTTAGCGATAGTAGCAATAAAGTTGCACTTAGTTTACCTCGCATTAAATTTAGAAATAATAATCAACCCATCTCATACTTGTCCTTTATAAGCACCTCGAATGCATGCATTCCACATCATATTTTGATGTCAAACAAAATTTATAAATTAGGAGAAATAAAAATGGGAGATTGAAACATATAAAAGCTCACAAAATAACTTTCATGTCACTAAACTTAGGTTTTTGGTAATGATAAAAAAATTGAGCTTACATATTGATTACCACATGCTCTATAACATAAATTTTCAAGGCCACCATGATAAACCTCAATTCATTTCAGTCAAATCAATCTTTGTATCTCATTCATTTTTCTTTTTTAGATTATCCTTCCTTGAATTTCTTCTTCTATAAAATCTAGCAATATGTCAAGGTCTATTACAACTATTGCATATGATATTTCTCTAAGCATTATTCCTTTCATTGATTTTGAATCTACATTTATTATCTTTGTGTCCAAATCCATAGCATGTATAGCACTAACCATTGAAAGATTGAATCATTCTGCCATTATTATATGCATTCATCATTTATCTTCTACATTCATTTACTCCATACCCAAACCTCTTGAATGTAAAGAAATGACTAGTAAAGGATGAAACATTCTGATTCATTTTGCTTCTACATTCCATTGCTCTATGTCCAAATTTATTGAAAAAATAAAAAATCCCATTAATAGATGGGTACCTTTGAGAGTTTGCTTGTCTGACGAGGGGTCTTCTAGCATTGTTTCTTTGATTTTGAAACTTTCCATTGTTGTTCTTATCTTCAGTCTTCTCTACATTAGGTATCTAATCTGTTTTTCAACTTTCTAACTTTTCATGTCATAAACCACCTTTATCTTTGGATGCTTTCTAGCCTACAATTAACTCATCAAGCATTGTAGAAGTTGTCTTGAATTTTTCTTCATGAATTTTTACTTTCTCTAGATCTAATTTCAGATTTACCACTTCTTGTTCAAGCCTAGTGCATTCATCAGTCTTTCCTTTTACCATTGCATTAAGAAATTTCTAAATTATCCTTTTTTCATCCACTTTTACTTTTAGTTTGGTGATGTTCTCATTTGCTTGTTTCAATTTGATGCAGGAGCATCCAGTGGTGTAAGGGCAATCTTGCATCACCCAAAAATAGTTAAATTTCAAGTTTCTTAGTTTTTAGATGTTTTTACATTTTTGGATACCCTTTTCGTCATAATGAAATTCCAAATTTATGGTTTTTATTTTCTATTCCTGGGTTGAAAGATATTACAATTTTAGTTTCTTAGATTTGCACATGAAAATCTTCCGAGTTGGATTTGAGGCACTTAGAGTTTCCATAACGGCCTCAAAACTTTCCAAAATTGGCATAGAAAATTTTTAGCGCCTTATTGACTTTGAGACCTTTCCAATGGTTCAAAAAGTTCGTGAATCAGAGTCCTGGATTAAAAGTTATGGCCTCGGAAAGTTGGCGCACTTTCTAGAAGATACAATTGCAAATGTTCTTTTGAAATTTGAACTTCAAGTTGTAATTTTTCGGTGCCAAACTGCCCAAACTCAAATTTGAATGTTGTTTTGGCTCCAAACTAAAGAGGAGCTCTATTTATGGGTGGGTTTCTAATTTTTGGGTAACTTTTTGGGGACAAGCTTGCATATTGTGAAAGGGTTATTTTGTAGCTGTCTGTAACTTGCATGTGTTGTAGAACTTGGGGATTTGAGATCCTCTACATGTAAAAAGCTCCATTTTGAATAATAAAATTATTCTCTTGTTTGTGGGTTATTTTCTTAGTCTTGGGCTGCGCCCTCATCAAGTGGTTTCAGAGCAAGTTTTCTTG
>VDFB02075321.1:91303799-91324538 GCA_007258455.2 Sequoia sempervirens | reverse complement strand
AGTTGTAGGGTATGTCAGATGGATAAAGGAGTGAGCCAGAATAAAGGCTTATATCAGCCCTTACCTGTACCAGAGAGGCCATGGGAGGATATAGGTATGGACTTTGTTCTTGGTTTGCCAAGGACACAACGAGGGAATGATTCAGTCTTTTGTGGTATTGATAGGTTTTCGAAGATGGCACATTTCATTCCATGTCAGAAGACCCATGATGTAGTCCACATTGCTGACTTGTTCTTCAAAGAGGTGGTGAGGCTACATGGTCTGCCAAAGAGTACTGTTTCAGATCGTGACACCAAATTTGTGGGGTACTTTTGGAGGACCTTGTGGAAGAAGCTGAAGATAGAGTTGAAGTTCAGTTCTGCACACCATCCACAAATAGATGGGTAGACAAAGGTTGTTAACAGGAGTCTGGGTAACCTACTGAGATGTTTGGTAGGAGATAAACTCAAGGGATGGGACTTGATCTTACCCCAGGAAAAATTTTCTTACAATAATTCTGTCAACAGAAGCACTGGTAGATCACCATTCCAGATTGTGTATGGAGGTAGCCCCAAAACAGCTCCAGAATTGAGGAAGATGGACCAAGAGAAGCAAATAAGTGCTGAAGCCAAATATTTTGCAAAGCACATCAAAAATATACATGAGAAGGTACGTGAACACATTAATAAGATGAATATGCAATATAAGGCTAAGGCAGATCAAAAAAGGAGGAATAAGGAGTTTCAGATTAGCGATGAAGTAATGGTCCACTTGAGGAAAGAAAGGTTTCCTATGGGAACCTATAACAAATTGAAGATGAAGAAATTTGGTCCTTGTAAGATTTTGAAGAAGCATGATTCAGGGAATGCTTATGAGGTAGAGTTGCCTGATGGAATCGACATTTCCCTTGTGTTCAACATTTTAGATTTGACAAAGTATCATGAAGGTGGAACGGAGCAAGCACTAGCAAGAGGACAGTATGGCATTCCAGCACCTACTTCAAAAATGGAGGAGATTGAAGCAATCTTAGATAGTCGTGTGGGAAGGAGTACTAGAAATAGGCAGTATGAAGAATATCTAGTGAAATGGAGAGGAAAGCCTGTGGAAGATTCATCTTGGCTATCTAAGGCAACGGTTGACTGGTTGGGTTTTCCTCAACCATCTGAGACATGATGGGGTCACTTCTCAAATTACCCTAGGTGTCCGATGCAAGAGCATCTAGTGGTGTAAGGGCAATCTTGCATCACCCAAAAATAGTTAAATTTCAAGTTTCTCGGTTTTTAGATGTTTTTACATTTTTGGATACCCTTTTCGTCATAATGAAATTCCCAATTTATGGTTTTTATTTTCTATTCCTAAGTTGAAAGATATTACAGCTTTAGTTTCCCATATTTGCACCTGAAAATCTTCCGAGTTGGATTTGAGGCAATTGGAGGAGTCCTAGATCAAAAGTTATGGCCCCGGGAAGTTGGTGCACTTTCTAGAAGATATAATTGCAAATGTTCTTTTGAAATTTGAACTTCAAGTTGTAATTTTTCAGCACCAAACCGCTCAAACTCAAATTTGAATGTTGTTTTGGCTCCAGACTAAAGAGGAGCTCTATTTATGGGTGGGTTTCTAATTTTTGGGTAACTTTTTGGGGACAAGCTCCCATATTGCGAAAGGGTTATTCTGTAGCTATTTGTAACTTGCATGTGTTGTAGAACTTGGGGATTTGAGATCCTCTACATGTAAGAAGCTCTATTTTCTAAATAATAAAATTATTCTCTTATTTGTGGGTTATTTTCTAAGTCTCGGGCTAAGCCCTCATCATAATTATTCATTGACCTCCTTATATATTTCTCTGAATTTCTTGACTTTCTCTCTCAATGTTTTGATGCAGTCATTTTCTTCTTTAATATTTTCCTTCAAATCTCTATTTTCAACTTCAATCTTGTCTAATAATTCAACAGAAACTTTGAGTTATCCATCTTTGTCAAACATGAAATCTTCTTCTATGTATCCAATAGCAGGAATCACTTCTGGAGCAACAATTTTTTTTATTAGCCATGTATTGAATTTCCAAGATCTTCCCAAAGCGGTCAAGCTTCTTCCATGGAACCAAGCTTTGATACCAATTATTGAAGACTGAGAATACTGAGGGGGGTGAATCAGTATTATATTAAACCTTTTAATTACTAACCATCTAATTTCCAAAGCATACTTAACAATTATAGGAATGAGAGCATGAACAATCCATAAAACACACAACACATGAACACCAATTTTTTTAATGTGGAAAACCCAGGGTGGGAAAAACTATAGTGAGGATTAGTTCACAATATTTGATAACTGGTTCTAATATATTATAGAAAGGATCAGTACTAGGAGGAGTCACTATCCAAGTGAATTTAGTACTCATCAAGGAAAGAAAGAGAAAAAGAGGTGGCTTCACAACTAGAATTTGAACTAAGAAAAGTACATCTAACATATGCTAGATTCAGTTTATTTGAAGCTCATAACACACTCTAATAAACTCATATTTCAAGTCCCTTATCTGGTCTATACTTCACACACCTTTTCTCAATACTCACAACTTATTCACATAATTCTATAAAACTTTGCATCATTGCTTGCATTAAAATCATGTATGCATTATATTATGTTCTTCATCAATTCAAATCAATCTTACATATGTACTAAAATCGATCAAAAACATCAATTAGGTCGTCCTAATTAGATGTAGCCTCAAATTATAAAAAACATGCCTTTTCGACATTCAATTCAGACCAAACTTTCCTTCACATCCAAAGCATAAGCATATAGGATGCAATGGACCTATAACAACTCCCTTTCCCATTCACAATACATATTTATTCTCCATATCTCTTTGCATACCTTAAGTCAACCAAGCATAGAACCAACAAGTAAAATAATTTAATTGATTATCATCATAGGATATGTGGACCAAAAAACGTCATGCCAAATGGAAAATATAATGTAGTGACACCTAAAAACATTCTTTCAAAATCACAAATACTAACTCAAATCCACAAAGGAATGTAGACTAGTTAGGTAATAGCCAGTACACATAAAATTATGTAAACCATATATTTTGAACTTCTATTACTTGCAACTTTTGAATCAATTATTTGTAACAAATAAAATTTTAAAACAAGATGCTAGTGATATCTATGAATATACTAGAACTACATAAGTAGATCTGATAGGGTGAACAAATGTGAACCAAAATACCAGAGGGCACTATGTGTGGAAGCTACCAATGTAGATACTTAGCGAAAACCCTTTTATAAAATAACTCTTCTATAAACATCCTCCATGCTATTTTTTCATTCATTATGTAGTATTGGCATCAATGACAACTCATTAATGAAAAACTTTTTCATTATTTGAACACTTATATTATATTCTTTCTTGTTCAGCTTCTCTTCTACCTTTAATGCAAACTAGTATGCTTCTTCAATAGATGTCATCTTTACCAAGTTCAACTCTTCTTTAAAATTTGTTGTCAGTCCATTGATATATCTGACAACTTTTTCTTTGCTTGCTTCATTAAAACTAGTTTTGATTATCACTTTATAGAATTCTTCAGTGAACTCTTTCATAGATCTTTCTTTTTGCCTCAATTTTTGCAATCTCTTCAAAAATTAAAGTTAGTAGTCTACTAGTATGAATTGATTCTTCAATTTTGTCGTCATTCTATCCCACTTGACAATTGTTTCCTTGCCTCTTCTATTTTGGTCCAATTGAACTTCTTTCTACCATAATGGAGTATGACCTTTTAATTTTGTTTTTGCAAATCTGACTCTTTTTGGGTCTTCAATTTCCTCATTTTTGAAGTATTCTTCCATTTCATTTATCCAATCAATCAACTCTTTAGGATTCAAATTTCCCACATAATTTTGAATTTCAACTCTAGGTTTCTTTCCAATCTTTGATATTGCTTTCAACATCTTCACTTGTTCTAATTATTCTTCCTCATCATCTAGGGTTTTTGCAATTTGATTCTCATGTTCTGCTTTATCCTCACTTTCATCATTCTACCCAAGGTTCAATCCTTTACTTTGATCTTCTTCAACAACATCCAACCTAACTCACATTTCATGCATCATTTCCAAAATTTCATCCATTCTTCTAGCAACATTCACCATAGCAGGTTCTCTCCTTAGTGGCATATCTCCCCTCAAATCAGTGCAACTACCTCAATTCAGCAATTTGGCTACAAGAGTTTCAACTACCTCACAATCAATGATTGGTTGAAAAAAATATAGTCTACCTTAGGTAGGTGATCATTTCACCTCATGGAATTCCTTTAGGAATCACAACTCCCTCTAATACCACTTGTTACGGTCATGATATGAGGGTTCCAAATGGAACAGTCTAGACAATGCAACAATGAGTTAAAACAACAAAAATAACACAAAAAATTGATATGCAAACATGAATCTTCATTAACATGGAATGCTTACATGCAACATTGGCCATAAGGGAAACTTACAAGGGATCATAGGTTTTTCCACAAGGCTTCAATAATGGGACTAGCCAATAGGCCTTATTACATGCCCTTGAAGGTTTATTGCATAAAATGTATTGATCTGAATCTAAATCTACTTGATAATGATTCCTGAATGATTACAATCCTTATAAACATGTTCCTCAAGCTCCAAAATAGGTCCACGTCAGTCACAAGGGTTAATAACCCAATGAATGCTCAAATGTGAATGTTGGCCTTAAGATAAGAAGAATTAATTCAACGTGAAATGTATTAATGTGTGTAATGATATAAATTGTACTCCCTTCTTGGAGATAGTGAAATTTCTCATTTAATCTAGATCTATTTTAGTACCCTTGCATTAATTACCCTTTAATTCATTATTAATAGGCCACTAAAACCCATTATTTCATATATCAAGGTGTATTTCATCTAAAAACCTCACAAAATCCACAAAAGCATAAAAAGTTCTAACAACCCACCCCAAAAATCTAGGGTGGGACTCATACGCCACCTTGAGCATATGAGTCCCCCTAGGTGGGACCTATATGCCACAAGTGGCATATGAGTCCCACTTGTTCCCTTTTGATGGTTTGAGTGGGAATTTCAAGTTTTTAATTCAAATTTTTGGTGATGTGTGCTTTTCATATTTAAATAACGATAAATTAGGTGTAATTCCTATATAAGCAAGATTTAAAATTCATCTTTCAATCTAAGCAACAATCTAGAAGAGCAATGTCAAGATCAAGCACTTAAGAGCATTCAAGCATTCTTCACAAGAGTATTCAAGAGTAAATAATCTGCAAATTTGAAGCCTTGGAGAAATATTATTATGTTTCTGTAGGTCTTCAAGCTCACATTCATTCAATATCTAGCATTATCAAGGGTTGATTATGGTTGCCTATGGTGAATCTTGATGGATTATAGGTTGGGGAGATGCAACTAGCCATCAAGCCAAGCCTAATGACTTGTTTCCTAAGTGATTCCAACCTCCATTGTCACTCTACTTTCATCCTAAGGAAGGTGCATGCATTATTTGGAACCATTTTCCCATGATTAGAGATCTCTCAAAGTGAGTCATTCATCTTCATGCTTCATTCATGCATCTCATTCTAGCACATTAGAATAGGGTTGCATTGCACTTCAAATTTCTTAATCTTAGACACACTTAAGGTTAGGGTTTATGTTCACATTTGCATTCAAGATTTATTATTTATATCAAGGTTTAATTACTAAACTAGGGGTTTGACCGAGGAAAACCCCCATAAGAAAATCAAGTCTATATTCTATTTTGTAGGTCTTTTTATAGGTTCAAATCTAAAAATCAGTTTGGAAAGGGGGAGTAGAGATTGGAGCATAGATTTGAATTTTGAATTCCCAAAAAGTAAAATGGTACTAATATGCTAGAAGTCACATATGAGTCCCACTACAACCATTTTTTTCAATTTTTTACATATCTTGAATCTACATTGTCAAAAACTTGTTCCATACCAGAAACCCTAGTCTATGATTGATATGCCCAGACTGACATACGAGTCCCAATTTTCCCTAATTTCAATATTTTTAGTGTTTCATAGATCATTACAGTCCTCTTCATGTTTCCAGGTGCACACCCTTCATCTCTTAGCTTTTTATTCTCTTTCACATGCTTTTATAGGTAATTTAGTGAATCTTGCATCATATTAGGTTTAAGTATTAGGTCTTGCATTTCATTAGGTTTTCCAAGCCTTGGTGGTGAACCCCTCTTTAGCTTATAATCAGACCTTAGGACAACCCTATTGCAAGATATCATTCTCCTTTGTATATCTTAGATTGAGATCTCTAGGGTTTCTCTTCAATGGAATGATTGTGAAATGTGTTGTTCTATGTCCTAAACCATAAAGCAATCATTTTCCACCATTTCATTTTGGTGAACCTACAATTAGAACATCATAATTATTATTTTGAATGCATTATCATCCTAGATCTAGCTTGCATTAACATTACATTAGGGTTTCTAAATATTTCATTAGTGAAAGTACATATAGGTTGCATTTTTGCATCTTGCATCATTGAAAATCATCTAAAAGTTGCATTTACATTTAGTCTACATATCATAGAAATTAAAAAGCATATAAAACACGTGAATTTTTTTGAAATATTTGAAAAAAAACCTCATTGGTACTCATACGCCACTCTAGGTGATTTAGTCCCAATGAAAATTTTAAACTACATTTTCCAAAATTCAAAACTATGTTTCTAAGCTTTTGTTTGTTGTTGATAGCTTTTTGTTTCAGTTAGCAGAGTTTCTATTGCATTCATTTGAGTAAATTAGGGTTAATTTAGATTCATTGCAATTGTGGGTAGAATTAGCTTATTGTACTTTTCATTCTCAACATTAGTTCATAGTTCAATTGGATTATATTACATTTGGAATTCATTAGAAAACAAAACCAATAAAACCTTTAAACCAATGAACCACTTGGACAAAGAATACTTATTTGACCATGTCAAATCTCTTTTTCAGAGTTAACCTAACCCTCAAGCCTTTTAGTAGTGATGACTTTGACATGTTAGATGAAGCCCTTGAGGATTTCATCTCACAATGTTCATCCACTAAGGCTTGTTATGACAAACTGAAACTAATAGATGTTAATGTGATCCAACCTCAACTTGTTCTTTACCCACCTTCACACAAATCTGAAACTCAAAACAAACACGTTTTCAAACTTGAACCACCTAAGAACAATGTTTCACATAAATCAAATCATAATACAATTTCTCATACATATAACACTAGAAACAATCCACAACCAAAATAGACAACCTCAATATCCTCACATTTTCCTAACTCCATCTTTCCTAGTGCCCCTCGTTTTCCTTTAAATAGTGGAAAGGAGTACAATCTTGTTGAACAAGTTACTTGAATACCCTCACAAAAATATCCCTATTGGACTTTATTCAAAAGTCACCTAGAATTATCACACTATGCTTCAAATATCCTTACAACAAGTTGTGATCTCCCATAATACAAATGCAAATAATGTGGAAGCTATAATTCAAGGAATGAATGTGGTTAACGTAGACATTACTTTTCACCAACATGAGCTTCCCACTTGGAGATGAGAAAGAAACATGATGCCTTCATGATAATATCTAGATTCAATAGAACAGGAATAAAAATAACCCTTATTGATAATGATTTTGCACTTAATGTGTGTAGTGTTGTAATTTCACCAAATTGCACCTAGGGGAAATTCAACATTTTGGCATCTTTGCCTAGCATTTATGACACCCTAAAACATTACTGACAAAAATCCATGGGTCAAAATTTTATGATATTGACTCCATGTAGACTTGTGGCTAAGTGATAGAAGCCTAATGACATGTTTCCTGAGAATCTAGGCTTTGGACGCATGTGCGGTGCATAAACGTCTATACGACGCACTAGAATCTTGTCTATTTCTTGAGTAAAAACTGTGGAATTTGGAATACTAAACCTCGAGACACATGTCCCAACAGTTACATTCCAAGATTAACAACTCTTTTCCACCCTTGCAAGCATTAAAATCCCCTTTTTGGCTCTCATTTGGGTGTTGGAAGATATCACTCAAGATTTCTCATTCACTTGCTCCAATTAAGAGTTCTCTTCACTTTTGATAGTAGTGCTCTCATAAGTGAGGCCATGCTAGACTGAGGTCCTCCTAGTAGTAGCAAAAACTCTCAAACAAGAACTCAACGGTGTGTCTGTGTGCTCTAGAGAGGGTCTAGGCCCATCATAAAAAAGGAGCTTACAGTGAAGATCTAGTCATCTAGAGAAAGGTAAGCTTTCTTCAAGCATCCTTGTGTTCATTAATATATCTCTAGTTTTCTGACTAGTTATATTGTTTAGCACACCTTAGGCCAAAACTTAGAAGTAAAACTTGTTTTTTCCATTCGATTTTTTGAAGTTCTTTATTCCTTAAGATGCCAACACATCCTTTAGATGACAGTGCGCCACACTGGTGTCTAAAAACTACATTGATGTCTTTTGGCTGAGAGTTCCCTCTTCTAGGACATAAATCTCCTAATCTTGATCTCTAAGGGTCTTTGGTGGTTTTTCCAAGGGCATAACTAAATCTTAATCTCTTGTCATTCCACTAATCCGTTATTAGGAGGTGTATAAGAGTTGATCTAGGAGGATCCAAAAACCTCAAAAATTTCACAGTCTTAGAATTAGATGAAAGTGGTCTCAAACTGAAGAGCTCACCAACATCATCCTGACACAATTTGAAACATGTCAAAAGGAAACCGTATGTGAGAGATATGCTTGATGAAAATTTGGTCAACATGTGGTCAAAGCTAGTCAAACAAAAAAATTGATGATCATGGAATATTTCTCTATAATTTCCATCACATAGAGCTCGATGAGAGATTTCCAACACATTTTAAATGGACCAAATCCGAGTCTGTATGTGGAAGTTATGACCAGTCAAACTTGGTCAAAGTGGTGACATGGCATCACCAAAAATTGACACTTGGCAGGACATGGCAGATGATGTGGTAGGAGTGGTGAGTTGGCATAAATATATATTAAACCATAATTATTAAAGAAAAAAATGTATGGTTTTGAAAAAAATAAATTTAAAAAGAGAAAGGATTTGGTGGGATTTTATCCCTTAAAATCCTCTTGCCTTTCCAATAAAACAAGGAGAGTAAAAAAACCCATAAACCTATTGATAGGGATAGGGTTGGATTGAGACAATCACAATCTCAATGCTCCGGGTCTCACCTTTGGTAACCCATTGGTGTCACTTCCTCCACCAATCAACCTGTAGGTCCTCTGCTATTAGGCACCCCTGGTTCATTTGCCAACCCTGCTATCAATTCAAATCCATAAACCAAGCCCAAACTTGGTGCTCTTCCTCTCATGCAATTTCTAGCCCTTAATACTCTTAAAGACTAACTCATCTCCAAATACTCCCTAATCTTGTTGCAAGGGTGTGAAAAGCTTCCATGGATTCAAAAATCATCTGAAAAAGGCTCCTAATCAACCTCCATTCACTGGTTCTCCATCACTTTCAAGAAAATGCTTTTCTTGGGTTTGAAAGGCTAGTAGCCTTGAGCCTTAATTAGGTCACTGAACAGGGGAAAAATGCTTTTTCTTCCTAAACCCACCAAGAAACCTGGTTCTTTTCTTAGGAAAAGTGTTTCACATGCCCTCACCTCCAAGATTCTTATGGTTGCAAGACTGCTCAAGCCGTACACTGTCCAGTCACTCAATTTGTCAAGAAGCTAGGGTTTCCTTAGCTTTCTCAGGCTGATTCAAAACTGGTGAAAATTTCTTCATTCAAATGGATTTTTAAAGGCTCTTCCTTGTTACCATGCAGATCCAAGACACTCCCCTAAATCTTCCAAAAATAATTTCTTAAAAAACTTCACTCCCCTGCAAATTATTCATGCTGTCCTCAAGCCTTTCCTAGCCGGGTTCTCACTGTCTCGCCTAGGGTAAGGCCTTTAGCATGCTATTTAAACTTTTACTGACTCCTACCCCTAAAACATGTACACTAATGGAGTTTAGACACCTTCCCAACATCTCCATACTTCTTGGTATGATGGGAGTGCGGGCTAAAACTCCATTTTTATTCAATTTACCAGTCAAGACAACAAGGTAAAAACACAGAATTTACCAAAATTGATGAAAGCGATGAGCAAACAATCTAATATTCCAAAAATAGAACTTATAGAAGCTTAATTACATACTATCAACCCTACAAAATGCTTCTTTCAAATCATTTTTCAGCTATCACACAAGCAAGAACAGAAAAATAGACTTTTCACGCCAAAATAACTGTATTTTTATTTATTCTCATAAAACTTCAATTGCTCCTAATGCTTCCAACCCTCAAACAGGTCGAGAGACCTCTTTAAATAAGCTTGTAAATAGTTAGGTTTCCTTTTGCGAGCCTAAGAATGACCAAAAGCTTAGCGTTGTAAAACACAGTGTGTTTTTCAACCTTGGTCAATTGTTTCAAAAACAACCAAAGATAGGCTTCCAAAGCTTATACAAATTCACTACTTCTATCCTAAGGAGAAAAAATCCTTAACCACACACAAGATGGTCCATAAGACCTTACATAACATAACAAAATTAAAATTCAACCAAAAACTCCAAATAAGGCTTGAATTTTGCCAAGTGCTCCTGCACCATTCTCCCCCTCTCAGCTCAAACATGAAAGATTTGAAAGAGAGAGTAAGGACAATTCAATGCCCTACTTTTTAAAATCAGCTTCATCCACCCAAGTAGCCTCAGATTCAGGCTTGGTCTTCCACTTAATGAGGTGTTCCATGTACACCTTGTGTCTTGTGGTCTTCTTCACCCTTGACTCTAATATCTTCTCTGCCTGAAGCTTGTCCTAAGTAGGTATGGATAGGTTGCTAATGTACTTGAAGATTTCCTTGCTGTTCTAACCCACATCAATGACTGATCCCTTGTACTTGATTAAATCAGCAACATTGAAAACTAGAGAGATGCCCAAATCTGATGGTAATTCCACCTTATATGCATTCCTGCCATATTTGGCCAACACCTTGCATGGACCCACTCTTTTCATCTGGAGCTTGGTTGCCATTCCCTTCTACAATCTGGATTTGCTAAGATGGACCATAACATAATCACCTACTGCAATTTGCACATCTCTTCTGGACACATCAACTTTATCTTTCAATTTTTGTGTTGCTGTTGTGATTGTCTTCTTAACCTGCTCATGAATCTCCTTCATGGTCTGAGTGAATTCTTCTGCATGTCCACTCCTATTCTCTATGGACTCCAAATCTCTGAGCTCACATATGCCTGTTGGGTGCATCCCATACACCACTTCAAATGGACTTTTCCCTGTAGTTCTATTTACACTGTCATTATAAGCATACTCAGCTTGAGAAATCACCACATCCCATGTCTATCCATATTCTTTAGTCAAGCACCTCAAAAGATTACCTAGCACTCTATTAACCACCTCTGTTTGGCCATCAGTATGAGGATGATAAGCTGATCCAAATGATAGATTTGTTCCCAATCTACTCCATAGAGTCTTCCAAAAGTGACTCATGAACTTCACATCTCTGTCAGAAACAATACTTAATGGTAATCCATGGATCCTTACTATCTCCCTAAAGAAAAGATGGGCAATGTAGCTAGCATCATGTGTAGTCTTGCAAGGGATAAAGTGACTCATCTTGCTAAATCTATCCACAACTACATAAATACTATCAAACCTTGCCTTAGTCTTGGGGAGTCCTACCACAAAATCCATACTAACACACTCCCATGGTCTATTGGGAATGGGTAAAGGTTGATACAAACCTGCATTGCTGGCTCCCCCTTTGGCTTTCATGCAAACTACACACTGCTCCACATATTTCCTAACATCTCTTGCCAACTTAGGCCAGTAATAGAACCTTTGTACCAGCTCTAAAGTTTTATTTATTCCAAAATGCCCACTAAGACTGCCATTATGTTTCTCTTGGATCAGATTTTCCCTCATTGATCCTCTTGGGACACATAACAGATTACCCTTAAATAACAGTCCATTTTGCAATGTATACTTAGCATATTGACTATGAAAATGATTCTCAAAATCAGAGTATACCTTGTAGGCTTCTGAAAAGTCTTCATCATCACCATAGAGGTCTTTAAAACTCTCTAATCCAATGCTCTTCAGCTGTATTTCCTGCACTGTCAACATTCTCCTGCTTAATGCATTTGCCACCTTATTCATTTGTCCCTTCTTATGCTTGATGGTAAAAGTGAAAGCTTGGATGTATTCCATCCATTTCAAGTGTCTATTACTTAGCTTCTCTTGGGTGTTGATGTAACTGAGTGCCTGGTTATCTGTAAAAACCACAAACTCTTTGGGTAACAAATAATGCCTCCACTTCCTAAGGGACTGTACTAAAGCATATAACTCAAGATCATAGGTAGAGTACTTTTGCTTGGCTTCATTGAGCTTTTCACTAAAGAAGGCTACAGGCCTACCTTCTTGACTAAGTACTCCTCCTACTGCTACTCCACTTGCATCACACTCAACTATAAACAACTTATCAAAACTCGACAATAACATAATGGGTTAAGTTGCCACTTCTTGTTTCAGTTTTTCAAACCCTTTATCAGCTTCTTGAGTCCACTTAAACTTTGTTTTTAGACCACCTTTAAAAGTATCTAGGACTGGTGCGCATATACCACTAAAATTCCTTATGAATTTCCTATAAAACTGCTCACCAAACCATGAAAGCTCCTTACCTCTGTTGCTATGGTTGGTGTAGGCCAGTTTAGGATGGCTTCCACCTTGCTTGGATCCATCTTCAGGGTTCCTTTGGATACTACAAAGCCTAGATACATAATTTCTTGCTTGAATAACTCACACTTCTCAAGGTTAATTGCAAATTTCTCTTCTTGCAGCCTTTTAAGTACCATCTCCACATGCTTCAAATGTTCTTTTGTTGTCTTACTGAAAATCAGTATGTCATCAAGATAGACTACCACAAAGTTTCCTATGAAATCCTTAAGCACCTCACTCATTAGTCTCATGAATGTGCTAGGGGCATTTGAGAGGTTAAATGGCATCGCTTTCCACTCATAAGACATCATTTGTCTTAAAAGTTTTCTTCCATTCATCACCTTCTTTAATTCTAATCTGATGGTAGCCACTCTTGAGGTCTAACTTAGTGAAAAACTGTGCTCCTCCAAGGAAATCCATTAAATCTTCTATTCTAGGTATTGGGAATCTATACCGGATTGTAATCCTATTGATTGCTCTAGAATCAATACAAAGACTCCACTTACCTCCTTTCTTTGTTGCTAAAACAACTGGGACTGCACAAGGGCTGATGCTCTTTTGAATCAGACCTTGATTCAACAATTCTTCCACTTGCCTAGCCACCTCTAGGTTCTGCTCAGGAGTGAGCTTGTATGCTGCTTTGTTAGGAAATGAGGCTCTCGGTATGAAGTCAATTTGATGACTTATTACTCTCTTTGGTGGTAGAGTTGCAGGTGTTCCATCACTCACTATACTCTTGTTCTTATCAAGCAACCTTTGGATTGCTTCTGGCAAGACTGTCCTTTCAGCCTTTTCCTCTTCTTTGGACTGCATCATGATCACATATCCTTCATTCCCTTGGTGTAGGTCCTTAAGAGACTCCTTGCCACTGCTCAACATGATGTTAGGAACCTTTGATTGCCCTTCATCTTCCTCTATCAATGACTGCAGCTTGAAGGTTCTTCCATCTTTTTTGAATGAGATGGTGTTCTCTTTCCCATCATAAATGGCACTTCTGTCATATTTCCATGGTCTTCCCAGTAGAAGATGACATGCATCCATGGGTAATACATCACAAACCAGCTTGTCTTTGTAGCCTCCAGTTGCGAATTCCACTGTTACTTGCTCATTAACCAAAACACTTTGTCCTTTATTCAACCATGTGACCTTGTAGGGGTTAGCATGAGGTACCTTCTACAATTTTAACTTAGTTACTACCTCCTCTGAGATTATATTATCGGTAGAACCAGAATCTACAATGACCTTGCATACTTTACCAAGTATTTTGCACCTTACTCTAAAAAGAGCTCTTATTTGCTTAGGTTCCTCTTTGACTGGTTGTCTGATCAGCACTTTGTTAAACACCAGACTCTCTCCAATTTCAGATTCTATATGACTGATCTCAGTTGCCTTAGGACTCATGGCATCCTCTTGTGCATAGGCCACTCTCTTTTCATTGCTTGAAGAAGAAGCTTTCTCTGGGCATCTATAAGCAGGGTGACCTAGCTAGTTACAATGGTAACACTTCATGGTGGCAAAGTAAGAGTTACTTCTACCTGCTCCTCTTCCTCTATTTGAACCTCCTTGAGGTCGTCTTCCTCTATTAAATACTCCTCTTGAAGATTTTTTCACCTCCATGCTGAGTAAGCTTAGATTCTCCTTGGTTTCTTTGATCATTACCTCTACCTTAGTAACCTCCACGATTTCCTCTTTGATCTTTACCTCTACCTCTACCTTTGGAAGACTGATCAAGCTTTCTTTTGTTCCTTTCCTCAATCTTTATAGCCAGCTGATAACATTGGTGGACTATTTTAGGACTCAAAATAGCCATCTCTTCTTGGATATTCCATTTTAAGCCATTAAGATACCTAGCCACTTTTAGGCTCTCATCCTCTATCACATTTGATCTCAAGCAAAGCTTCTGAAACTCCTTAGTATAGGTGTTGACATCTTGGTCTTTATGCCTTAGACTTTTCCTCTTCTTGTGAAGTTGGATCTCATAATCATCTAGCATATAGGCTTCCTTTACCTTAGCAACCATTCATTTCCAAGTTGATATGGGCTGTTTTCCTTCTTTCTCCCTTTCAGTCAGAACAAATTTCCACCATGTCAAGGCTAATCCTCTCAACCTTGATTTTTCTACCTTCACCTTATGTGCTTATGTGACTCCATCACACTCAAAGTGATTCTCCATTCCATCTATCCAATCCATGACCAAATCAGGATCCATCTTTCCACTGAATAGTGGTATGCCCTCAAGTCCTTTTCCTTTCAAGGCTTTCAATGCCTTCAAGAAAGGCTCCTCCTCCAAAACATGGTCAGGTTTAGGGACCTTGTCCTCCTCTGCAACCTGTTCTTCCTTTGGCACCGTTCCTTCCAACCATGCATTGTCCAATGCTTTCTTAAGTTGCTCTATTCTTTCTTTTAAGGACTTGTTGTCCTATTCCTATTATTCAACCCTCTGGCTAATTGTGCATTTGTCACCATGGTGGGAGTTTCACTTGACTCAACTTCTGACATATAAGCTACTTGCCCAAATCTTTAGCTAAGCTCTGATACCAATTTGATAGGGACAGGGTTGGATTGAGACAATCACAATCTCAATACTCTGGGTCTCACCTTTGGTAACCCCTTGGGGTCACTTCCTCCACCACTCAACCTATAGGTCCTCTACTATTAGGCACCCCTAGTTCATTTTCCAACCCTGCTATCAATTCAAATCCATAAACCAAGCCCAAACTTGGTGCTCTTCCTCATGCAATTTCTAGCCCTTAATACTCTTAAAGACTAGCTCATCTCCAGATACTCCCTAATCTTGTTGTATGGGTGTGAAAAGCTTCCATGGCTTCAAAAATAATCTGACAAAGGCTCCTATTCAACCTCCATTCATTGGTTCTCCATTGCTTTCAAGAAAATGCTTTTCTTGGGTTTGAAAGGCTAGTAGCCTTGAGCCTTAATTAGGTCACTGAACAAGGGAAAAATGTTTTTTCTTCCTAAACCCACCAAGCAACTTGGTTCTTTTCTTAGGAAATTTTTTTCACATTCCCTCACCTCCAAGATTCTTATGGTTGCAAGACTACTCAAGCCGTATGCTATCCAGTCACCCAATTTGCCAAGAAGCTAGGGTTTCCTTAGCTTTCTCAGGCTGATTCAAAACTGGTGAAAAATTATTCATTCAAATGGATTGTTAAAGGCTCTTCCTTGTTACCATGCAGATCCAATACACTCTCCTAAATATTCCAAAAATAATTTCTTAAAAGCCTTCACTCCCCTGCAAATTATTCATGCTGTCCTCAAGCCTTTCCTAGCCGGGTTCTCACTGTCTCGCCTAGGGTAAGGCCTTTAGCATGCTATTTAAACTTTTACTGACTCCTACCCCTAAAATATGTATAGTAATGGAGTTTATCCACCTTCCCAACATCTCCATACTTCTTGTTACAGTGGGAGTGTGGGCTAAAACTCCATTTTTATTCAATTTACCAGTCAAGACAGCAAGTAAGGTAAAAACACAGAATTTACCAAAATTGATGAAATCGATGAGCAAACAATCTAATATGCAAAAAATAGAACTTCCAAAATCTTTATTACATACTATCATCCCTAAAAAATGCTTGTTTCAAATCATTTTTCAGATGTCACATGAGCAAGAACAGAAAAATAGACTTTTCACGTTAAAATAACTGTATTTTTATTTATTCTCATGAAATTTCAATTGCTCCTAATGCTTCCAACCCTCAAAAAAGTCTAGAGCCCTCTTTAAATAAGCTTGGAAATAATTATGTTTCCTTTTGCGAGCCTAAGAATGACCAAAAGCTTAGCGTTGTAAAACACAGTGTGTTTTTCAACCTTGGTCAATTGTTTCAAAAACAACCAAAGATAGGCTTCCAAAGCTTATACAACTTCACTAATTATATCCTAAGGAGAAAAAATCCTTAACCACACACAAGATGGTCCATAAGACCTTACATAACATAACAAAATTAAACTTCAACCAAAAACTCCAAATAAGGCTTGAATTTTGCCACGTGCTCCTGCACCACCAATGACCCTTCGTCTCTTTAAAATAATTAGACAATATTAGTGAGATCAGGAAGGGGACAAAACTAAACTCCTTCAAAATAGGGGTAGTTGTGGGTTTGTTGATTTTCTTTGCATACTATATACTTAGTTCCTCTAGGAAAAATGAGTCACTTTAGATCATTTTCTTAGTTGTGTATCCTAACTACTATAGAGTAAGCTTTTTCATTTTAATTGACTACTACATAATAGTTTATGTGTTGAAAGAATTGTTTCCATTCTTGTAGTTTAAATTACATTGGAATACAAGTCATATTTAATTTCATGCCAATATACTTCTTTCATAAAGATATTTGTTTGAAATAAGTGCTTTATAACCCATCTAATCAAATCATAATTAACCTATCAAAAAGGCAATAGGAATTTTCTAAAGAAAAGAACACTTGACCCAATCATAAGTGTATGGCCTTTGTAGAAAGGAGTGATCCACCTTAGCAATTACAACTACCTGATTTAGACCTAGTAGGTTCAACTCAACCAACCTATCAACCTGACTTTAAGAGGCTTACAACAAGTTTAGAATGACCAATTTAAAAAATCCAAACAATTCTCAAAGCGCGACAAAGAACAGAAGTTAGATTTCACACTTTGACTCCTTAAATCCTTGTAACAATGCAAACCTAGTTTTTGCCCAATAACTCAAAACTTTCCCAAAACACCAGAGAAACCCTTGATGGTTTTAGGCACCCATTTTGGAGTTATTAAACATACTTCAAGGGAAAGTACACGTGATTTTGCAAATTTTACAGTGATTTTGCACTCGTTGATTCCCTAAAGAAAACCTTATCTTGAGTATAATCCATCATAGTCACATATGATCACATCATTCTTGACCATTTTATATCATGAAAAACCTCCAAAATCTAGTATTCAAATAACCCATATCGACAAGAATTTGTGTAGGTCTCTCTAATTTAGAAATCATTATATTCTCATTTTTAGCATATCAGTGAAAGAACAAAAATGTCACACCAATCGTATTACATAAGAAGATACACATCAGGATGACACAGTCCATGGTCTCACCGATAAATATTTTCGTCAGCAAGACAAGTTCCATTAGGGTGAAATGAAAAGGTCATAGCAAGCATATAGGTCTCACTGATGAAGTTCCATCGAAAAGAAACCTCTCTTGTCTCACCGATCAAAGCACAAGGAGTTGTATCAAAAGGAGTCTTGGCGACATGAGATCAAAGGAATAATCATTGGGGAGACTTATAAGATCAAGTAAATTACTGAATGTCTTAGCGATACACCATGTCTTGCCAATGAAGACAAAAAGATCAAGATAATCGTCGAGGTGACTCTTGGTGACATTTATATGAATCAAATGGATAGATTATGTGATATCGACATAATGTCTCCATGACCAAAAGAATGTTTAATGAACATTAGTCAAGCCTGAATAAAATGATCACCCAAATTTTGAATTTTATTTCCAATAGAACATTTTATGTGATAGTGGGTAAATTCGTAGATTTCCTACGCTCATGTTCAAAGCTAGGATTACTAAAGAACACATATCAGGGAGATTGGATTATGGTCTCATCAATGAAGGGAATCTATCGGCAAGACAAGTCATCGGTGTGACATTGGATTTTTCTTGCCGATGGGATTCATCGGCAAGACATGGACTATCAGAGTGAGTTTTATATCTTGTGCTGATGATTGATCTCTCACTAATGGGTTGGCTTCAGTGGTCATCGCCAAGAGTCTCTGTGATGACATGGTGTAGGTCTATTTAAAACTCCCGCAGAGGTTAGATCGGTGTGACATTGGATCTTTCTTGTCAACGAAAGTCATCAGCAAGACATGAACTATCGAAGTGAGTTTTCTATCTTGTGCTGATGATTTATCTCTCACCACTGGGTTGGCTTCGGTGGTCATCACCAAGAGTCTCCAGGATGACATGGTGTAGGTCTATTTAAAACTCCTAAAGAGGTCAAATCGGTGTGACATTGGATTTGTCTTGCCGACGGAAGTCATCGGCAAGACATGAACTATCAAAGTGAGTTTTCTATCATGTGCCAATGATTGATCTCTCACCGATGGGTTGGCTTCAGTGGTCATCACCAAGAGTTTCAGTGATGAAATTTCATTAGCAAGACCATCATTTATTTCACCAGTAGGAGCACTAGGAATATATCGGTGAGACATGTGCCATTAGTGTAAGTACTGAATGTTTTCCTGACCCGCTAAGTTACACCGACAGGAGGATATCGGCAAGAGTTTTGGCGACATATTCAAGACCAAAAGAAAAGTTATCAGCGAGACTTATAACATCAGAGGAACCATTGAATGTGTTAGTGATAATTAAAGTCAGGCCGATGAAGAAACAAATGAACCAAAATTATTGTCGGGGTGACTCTTGGCGATGTATATGAGACAAATGTTAACATCAGTCAAATGTGTAGAGTGTTACTCTAATCAGTAGAGTATTCAGTGAACGTTTGTTGGGGTCTAATGTATAGATTGACCAAAGTTTGAAGGTGTCTCGCCGACCAGTTCATTTGATGTAACAGTAAGGAATTCAAAAATTTGTTACATTCATTCCTGGAGAAAAAATTAATGGCGCCACAGAGTACAGGTAATTTCATAAATTGAAAGGAAATAGTTGCAAAATGAACATTATTGTGAATTGGTAACGAAGGAAACGAGGAGACAAACAAAGGGCTAGAGAATTGTTTTAGTTAAAAGACCTCAATCAAAACCAGTAAGTCCTCTGCATTTTAACTTTTTCATTTCTGCAATTTTAAGCGAGTAATGTGGAAGGAACCAGCTTGGGGAAGTTGAAAGGTAGAAAATAAAGTGAGAGCAGTCACCCTAAGAGTAAGAAGCAGAAAGTTGAGTCTGTAATTGAGCTGGAGGGTGTTGAACAAAATTTGAATCAGGATTTAATCGACCAATTTCCTAGCTTTGGGTCTAGAGGTAGGAATTCCACGCAATTGAGGGTGAAACTGGACAAATTGGATGACAAGTGCAAGCACATAGGAGATATTTGGACCCCAATAAGAGGCTATGAATTGTTTAGATTCCACTTTCAACGAAGAGATCATTTTGAGATAGTTTGTAATCTGTGGCGTCTAAATTTGGGAAAAATGGTTTTCCCTAATGTGTTTGCCAATATAGAGCTGGTAAAATTGTTGGCCACCCATTATGACTCAAAACTTAAGGCCATATGCAAACCATCTGGGAAACCATTCGTACACATATCAGAGGCTTCAATATGTGAGGTTTTTAAGTTGGAAGGGTGGTGTAATGAGAAAATTGTGAATGAAGAGTTGGAAAAGGAGTTTTGGAGAATGGACACCACTTACAAGGGTTGGAGGTTTCCCTTACATAGAATTAAACAAGATGGTAAAATTGTCCCACTTGACAATGGTGATGGGCCTCCATTCCATGTGGACTTATTCGAGCCCTATATGAGATATACCTATTTCTCGGTAGGACGAGTGTTGGGTATGGAAGTTCTTGAGTATATGTCCATTGTTCCCATGGTAATTGCAGTTGACATTCAATGTCATAATTCTAGGTTACTTAACTATGCTTCATTTGTCTCCAAGGAGCTCAACTTAGCACTGGTGGAAATAAAGAATAAATCCCCTGTTCTGCACATTAGGCATTATTCTCTTTTAATGCATCTAGTATTGTACTTCAGACAAGAGTTATGGATTTGGCCAGAAAAGTTGAAGGTTTCACAATTTGATAAAGAGAGAAAATTGTTACCCATTCAATTGTGGACTGTCATTTGGGACAATAGGTTTGCTAATTCCAGTTTCTTGTATTTTGAAGAATATTTTGTAAAGCCAGTCTATGAATTCTACAGTCATCCTTGTGCACACTCATTTTCTAATGAAATAAAATGCTTCCTCAAACCTAAGGACTTTAATGGACCAACTGATCATAATTGGGGAGACT
>VDFB02075321.1:91249938-91303699 GCA_007258455.2 Sequoia sempervirens | reverse complement strand
CAAGAATTGAAGATGAACAAATGAGAGAACACATACTTGTCAATCTATGTTCGGTAATGTCAATAGAAGAAATGAAGAAGATCCTCAATGATGCTAAAAAGGATTTTAAGAGAAAATTAAGGGTGAATAAGCTTATGATTGGGAAGACTGAGGATGTAGCAAAAGACACAGAGAAAATTCTTAAGGCAGTTTTGTTGAAGAACAGATATAATGTTGTTTTTGAAGAAACATGTGATGAAGATGTTCCATCTGGTCCAAAATTGAATAAGACACAATTGAGGACACTTTGAATCCTCTATATATGCAATATACAAAAATTCCCATGGAGACTGAAGCTCCTAAATTTTTGTCAGTTGAAGAAATAGAGATTCCCAAATCCAAGCAAGAATCTATGGTTAATGAAAAGAAGGTTGAGGCAAAGGAGGTTGTTATGGAAGCAATAGACACTACAAAGGCAATAAAGAATTTTTTAGAAGAAAAACAGGAGGAGTTTGACCCTGAATTGCTTGAAAGTCCTATCAACTTGGCCACTCTATCTCTTATTCAGAAGCTGAAGGTAGCATCATTTGCTTAGGCTAGGGCAAGGGAGGAGATATTGAAATCTCACATTGAGGACAGTGAGTTTCTAAGTCTTGCATCCAATATCTTGGAGAAGATCATGCCCACACATGTCAAGGACTCATCCAATTCTCCATTCGGTCAGCTGAAGAAACTTCAAATCTATAAGTACTCACTTTGAGTCTCTTGAAAGGTCAATTGAGGATAAGGTCCAGAAAGAATTTGATGCAAACAGGTTTAGTAGATTGAAGTGTATGATTGCTAATGATAAATCCTTATTAGCTACCTATGAGAAGAACATTCAAGGTGCGTTATCTGAGGGTGGAAATATCTACAAGTCATGCTTATCATTGTCAAAGTTCACCGAGGTCACTGAGAAGAAAATTAAGGAATATGAGAAATAGTTAGCAGATATTTCTCAAGCCTTTGATCCTCTAACCATTTTTGTTAGTAAGCAAGAAGGTCAATTCATATCCTTGCTTGAAAAAATTAAAAATTTGAAGCATGAAAAAGACAGAATTGTTGAAAAGGTATGTGATCTGAGAGAACTAATTGGTCCTAAAATGGAGACAATGCTTAGTGCATTGAAGGAAGCATAGGATGTTATGGCCATCAGTGAGATCTGGAAAATCTTGAGTCAGCAGAGATGCAATCCTATCTATTTTTTGGTCACATGACTATTTTGGAGGGTCTCAAAAAGGGTTGGGACACTAGCTTAAGCCTGTTGAAGAACAATTTTGTAGATATATTCAAATCCATGTAAGTGAGAAAGGCATGTCTGTACATATACAATTTTGTATGATTTTTGGTATGCGGATTCTCTTCTTTGTCATTGATGTCAAAGGGGGAGTGTGGGACAGTGAAAAATTTCATATTCATCTCAGGGGAATTGTGATTAAAAGTTTTTTTTGAATTTTTGAGGATTGCAACGTATTCATGTTGGTATTGATTTTGCCACTTAGTCATTTTTCACTAAGTGTTTCCATCAATGCCAAGGGGGAGATTGTTGGCAAGATACACTACACAAGTTATCTGGTGTTGTCATTGATGGAAACCCTAGTCAGTAATCCTATTCGCACTTTAGTATTTGCTCATACCAGAAGTCAGATTGAAGATGTGTTAACTGTCAAAGCCAAAACAGGGCATCCAACAGAGTTGTGTACATCGATTCATGTGTAAATTATTGTTATCATTTTATGTTGTGGATCTCAGGGAAGGTCTTTTGATGTATGAACTATCTTATCTTTGAATCATAGGGCATCGTATTGATTGATGTGCAAGTTAGAAGATCCGGTTTATTGATTTTTAGTCTAACAGCATAGAAAGGCCGACTAAGTGAGTATAGTGTGTTGTGGATCTTTGAGGCATAATTGTTTAAGGTGTTTCATATTCAAGGATGTTGTTTTGGGTCCTCACTATGTTTTGGCTGACATTGGTTGATTTGATTTGATAATTATTTATGGATTGGGCCGACAGTTTGTACATTTTTTATATTTTGTAAAAGCCGACATGTAGTTGAAGTAATTTCTAGTTGTGGATATATAAAATTGATTATTCATATCATTTTGATGTGTGTTGCGATATGATGTGAAATTCAGAAGGAATATAGATTGACTGTGTGCAGTTTCACTTGCACAGAACAGAGATTGGTGATCTAAATTTAAGCAGACAGAGTTTCAAGTGCAGAATCATATAGAATGTGAAGAATGCGATCAATGTGCTTAATCAAAACTATAATCAGGCATTAGCAGATACTATTTCATAGTTCATCCACTCCATTTGTCTTCCAAATGTGACTGTAAGACAGTGAGTCTTCTTTTGGGCAGTAATCCTTTTTGTATTTGAGCAGTGTGCCTGAATGCATGGGCATTCCATTTGTAAACACTTATTTTGAGTATACTCATATTGTGGATTAATCTCCACCATGGTTTTTCCCCTAATAGGGTTTCCACGTAAAAATCCTTGTGTTATGATGTTGTGGTTGATTTCCTTGTGTTCTTGCATCTTTCTTTTGGTTCAATGCTATAAGTGGTTTAAAGATCAAGTTAATAAAGTTAAATTTTGTAGAACACTGATTCACCCCCCCTCTCAGTGTTCCTTGATTCCAACAGATAATGAAGATGGCTTCATTTGCTCCTTATCTATATGATATAACTTATGAACCCTATATTGGCACTAATTTTAATAAACTTGTTATGAGTCACTATGTGATGTCGCATATGCATGCATTTATAGTAGATTGTTTGAGAGTTTCTATACAATTATCAAGTGTGAAATGAATTGACTTAAAGATTATTATATATGCACCTCTCTTTAGTTTCACAATTATATCTCCAAAATATTATTAAAATTGATGAACCATAAAAGTAAATACTCAAGCTCCACACGAAGAGGCAAGATCATGCAACTAAACGTAATAATTAGGGTACTATTAGTCATCTTCAATGAGATAAATTAATGCACATAACTATCTTATTGAAAATAATTATCATATAAAATTATTTCATAAAAATAAATTAAATTGGTCCATTGGATCAATAACTATACCATCAAATGGAAAACCATGGATAGTACCATGAACATACAAAGATACAAAGTACATATTTTAAGGAATCTCATCAAAAAATGAATAACTAAAGTATAGGAGAGGAATACAATCTAACATGAATCATCCCCATAAAAGTGTGTTTAGGAGAATGGAAAGATGAATCAATTCATTGTATATACATTAAATATTTAGCCATATTTGTAGAAGCCATATAATTACCAAGATGCTCAAACACTTGTTAAAAATCAATATTGTTAGGTTGAGAATTTAAGGGAAGCAATTTTCTATAAACCTATAATTTTGATTAATTGGGGCAACTAAATGATTACTCCAATCATTAATAAAATCCACACATATTACATCATTATGCTATACAAATTTGTGTGTGATAACCAAATTAACCTTGTGATAGTTACATAAATTATTTTTGTTGTATCCTTTATGAAGTTCTCTAGATGGATTCATTAAAGAATAGGAAGATGAGTGATCAAATCAGAACTCAATAAACTTTAAATCACATTACTAAGGGCTTTTCTCAATCTTGTAAATTTTCTAGTGGATTAAGGATTGAAAGAAAGAGAATTGGAAGTAGTAGCTATATGATTTGAATTGGATTTGAGTTTTTCTTATCATTAAAATTTATAAAATTATTTAAATTTCAAATTTGGAAGTGTAAGAATGCATGGAATAAATATGGGAGGGACCATTTATTAAACCATTAGAAGGAATTGTTTGAGTTTTACATTCTTAACATGAGTTAAAAGGTCAATGAAAGAACTATATCTATACAAGAATACATTGACTTGGATAGGAGATAATAGGCCCTTAATAAAAATAATTTTTAATTTGTCAAGGAAATGTTGTATTATTTTAGCACAAAGAGATTGGAATTGAATGATATAATCATTGATACATATTGTACAAGCTTGAGCTCATTCAAACATGGTTTTTACATCTATTTTCTCTCAGAAGTGATTATGGAAATTCTAGTTGGTTGATCAAAATAATAGAGAGATATATGATTCAAATAATAGAACCATTGAGTAACATAGTCTCTAGGAGTGTGAGGGAATAAATTATCCAATATATTGTCATCATAAGCATAGTCTAAGAATGTTGCATTAAAGGATTGTAAATGAGTATTCGGATCACCTTTACCATGATATATACTTCAAAGTGAAGTTCCAAAAACCAATAGGTAGTGGATAGGTCACAATTTCAAAAGCTAGTGATTTGTGATGTGATGGATAATAAGTAATGTTTTTTTCTCCATTGGGCATGGAATTAACTTTCACTTTAACTCTATCTAGATTTTACAATTATTCATAGAGGGTGGAGGTGGGGATAGTAGTGGCAACAATGGCATGAGAAATAGTGGGATTATAAAGGGGATGGGAAACAAGATGCAATGTATGGTGCTATGAGTATGGAAGGAAAGAGTACGAGGAAAGAGGTAGGAATGAAACAAATAAAGTGAGATGAGAAGATGAACTAGTGGGATGGGAGGTAGATGTAACACTAATTGGATTAGTGAAGAAACTAGGAAATACCATGAGAAGCGGAAGCCAACTAGAAGTGGTGACATGAGAAGTATATATAAATCAATGATGTAAATGTCAATAATCAAAATCATCATGATAATCACAAAAAAATATGGAACACAACCAAGAGGTTGGAAAGAGGATGTAGCATGCATTAGGTGGGGAGGGGAAGATGTACCATGAAAATAAATAGAAGAGGACATCATAGTTAAAATTACATGAAGAATCTTTGTACCAAAGATGCACCGATAGGGATAGGGTTGGATTGAGACAATCACAATCTCAATGCTCGGGTCTCACCTTTGGTAACCCCTTGGTGTCACTTCCTCCACCACTCAACCTGTAGGTCCTCTGCTATTAGGCACCCCTGGTTCATTTGCCAACCCTGCTATCAATTCAAATCCATAAACCAAGCCCAAACTTGGTGCTCTTCCTCTCATGCAATTTCTAGCCCTTAATACTCTTAAAGACTAACTCATCTCCAAATACTCCCTAATCTTGTTGCAAGGGTGTGAAAAGCTTCCATGGATTCAAAAATCATCTGAAAAAGGCTCCTAATCAACCTCCATTCACTGGTTCTCCATCACTTTCAAGAAAATGCTTTTCTTGGGTTTGAAAGGCTAGTAGCCTTGAGCCTTAATTAGGTCACTGAACAGGGGAAAAATGCTTTTTCTTCCTAAACCCACCAAGAAACCTGGTTCTTTTCTTAGGAAAAGTGTTTCACATGCCCTCACCTCCAAGATTCTTATGGTTGCAAGACTGCTCAAGCCGTACACTGTCCAGTCACTCAATTTGTCAAGAAGCTAGGGTTTCCTTAGCTTTCTCAGGCTGATTCAAAACTGGTGAAAATTTCTTCATTCAAATGGATTTTTAAAGGCTCTTCCTTGTTACCATGCAGATCCAAGACACTCCCCTAAATCTTCCAAAAATAATTTCTTAAAAAACTTCACTCCCCTGCAAATTATTCATGCTGTCCTCAAGCCTTTCCTAGCCGGGTTCTCACTGTCTCGCCTAGGGTAAGGCCTTTAGCATGCTATTTAAACTTTTACTGACTCCTACCCCTAAAACATGTACACTAATGGAGTTTAGACACCTTCCCAACATCTCCATACTTCTTGGTATGATGGGAGTGCGGGCTAAAACTCCATTTTTATTCAATTTACCAGTCAAGACAACAAGGTAAAAACACAGAATTTACCAAAATTGATGAAAGCGATGAGCAAACAATCTAATATTCCAAAAATAGAACTTATAGAAGCTTAATTACATACTATCAACCCTACAAAATGCTTCTTTCAAATCATTTTTCAGCTATCACACAAGCAAGAACAGAAAAATAGACTTTTCACGCCAAAATAACTGTATTTTTATTTATTCTCATAAAACTTCAATTGCTCCTAATGCTTCCAACCCTCAAACAGGTCGAGAGACCTCTTTAAATAAGCTTGTAAATAGTTAGGTTTCCTTTTGCGAGCCTAAGAATGACCAAAAGCTTAGCGTTGTAAAACACAGTGTGTTTTTCAACCTTGGTCAATTGTTTCAAAAACAACCAAAGATAGGCTTCCAAAGCTTATACAAATTCACTACTTCTATCCTAAGGAGAAAAAATCCTTAACCACACACAAGATGGTCCATAAGACCTTACATAACATAACAAAATTAAAATTCAACCAAAAACTCCAAATAAGGCTTGAATTTTGCCAAGTGCTCCTGCACCATTCTCCCCCTCTCAGCTCAAACATGAAAGATTTGAAAGAGAGAGTAAGGACAATTCAATGCCCTACTTTTTAAAATCAGCTTCATCCACCCAAGTAGCCTCAGATTCAGGCTTGGTCTTCCACTTAATGAGGTGTTCCATGTACACCTTGTGTCTTGTGGTCTTCTTCACCCTTGACTCTAATATCTTCTCTGCCTGAAGCTTGTCCTAAGTAGGTATGGATAGGTTGCTAATGTACTTGAAGATTTCCTTGCTGTTCTAACCCACATCAATGACTGATCCCTTGTACTTGATTAAATCAGCAACATTGAAAACTAGAGAGATGCCCAAATCTGATGGTAATTCCACCTTATATGCATTCCTGCCATATTTGGCCAACACCTTGCATGGACCCACTCTTTTCATCTGGAGCTTGGTTGCCATTCCCTTCTACAATCTGGATTTGCTAAGATGGACCATAACATAATCACCTACTGCAATTTGCACATCTCTTCTGGACACATCAACTTTATCTTTCAATTTTTGTGTTGCTGTTGTGATTGTCTTCTTAACCTGCTCATGAATCTCCTTCATGGTCTGAGTGAATTCTTCTGCATGTCCACTCCTATTCTCTATGGACTCCAAATCTCTGAGCTCACATATGCCTGTTGGGTGCATCCCATACACCACTTCAAATGGACTTTTCCCTGTAGTTCTATTTACACTGTCATTATAAGCATACTCAGCTTGAGAAATCACCACATCCCATGTCTATCCATATTCTTTAGTCAAGCACCTCAAAAGATTACCTAGCACTCTATTAACCACCTCTGTTTGGCCATCAGTATGAGGATGATAAGCTGATCCAAATGATAGATTTGTTCCCAATCTACTCCATAGAGTCTTCCAAAAGTGACTCATGAACTTCACATCTCTGTCAGAAACAATACTTAATGGTAATCCATGGATCCTTACTATCTCCCTAAAGAAAAGATGGGCAATGTAGCTAGCATCATGTGTAGTCTTGCAAGGGATAAAGTGACTCATCTTGCTAAATCTATCCACAACTACATAAATACTATCAAACCTTGCCTTAGTCTTGGGGAGTCCTACCACAAAATCCATACTAACATACTCCCATGGTCTATTGGGAATGGGTAAAGGTTGATACAAACCTGAATTGCTAGCTCCCTATTTGGCTTTCATGCAAACTACACACTACTCCACATATTTCCAAACATCTCTTGCCAACTTAGGCCAGTAATAGAACCTTTGTACCAGCTCTAAAGTTTTATTTATTCCAAAATTCCCACTAAGACTACCATTATGTTTCTCTTGGATCAGATTTTCCCGCATTGATCCTCTTGGGACACATAACAGATTACCCTTAAATAACAGTCCATTTTGCAATGTATACTTAGCATATTGACTATGAAAATGATTCTCAAAATCAGAGCATACCTTGTAGGCTTTTGAAAAGTCTTCATCATCACCATAGAGGTCTTTAAAACTCTCTAATCCAATGCTCTTTAGCTGTATTTCCTACACTGTCAACATTCTCCTGCTTAATGCATCTACCACCTTATTCATTTGTCCCTTCTTATGCTTGATGGTAAAAGTGAAAGCTTGGATGTATTCCATCCATTTCAAGTGTCTATTACTTAGCTTCTCTTGGGTGTTGATGTAACTGAGTGCCTGGTTATCTGTAAAAACCACAAACTCTTTGGGTAACAAATAATGCCTCCACTTCCTAAGGGACTGTACTAAAGCATATAACTCAAGATCATAGGTAGAGTACTTTTGCTTGGCTTCATTGAGCTTTTCACTAAAGAAGGCTACAGGCCTACCTTCTTGACTAAGTACTCCTCCTACTGCTACTCCACTTGCATCACACTCAACTATAAACAACTTATCAAAACTCGACAATAACATAATGGGTTAAGTTGCCACTTCTTGTTTCAGTTTTTCAAACCCTTTATCAGCTTCTTGAGTCCACTTAAACTTTGTTTTTAGACCACCTTTAAAAGTATCTAGGACTGGTGCGCATATACCACTAAAATTCCTTATGAATTTCCTATAAAACTGCTCACCAAACCATGAAAGCTCCTTACCTCTGTTGCTATGGTTGGTGTAGGCCAGTTTAGGATGGCTTCCACCTTGCTTGGATCCATCTTCAGGGTTCCTTTGGATACTACAAAGCCTAGATACATAATTTCTTGCTTGAATAACTCACACTTCTCAAGGTTAATTGCAAATTTCTCTTCTTGCAGCCTTTTAAGTACCATCTCCACATGCTTCAAATGTTCTTTTGTTGTCTTACTGAAAATCAGTATGTCATCAAGATAGACTACCACAAAGTTTCCTATGAAATCCTTAAGCACCTCACTCATTAGTCTCATGAATGTGCTAGGGGCATTTGAGAGGTTAAATGGCATCGCTTTCCACTCATAAGACATCATTTGTCTTAAAAGTTTTCTTCCATTCATCACCTTCTTTAATTCTAATCTGATGGTAGCCACTCTTGAGGTCTAACTTAGTGAAAAACTGTGCTCCTCCAAGGAAATCCATTAAATCTTCTATTCTAGGTATTGGGAATCTATACCGGATTGTAATCCTATTGATTGCTCTAGAATCAATACAAAGACTCCACTTACCTCCTTTCTTTGTTGCTAAAACAACTGGGACTGCACAAGGGCTGATGCTCTTTTGAATCAGACCTTGATTCAACAATTCTTCCACTTGCCTAGCCACCTCTAGGTTCTGCTCAGGAGTGAGCTTGTATGCTGCTTTGTTAGGAAATGAGGCTCTCGGTATGAAGTCAATTTGATGACTTATTACTCTCTTTGGTGGTAGAGTTGCAGGTGTTCCATCACTCACTATACTCTTGTTCTTATCAAGCAACCTTTGGATTGCTTCTGGCAAGACTGTCCTTTCAGCCTTTTCCTCTTCTTTGGACTGCATCATGATCACATATCCTTCATTCCCTTGGTGTAGGTCCTTAAGAGACTCCTTGCCACTGCTCAACATGATGTTAGGAACCTTTGATTGCCCTTCATCTTCCTCTATCAATGACTGCAGCTTGAAGGTTCTTCCATCTTTTTTGAATGAGATGGTGTTCTCTTTCCCATCATAAATGGCACTTCTGTCATATTTCCATGGTCTTCCCAGTAGAAGATGACATGCATCCATGGGTAATACATCACAAACCAGCTTGTCTTTGTAGCCTCCAGTTGCGAATTCCACTGTTACTTGCTCATTAACCAAAACACTTTGTCCTTTATTCAACCATGTGACCTTGTAGGGGTTAGCATGAGGTACCTTCTACAATTTTAACTTAGTTACTACCTCCTCTGAGATTATATTATCGGTAGAACCAGAATCTACAATGACCTTGCATACTTTACCAAGTATTTTGCACCTTACTCTAAAAAGAGCTCTTATTTGCTTAGGTTCCTCTTTGACTGGTTGTCTGATCAGCACTTTGTTAAACACCAGACTCTCTCCAATTTCAGATTCTATATGACTGATCTCAGTTGCCTTAGGACTCATGGCATCCTCTTGTGCATAGGCCACTCTCTTTTCATTGCTTGAAGAAGAAGCTTTCTCTGGGCATCTATAAGCAGGGTGACCTAGCTAGTTACAATGGTAACACTTCATGGTGGCAAAGTAAGAGTTACTTCTACCTGCTCCTCTTCCTCTATTTGAACCTCCTTGAGGTCGTCTTCCTCTATTAAATACTCCTCTTGAAGATTTTTTCACCTCCATGCTGAGTAAGCTTAGATTCTCCTTGGTTTCTTTGATCATTACCTCTACCTTAGTAACCTCCACGATTTCCTCTTTGATCTTTACCTCTACCTCTACCTTTGGAAGACTGATCAAGCTTTCTTTTGTTCCTTTCCTCAATCTTTATAGCCAGCTGATAACATTGGTGGACTATTTTAGGACTCAAAATAGCCATCTCTTCTTGGATATTCCATTTTAAGCCATTAAGATACCTAGCCACTTTTAGGCTCTCATCCTCTATCACATTTGATCTCAAGCAAAGCTTCTGAAACTCCTTAGTATAGGTGTTGACATCTTGGTCTTTATGCCTTAGACTTTTCCTCTTCTTGTGAAGTTGGATCTCATAATCATCTAGCATATAGGCTTCCTTTACCTTAGCAACCATTCATTTCCAAGTTGATATGGGCTGTTTTCCTTCTTTCTCCCTTTCAGTCAGAACAAATTTCCACCATGTCAAGGCTAATCCTCTCAACCTTGATTTTTCTACCTTCACCTTATGTGCTTATGTGACTCCATCACACTCAAAGTGATTCTCCATTCCATCTATCCAATCCATGACCAAATCAGGATCCATCTTTCCACTGAATAGTGGTATGCCCTCAAGTCCTTTTCCTTTCAAGGCTTTCAATGCCTTCAAGAAAGGCTCCTCCTCCAAAACATGGTCAGGTTTAGGGACCTTGTCCTCCTCTGCAACCTGTTCTTCCTTTGGCACCGTTCCTTCCAACCATGCATTGTCCAATGCTTTCTTAAGTTGCTCTATTCTTTCTTTTAAGGACTTGTTGTCCTATTCCTATTATTCAACCCTCTGGCTAATTGTGCATTTGTCACCATGGTGGGAGTTTCACTTGACTCAACTTCTGACATATAAGCTACTTGCCCAAATCTTTAGCTAAGCTCTGATACCAATTTGATAGGGACAGGGTTGGATTGAGACAATCACAATCTCAATACTCTGGGTCTCACCTTTGGTAACCCCTTGGGGTCACTTCCTCCACCACTCAACCTATAGGTCCTCTACTATTAGGCACCCCTAGTTCATTTTCCAACCCTGCTATCAATTCAAATCCATAAACCAAGCCCAAACTTGGTGCTCTTCCTCATGCAATTTCTAGCCCTTAATACTCTTAAAGACTAGCTCATCTCCAGATACTCCCTAATCTTGTTGTATGGGTGTGAAAAGCTTCCATGGCTTCAAAAATAATCTGACAAAGGCTCCTATTCAACCTCCATTCATTGGTTCTCCATTGCTTTCAAGAAAATGCTTTTCTTGGGTTTGAAAGGCTAGTAGCCTTGAGCCTTAATTAGGTCACTGAACAAGGGAAAAATGTTTTTTCTTCCTAAACCCACCAAGCAACTTGGTTCTTTTCTTAGGAAATTTTTTTCACATTCCCTCACCTCCAAGATTCTTATGGTTGCAAGACTACTCAAGCCGTATGCTATCCAGTCACCCAATTTGCCAAGAAGCTAGGGTTTCCTTAGCTTTCTCAGGCTGATTCAAAACTGGTGAAAAATTATTCATTCAAATGGATTGTTAAAGGCTCTTCCTTGTTACCATGCAGATCCAATACACTCTCCTAAATATTCCAAAAATAATTTCTTAAAAGCCTTCACTCCCCTGCAAATTATTCATGCTGTCCTCAAGCCTTTCCTAGCCGGGTTCTCACTGTCTCGCCTAGGGTAAGGCCTTTAGCATGCTATTTAAACTTTTACTGACTCCTACCCCTAAAATATGTATAGTAATGGAGTTTATCCACCTTCCCAACATCTCCATACTTCTTGTTACAGTGGGAGTGTGGGCTAAAACTCCATTTTTATTCAATTTACCAGTCAAGACAGCAAGTAAGGTAAAAACACAGAATTTACCAAAATTGATGAAATCGATGAGCAAACAATCTAATATGCAAAAAATAGAACTTCCAAAATCTTTATTACATACTATCATCCCTAAAAAATGCTTGTTTCAAATCATTTTTCAGATGTCACATGAGCAAGAACAGAAAAATAGACTTTTCACGTTAAAATAACTGTATTTTTATTTATTCTCATGAAATTTCAATTGCTCCTAATGCTTCCAACCCTCAAAAAAGTCTAGAGCCCTCTTTAAATAAGCTTGGAAATAATTATGTTTCCTTTTGCGAGCCTAAGAATGACCAAAAGCTTAGCGTTGTAAAACACAGTGTGTTTTTCAACCTTGGTCAATTGTTTCAAAAACAACCAAAGATAGGCTTCCAAAGCTTATACAACTTCACTAATTATATCCTAAGGAGAAAAAATCCTTAACCACACACAAGATGGTCCATAAGACCTTACATAACATAACAAAATTAAACTTCAACCAAAAACTCCAAATAAGGCTTGAATTTTGCCACGTGCTCCTGCACCACCTATATTTCAACAAATTAACCCCTTTAACCACCTTTTTCATATTTCAACGAATTATAATATTTTTAAGGGGGTTAGGAATTATTTAAAAGGATTTTAATGTTATAATAAGGGGTGGTGATTCTTTTCAACACTTGTTAAGCTCGTAAATAATTATATGGTTAATAACAACCCAACAAATGAATATTGCAAAAAAATCAACAAAACCCATAAGGGCTTATAAATGGGAGATGAAGGTTATTTATTTGTTTTGATGGTTGAGCCAAGTTATTAAGGAAATTTTTATGTATAAAAGGGGGTGTAGGTGTTTGATTTTGAACCATGTGCTTTTGAGAGAATTAGGTGTTGGAGGGAATTTTTATGCCTTTGTAAAAACCTTTGGAGAGTGTTTGGATGAGAATTTACAAGCATTTTTTGTACACCAAATTTTTCAAAATTGAGAGTGAGAGATTGTGAGGAGTTTTATGCAAGTTTTTTTGGAGCTTGATATTGTAAGAAAGCTTTTGCTTGGCAATATCAATAAAGTGGTCCAACATTGAGAAGCAGACCTAGAGACGTCGCTCAAATTGAGCGAACTCTATTATCAAGCGTGATCTCTCTATTTATTATATGTCTCATAATTATTTTAGTATTTTGATTCTTTGAGTTTTCTATTTATGATAATTAAATAGTTAGTTTATGTCTCTTGAATCTGTATAAAGTATAAGTGAACTTTATTTGTCGTAATTCAATGGTTAAGATTCCTAATCATGTAATTTTGTTGGATCAGGGTAAAATTTGTAGTTGAGAGGAAAGTGAAAATTCTTTGTAGCCCTTTAATTATAGATCAAGTTGGTATCAGATCATTTTAATAGGAAAATTGCAAGTGGTGAAGCAAGGAGAAGGTGCGCTTACCAAGTTCAATCCTAAGATCAAAAAACAAAGGACTTTTCCACGAGCAGAGATGGCAGTTGAAAAAATTCCTACAAAGATTGATGAGAAATCTTTCGAGAAAGAATTAATTGAAATGAAGGCTATGGTGGAAGTTGTTTTCCAAGAAAGGCTAGAGCGACAGAGGAAAAAGGAACTGAAGAACAGAAAGGGGGAGGAAGTTGAATCCTCATTGAAAGATGACAAAGGTAATGACAAAGGTAAAGGAGTAGGAGGTGGTAGTGACCATCCTGAACCTACATCTCCATCCTCTTCATCTTCTTCATTCTCTTCTTCCTCTTCATCTAACTCTTTTAAGAAGAAACAACTTGTATAGTCTAGATCTAATACTTCTTTGTTGAAACTTGATGTTAAATTCTATTTTCCAATCTATAATGGAGAATTGGATGTAGAGAAACTCAAAAATTGGATCAAAAAGGTTGAAGTTTATTACAAGGTATAAAAGTTCACTAATGATGCCTCAAAGATCCAGTTAGCCATTCTTTTCCTAGGGGGCACAGTGCTAATCTAGTGGGAAAGTAAGACTTAGGAAGATATTAGCCGATATGGTAAAATCATTTCTTCTTGGTTTGAGTTTACAGCTACACTTAAAAAATAATTTTATCCATTAGGGAACATGCAAAAAGTAATGATGAATTGGAAATCATTAAGGCAAGAGAAAGGACAAAGTGTGCAAGAATATACACAGGAGTTTAGGAAGAGGACTTTAATTTTTGGTATCCCTTTATACACGCAAGAAACTTTGTTAAACTATATAGGTAGATTATGTGAGAGTTTGAAACATACCATACTTATGTTTAATCCAACTAACATTGATGAAGTTAGTGTGCAAGCTATCCATTTGGAAACAAGCTCAAGGAATAGCCATGAAAATCTATTGATGGAATCCAGTAAACAGAAAGGAAGCAAGAAAGTGAAAGAGAAATCACAAAAAATAGCTACTATAAAGAAAGAGGACAAGAAGCCTTATTGCTCACATTGCAAGAAGGAAGGGCACAAAGATGCAAGATGTTGGAAATTGCATCCTGATTAGAAGCCAAAGTGATTCAAGGATTGAAAGGGTAAGCAAAAGACCACAACTATCGTGCATGATCTCGAATTAGATTCATATGATGAAACCAAGATTACAGTAGCACGGGTATAAAAGGTAACATTTATTTTGTTAGTACTAGTTCCCATGCTTCTTTTGTGAAGTGTAATGAAGCACCTATTGAAAGTAAAAGGAATGAATTGTTTCATATAAGGGCTATTGCAAAAAAAAAAGATTGATACACTCATAGATAGTGGATCACAAGTGAATCTAATCTTTGAACAAGTTGTTAGGAAATTGCGATTAAAAACAACACCTCATCCTAAACCATATCCATTGGGTTGGGTACATGATAATGCCTGATTACATCTGTGAAAACAATGTAAATTTTGATTTGAAATCACATCCAAGTTTATAGATGAGGTAGAGTTAGATGTAAACAATGCATTAACCCAAGAAATGCATTAACCCTCATGCCTATAATAGCTAATGATATTAAGCATGAAGATGGAATAATTTCTAATCATGATAAGGTGTCATCGATAGCACAATGTGAGGATCAGTTGCAAGCATATTTAAGCCTTTAGCCAAAGGTGGTAAAAGAGGGTTTGAATGATTCATTTTCTAATGATGTTCCTATTCAGGAGATCCAACACATTGATACTTTCTCTTTCACATCATTGTATTCAATATTGTTGCTTATTATTCTATTAGCTAGTTCCATGTGGATAGTGGATGTGACAATGAATATTGATGAATATAAAGTTGAAGGAATGATTGATTGTATCAGCAATGCTATCTCATTTTTCATCTTGGTTGTGATGCGACAGATGTTTAAAATTCTAGCAAGGTGGATAGGTGATATTGGGCAAGTGAGGTGACAATGCCCTCACTTAAATGTTGTATAAAATCAGACTTTTGGCGGTCCAAAAGCTTCTCAATTGGGAGGAATGATCCATGAGGATCCAAAAACCTCCAAAATTTCACAATCTTAGAATCAGGCAAAAGTGGTCTCAAATTGAAGAGCTCACCAACATGGTCTCGACACAATTTGAATCACGTCAAAAGGAGACCGTATACGAGAGATATGCTCGGATGAAAATTTGGTCAACATGTGGTCAAAGCTAGTCAAACAAAAAAATTGATGATCATGCAACATTTCTCTACTAGTTCCATCACATAGAGCTCGATGAGAGCTTTCCAATGCATTTTAAACAGGCCAAATCCAAGTTTGTATGTGGAAGTTATGACCAATCAAACTTGGTCAAAGTGGTGATGTGGCATCACCAAAAATTGACACTTGGTAGAACATGGTAGATGATGTGGTAGGAATGGTGAGTTGGCATAAATATATATTAAACCATAATTATTAAAGAAAAAAACACGTATGGTTTTAAAAAAAAGAAATTTAAAAAGAGAGACGATTTGGTGGGATTTTATCCCTTAAAATCCTCTTGCCTTGCCCATAAAACAAGGAGAGAGAAAAAACCCGTAAACCTATATTTCAACAAATTAACCCCTTTAACCACCTTTTTCATATTTCAATGAATTATAATATTTTGAAGGGGGTTAGGAATTATTTAAAAGGATTTTAATGTTATTATAAGGGATGGTGATTCTTTTAAACACTTGTTAATCCCGAAAATAATTATATGGTTAATAACAACCCAACAAATGAATATTGCAAAAAAATCAACAAAACCCATAAGGGCTTATAAATGGGAGATGAAGATTATTTATTTGTTTTGATGGTTGAGCCAAGTTATGAAGGCAATTTTTTATGTATAAAAGGGGGTGTAGGTGTTTGATTTTGAACCATGTGCTTTTAAGAGAACTAGGTGTTGGATGGAATTTTTATGCCTTTGTAAGAAACCTTTTGAGAGTGTTTGAAGGAGAATTTACAAGGTGTTTTTGTACACCAAAAATTGTAAAATTGAGAGTGAGAGATTGTGAGGAGTTTTATGTGAGTTTTTTTGGAGCTTGATATTGTAAGATGGCTTTTTCTTGGCAATATCAATAAAGTGGTCCAACATTGAGAAGCGGACCCGAAGACGTAGCTCAAATTGAGCAAACTCCATTATCAAGCATGATCTCTCTATTTCTTCTTTATCTCATAACTCTTTTAGTATTTTAAT
Source organism: Sequoia sempervirens (assembly GCA_007258455.2). Taxonomy (NCBI): domain Eukaryota; kingdom Viridiplantae; phylum Streptophyta; class Pinopsida; order Cupressales; family Cupressaceae; genus Sequoia; species Sequoia sempervirens. The sequence continues at coordinate 91,287,096 of VDFB02075321.1, read as the reverse complement.
TCTTTGAGTTTCCTATTTATGATAATTAAATAGTTAGTTTATGTATCTTGAATCTGGATAAAGTATTAGTAAACTTTATTTGTCATAATTCAATGGTTAAGATTCATAACCACGTAATTTTGTTGGATCGAGGTAAAATTTGTAGTTGATAGTAAAGTGAAAATTATTTGTAGCCCTTTAATTACAGATCGAGGGAAGTTCATTCCCTAGTGATCTCTCAAGAAAGGAGAGACCCATGTGCAGTGAATTCCTCTTATATCACATTTTGGTGAACCTGACATGAACGTCAGATTTTTCCTTGTAATGTTGCACATTTGTGATAATGACTACTCTAAGGAAGATTTCAATATGTTGGAAGATAGTCTAGATGAATTCTTTGAAGTGCTCTCCCCTACCTATAAATCTCCTGAACAAATTTCCTCGCGGTAGGTTGGGGAGTCAGTAAATGTGGTTGTGGTCTTTGTGGCTCCCTCGAGCCCTAAGAAACTAGTCATTTATGTGACCTTGATCGACTCTTCTATTTATGGGATTTCATGTTGTAGTGATTCATTGGACCTATATTAAATATTCGTGAAAGATATGAACTCTCCATCTTATAATGTTGTTGGGCACACATATCCTACAAGGAGTAATAAACAAAACTTGAATCAACAACCTTTCATCCCTACACCACAACCATCTATTTCCACTCCTTTACCATCTTAAGCCTTCCTTCAACACCTAACCTGTGATCAAAGCACAAGGTGATTATGATCTTGTTGAGTGACTTCGCATTACTCTGGCTAAGATCTCGCTTTGGGATTTGCTTCAAACCGCTCCAGTTTATTAGGAGACATCGTAGAGAATTTTGAATTTTGAATCTTTTGAATCTAGAAAATCATTTAGATGAAAGTTCAGAATTAAATAGTAAAGAGATACCAAATGACGAAGGTCTCATGGAAAAATATGAACATCTTATCATAGATACAAGACAAAAGATAAGACGTTTTCTTTGGCCTTGTTATTGATTAGAAGATCTTATTTGCATGAATAGATATTGGTGGAATACGAATAATGGTAGTCGATCTGCTATGTTGAGGGTCCAGATGTATCCCAAAATAGATCATTGGGAACATATTCAAAATAGTTTGAATCTTATAAAAGATAGTTTTGTTTCAATAAGAGAGATTCTTCAAGATCTGGGAAATTGTACCAAAAGTTTCTTGGGTAGGAGACATTCACCAGTTTTTGGATGAAATGAAACTATGAATGAGGTAAAGGAGTCGAAAATGAACTCTTTTTGTAGCACAAGTTTGTCTTTTCCTTCTGACCACTCCCTGTGTAATAAACTGAGAGAGGAACTTAAAACTGAAATTATCTCAACTGTAAAGAAACTTATAACTTATAACTAGGCTGTTGATGCTCTAGGAAGCTTTCCAAAAGATTCTCTTTCCTGCCTCTGCAAGGCCTATGTATGTTAATGTGTTTTTGGCTCACATTCTTTTGGATTCATCAAATATCATGTTCCACCTGCAAGAACTCCTTCCTTTAGATGTGTAGAAGCAAGCAGATCCTTTAATGATTATAATTAATGTTAAGAATATCGATATTAGGTGTACCCTAATTGGCACTGGTTCAACTCTCAACATCTATGGTATGGAACTATTGCGTAAGATTAAAATTGTTTCATCTTCCTTAGCAACCTCCTCCTTGTACATTCATGGATTTGATAATGTCGGCTACCAAGCTCTAGGTATGATAATACTACCTTTATAGCTAGGCCATGTTACCCTACCCACGTTGGTTTATGTGATGCCTAGCCTATTACCATATAACCTCTTTTTAGGGAGACCTTGGATTCATGCTATGGGTGTGATAACTTCTAATTTACACCATTCTTTGAAATTCATTGCAAATAATCGAGTAGTTATAGTTAAAGCAGATCTAGAAGTTGTCCACCTATGTGAGCTAGCGGCTACCAGTCGTGCTTTAGTTGTGTCTACTCTCAATAATTTTATTCCATCTTTGACTGCCAATGCTATGGATTTTTCTTCATCGATACCCTCCATGGAAGTCACTCCTAGAGCCTGTATTGGAAATGAAGAACCACCTCAAGTAGAGGACCCTAAGTCTCCCTCATCTTCTTCTCAAACAAATGCTTTCCTTGGTGATGATTTGGGCTCCTTGAATTTCTCTAAATTCTTCATTGCATAATACAAGGCAAAACCCTCTTGCATAGGCCTTCCAAGTACCCTTGACGTAAAGGTGGAAGATCCTCCCATGGAGGAGGAGAACTATGAACTTGTTCAAGATATCACTCCTTGCTATGCTAAGGAGACTAATCCTCCTTTTGCTAAAGAGGTTAACATTTGTGAGCCTAGTAAAGAAGGTGGAGGTACTCCCATAGAGACATTCGACATCCATTGGTGGAATGAAATGCTCTACGTGGAACTACTACCTCCTGAAGTTTTATAAACTCGTTATGTTCAGATATGAGCTCGCTTCTTGATATGGCTACAAGCAGAAAGGCCTAGGGAATATCGAACAAGGAATTTAGGTCCCTATCCAGTTCAATCCATGGCAATGCTATTGGGGTTTGGGATGCTCTATAGAACAATCCAAGAAAAAGCCTTGGTGGAGCGTTAACATGATCTCATTCGAGCCACTAAGCCTGCTTCATCCTAAGTTAATAGAGGAAAGGGGGTAGGTCGAGAAGGTCCCAGTACTAGATGTTTTCTCTTTGGATGATGTGCTAGAGGAATTTTTAGGTGCTTATTCCCCATTTCCTCCTTATCATCACAAGAAATGGTTCCCATATCGATTGCATCGTCAAGTGCACTTTGGAGAGTCTATTTTAAGTATTGATGAGGAAGATCCTCTATCTAATGGGGTAATGATATTGCAATATCTCATCTTGAGGACTGTAGATCCCTCCTTAAAGGAGATACTATCAAATTTTCTATGGACCCTAAATCTTTGGAAAAAGTGATCAAGATCGGGAATTGTCTCTCTTCAAAAGAAGCAGACGAACACTCTGATCTGTTACATTCTCATCATGATATCTTCACTTGGATGTATGAGGATATGCCTGGTATTGATGAGTCTATAGTGGTCCACAATATCGTCCTATGCTTGATTCCAAGCCAGTTAAGAAAAACATTCAAAAGATCAATCATCGGGTGGCATTGATGGTCAAGACTAAGATAGAGAAACTATTGAAAGCTAGCTTTATCCGTCCAATTGACTATTCCCCCTATATTTTGAATATAGTTGTTGTTTGTAAACGTGATGGTCGTATTCCTATATGTATTGAATTTTTTGATCTTAATAAGGCTTCTCTTAAGGATGATTTTTCATTTCCTAATATAGATATGATTATCGACTCGACTTTAGGCCATGCATTACTATCTTTCATGGATGGCTTCTTGGGTTACAATCAGATCTATATTAACTCATGATCAATACAAGACAACCTTCACTACTTTGTGGGGTATTTTCTACTATGTGGCATGCCCTTTGGATTAAAGAATGTAGGAGCAACCTACCAACAAGTGATGACCCCAATATTTCACAATTTTATCCATAAGATCTTAGAATATTACATTGATGACATATTGGAGAAATTGATAACCTTTCAAGATCACATAAAGAACATCTTATGTTTGAAAGACTTGGACTCTATAAGATGAGACAAAACCCTCATCAGTGCATCTTTGGTGTTGACATTGACAAGATCTTCAAGTTTATAGTTTCTCACTATGGAATCAAGGTTGATATTATAAATAATATTGATTCCATCATTAGCATGCCTCCTCCAAGGAATATCACTGAGATATAGAGTCTACAGGGAAAGATTCAGGAAATTCATAGATTTATAGCTCAATTGGCTTATCATACCCTTCCTTTCACTCGTTTATTGAAAAAGATGTTCTCTTCATATGGGAGGAAGAGTGTCAAAAATATTTTGAGTCAATCAAAACCTATTTTCCCAATCCTCTCGTATTAATGTTAGCTATGCAAGAAAAACCCTTCCTACTTTACCTTGCTACATCGCCATATGCATTGGTAGCTCTTTTGGTTGAATATGATGACACAGGGAAGGAGGGAGTGGTCTCTTACATTAGCCGCATTTTGGTTGACTATGAAACCTGCTATTCCTCCATGGAGAAGAAATTCTTCACTCCCATCTTCGCTATGCAAAACTTGAGATACTATTTTCTCCATTCTGAGACACATGTCATAGTAAAAACTGATCTCATGAAATCTCTACTCTCTAGTGCCGACTTAGTTGGAAGATTAGTGAAATGGGTTATGTTGCTTTTTGAGTTCGACATAAAGTTCATTACTAAGAATTCAATAAAGGGTCAAATGGTTGTGGATCAGCTAGCAGATGCTACCTCATCTCTGTCCTTTCCGGGGTTGGATTTATTTCTTGATGAAAATATCTTTTTAGTTGATCATGACCTCGAATGGGAGATGTATTTCGATGGATCAAGGTGTCAAACTGGTTCTGGAGCTGGTGTGGTTTTGATATCCCCTAAAGGTAAACTGGTTCCTCTATCCTTTTGACTAGATTTTCCCTATACCAATAACATTGCTAAGTACAAATCCCTTATCACTGGCTTGCATGCCACAATTATGCTAGGAGTAAAATGCCTTCATATTCTAGGTGATTATGAACTTATAGTGAAATAGATAATGGGAACCTATGAAGCCAAGAAAATAAAGTTGTCCTGATATCGAGACCTTGCCTTGTCCTTGCTTAAACAATTCTCCTATTTCATGATAGACAGTGTCCCTAGGATAGAAAATTGACATCTTGATACCATGGCAAGTGTTGCTTCCTTGGTACCTTTAGAAGAAAATACAAAATAATACCACTTCATGGTTCAAGTCCTATAGAATCATCTAATTCCCAACCAACCCGAAGCTGAGTCCCTAATGTGTTTCCATGTAGATTCTGGAGAATGGTTTTCCAATATCTATAACTGTCTAAAGACTGGAAATGTTCCCAATGATGCGACAAAGAACAATCACACTCATATAAGAAATATTTATGTGCGTTACATTATTCTATTTGATGTCCTTTATTGGAAAGCCTATAACATCTTGCTTCTTAGATGTGGGTATGTGCAGGATCATCATGGAAAAAACAAACCCTTAAGTGGCGAAAAATTCAGAAAAATCAGAGTTAGGAAAGTTGATGTAAAATTTTGAATAAGTTATCTATATTATTTCAAAAATATTTAAGAATAGAATTTGTAGCAAATTGAATGTAGTTTCTAAACTACTAGGTTTATTTAAAAAAAAAATCTATTTGGTGAAAATTTGAAATTTCAATGCAATAGTACTTAAATTTCAAGGAAAATAAGAAGTAGGTGTCTGTTTGACCACCCTAGCCACAATAAAATGATAATATTTTTTTATAAAATTTTAGATATAAGTAGATGACTCATGTCCCGATGTGATGGATATTTTTTTGTAATTTTTTTCCAAGTAAATAATTAATTATGATTTTTTTATTACAACTTTTAAAAAGTGTAAAAAATTATATGTTTGACCACCTTAACTTGGTCAAAACTTCATGAAATTTAATTTAATTTTTTTAATCTGATAGTATGCAAAGAATAGAATGTGAAAGATGTTTCAGACTCAAAAAATGTGATACTTTTTGAAAGCTATAGGAGTTTTTCAATCAACCTATCAATCAAGACTTTACTCATAATTCAAATAGAAAATAATTAATAATTATTTATTAAATTCAAAGTAAAGCATAATTTATATTGGTGGAAAGTTGAGAATCTCCTTTAAAAACCCTTTTCATTTCATCAATTTTGGGTAAAAAAAAGTCATTAGCCACATACTCTACACATACCCATCATATCGCCATTTTTTGGCCCATCATGATCCTACACATACCCATGTCTCACTAAAATGAAAATACCCCTTTCCCTTAAGGAAGCCCATTTGGGCTTTGGGGGTGGAAACTTTGGTGGTAGGCCCTTGGAAAGAAGACTGATACACATGGGGTACTATTGGGAAAAAATGGAACAAGATTCCTTTGAATTTGTTAAGAATTTCCTTCAATTTCAACAACACAGTTGTCTTATTCATGAACCTACTCAAGAATTACAAAATCAAATTTCTCCTTGGCCATTCGCAAAATGGGCACTGGATATTATTTGAAAAACATCACCTCCTTCTTCCAAGGGACATACCTTCATCACTACTACTACAAATTACTTCACAAAATGGGTTGAAGTTATTCCACTTTGATCCACAAACGTTGAAGCTATTTGTAGTTTCCTCATGAGCAACATCATTTCTTGATTTGGATTGCCCACTAAGGTTGTTTTTGACAATGGTACACCATTCAAGAACAAGGAAGTGAGAAAATTCCTTGAGAAATTTCCTATTCAGCATAGGCTTTCTACACTATATTACCCACAATCTAATGGTTAAGTAGAAGTGTCCAATAAAAATCTTGAGCTTATTTTCTGTAAAACAATTAATAAGCATGGTAAGGATAGGCATATTCAATTAACATATGCTTTGTGGGCCTATCACATGAGTGTTCAAATGGCTATAGGAACAACACATTACAACCTCGTGTATGGTCCTGAAGCTATTATTCGTTTGGAGTTGGAAATTCCATCTTTGTAGGTTTCCCTTAAAGGGTTAATTGATGATGAAACCTACTGAGTTAACTGTTTGCATCAATTGGAGATGCTTGATGAGTGTCGTTTATGGGCCCTCAAACATCTTAAAGCTTATCAATGGTGGTTATCTAGGCAGTATAATCAGAATGTGCTTCCTAGGACCTTTAAAATAGGGGATCTAGTTTTCTGTGAAAATGAGAGAAATGTAAATGCACTGCTTGATCAGAGAGGAAAATTTAGTCCTAATTGGTTAGGCCCTTACATTGTGATTTCCATATATGGCTTAGGTGCTTATGGATTATCATCTCTAGATGGAACACCTTTAAAAGAACCCATTAATGTGATATATCTTCATAGATACTAAGTGTAGTGTTCTATGTGTCATCTGTGTAGTGTTATCTCTATAGAAGGGCAATAGAACCATGTATATTCACATTATTTATTAAAAAATTACAAAAAATTGTGTGTTATGATGTGACCATGTGTGTGTGTGTCCATGCATCACATTACATCTTCTAAAGATGATTAGATCATTATTATTTAATAACATATGACCATGTGTGTTTATTAAATCATGATTAGCATCTAATGTAAGTACACATCTATATGAGCATATAACATCCATAACATAAACGGGCATGAGAAATAAAGTACATATGCAAATAAACAATGCCATGAGATCACAATTGATGTATCCATATAAATGTATATATACACATGTATGTATCATTTTCATGTACATTAATCAAGCCACTACTATAAAAAATGAGTGGCTACTGAATATATGTGTATACAAAAGATCTACAAGTATATGCATGTATGTATGTGTCTCGCTACAAAAATGATATACAAAAACTATTGATGAACCCCTAATCATTGTGGTGCATGGCTACTAGAGCTCTCTAGCTTTGGAAGATGCTTTGGAACCCTCGTGAGAGGCTGGAAGGTAGTCATGGAGTGTGATTAGTGTGAGCATGATATGGAAAAACTGCCTACATCCCTCTAATCTCTCCCTGTAGGGAAGTGATGGTCAGCTCTGCCTACCTCAACTCATCCCACAATCATTAAACACCTACTAGGATCCTAGCTCTTAGCTACCCATTGAGGTCATCGAGATGGTTTTGGAGGGAATCACATGCATGCTTGATGGTATCAACCCTCCTCATTGCCATATCTTGTTTGGCGAGTGCCATCCATAGCTCCCCTAACAGCTAATCACACTGTCCTCGAATAGTCATTAGCTCTACAGTAAGTTGGAAAATCTCCACTCTCTGCTCCTCGTAAGCAATTCTCAATCATGCAACTAGCTTGAAGTTGGGAGCATCACATCCCATAGATGCTAGCTAGTAAGCCTCAAGGATGGACCCCTGGATCGGCACATCGACGGTGACCTTTGAAATACACTAAGAAATAAGCCTAGCCCATCCCTATGCATCCTCTACAAACACAAAGAAAGAAAGACATATTAGTATCACATGGCATGTATATACATATATCATAAACAAAAAATTGAAAAAATAGAAAACTAAACACCATATCCCATACACCTGGGTCCCCTCGATGCCATGTTGGGTTAGGGTGAGGATTAGTACTAGGACCTGTGTCGCTGGTATCGGTGGCCTGTCCTGGTAATGCTAGAGCTACCACCACTGCTACAATGGAAGGTCATAGCACTGAAGAGATAGGGGTAGCTGGTGGGGGATCCAACCTCCTCCACCACTTTGACCTCGATGGTCCCACCTCCTCCTCCTAGTCAGTGTACTGCCAACCTCTCTTCCTGTCCTATGGAGGCTAGGGTGGCAGGTCCCCTTGCAGACTAGGATCCCCTCTTGGGGCACCCTCACCAAACCAAAAAGTAGGAAGATGCCTCTCTCACCATCATGCAAAATCTGTAGTCACTTTGAAATTATTCATCACTACTATGGGTGACTAATCATGATAAGGCTCATCATCATCTAAGGGGATAATATCAGTAATAGTAGGGAGAGGTCAATCCCCCACCCTCGTTGCACTCTTGTAGGCCCTAATATAGGTGGGCACATCTATTGGTATAGTCTGCGATCAACCATGTTGTTGCATGACCTGATTCTATTAGTAGGGTACTATAATATAATCTATCTAGTCGATAAAAAATTGATCCTGCTATAGGTTCCTCAAGTACCTACTATCGTCCACCCATTTGAAAAATTGGTAGGGTCTCCACCGAACCCTATTAGTAGTGAGAGTGTTGAACTGTAAGCACCAAAACTGTAGGTCTCCAATCCTCCACTGGCCTATCATGTCATACCAATGGGCCATGGGAATATGATACGGCCATCATTGGGGAAAATCAGTTGGCTAGGTGAACATGATGTGGGAAAAGGCCCACACTTGCAAAAGAGTGCATGTTGTGAGGTTATGGTACTCATAATGCATGTACTAGCCTAGCTCTTGGTAGAGGTGTGCTAGAGGTGTACTTGCATGTTGCACCCCCAAAAAATAATATTCCTATGCTCTACCATCTCCTTGATAGTGTGGATGAGGCCCCCATGTAGGTGCGAGCCTCATCCATCAATCATGATCCAAAAGGCAACAGTCACGACCATGACTCGGTAGACCAATAGTGCAGTTGTCCTCACATGGTCATACCAATATGTGTAGACATGACTCATGTCATCATTGTCATCATTCCTCCCTGTGTAATAGAGGATTCCCTCCCTCCACTCTAGCATTGTTGGAAAATGAGCCTCAAGCTTATTGACATGAAAACTCTTGAAAGAGAAAAATTGATGAGACCCTGAGAATGTCTTACCGACTAGCAGTTGTGTTCTAAACTTCTGAAAAGATTAAATTCACTAAGACTTTGGTTTTGTCTTGCTGATGGGTTGATTCCCGGTGATTATTGGGGAGACTCTTGACGATGGGTGGCATCAAGGAGAGGCATGAACCTTCAAAGTGATTCATTCTGGCAGTGTTTGTCACGGTGAAAGTTCTGTTCACATTGGACATCGAGGAGACTCTCAGACTCTTTCCAATAGCTCTTGTCTCACCAATGGTTCACCTCTCGCTAACAGTATTGGTCTCACCGAAAGGTTTGTGTTCAGTGAGAACTCTTATCGATAGCACTTGTCTCACCGACAGCTCTGCACAATGAACATCGGTGTAACATAAATGTTCTATAAGACTCTTAGCGACAACGATGGTCTTGCAGATATTTTTGCAATGGACATTAGTGAGAATTCTTGTCGATAGAGGGGATATTGTTGATGGATTTCTGTTCGTTGTGAACTCTCAGCAATAGCGAAACTCTTGCCAATAGATCTACACAAAATGGATTTGTGTTTGGTATGATGTCTCGCTGATAGCAATGGTCTTGCCAATGGTTCTACAGTGGATATCGATGAGATGTCCTAGCGATAGAGTGAGTCTGGGCGTCAGGTTTGAACTCGATATGACTCTTGCCGATAAGGATAGTCGGGAATTTAGGCATCAGGGAGACACAGTCTAGTGTCTCATCGACATGCGATTTTGTTTGAGTGCTTTGACCGAATGACTATCTGACATGGTCTATTTTGAACCAATGAGCGAAGTAGAAGGAGAACCCTTGGCAGTTGGACTATTGTGACCATTCTTGTGAGGGAGATGAACAGACTGTGAGAGAATGGATTACTCTTTGGCAATGGCAGATGATGATGAACAGTGTGAGATAACAAAGTGTTGCTCAATTGAACATGAATTGATCTGAGTGAATTCATTGGATGTTTCAGAGAGCATTTCTATATAAGGTTGATCAGTAAATGAGGCTACTATAATAATTGACATCAGAAAGTGAAGTTGATCTTTGTATGTAATTTTCTTTACTGTAATACAAAGAGGCTTTTCTTGGTGTGGTGAGTTTTTGTCTCGTAAGAATTTTTCCACGTAAATCTGGTGTACAATTATGTATGTTCATTTATTTTCTATTATTCTTTTCAAGTGTATCTGATTGAACTGTAATTCCAAAATTTAAATTCATATTTGCATTCTTCCCTGAGGTTTTGACGTTAGGAGAGTTTGTTTCACACCTAATCTTTCCTTGCAAGTGGTAGCAGAGCCTAGCAAGTTGTGTTATCCTTGTGGGTACATTGGGTTTTTTGAGTGAATTTTGTTTAATGGGAGTCTTGTAGAAGTCTGGTAATTTGAATTATAGATTAAGATGGAAAGCACGTCAGGAAAGATTGAAATTGACAAATTCAATGGCAGTAATTTTGAGTTGTGGAAACTCAAAATGGAAGATCTGTTGGTTGATCATTATCTTTCACTTGTTGTGTCTGGAACGAAGCCTACAGGCATGAAGCAAGAGGATTGGGAGCTTGCAGATTGAGAATCAAAGGGGCTAATAAGGCTCTGTTTAGCATACTCTATTCTTCTAAATGTTCATGAAGAAAAGACCGCATCTTATTTATGGAAAATACTGGGAGCTATTTATCAGGGCAAGTCCTTGGTGAATAAGTTGTTCTTGAGAAAGAATTTGTACTCTTTGAAAATGAAGGAAGGAGTGTTTGTTGTTGATCATTTGAATGCTTTCAACATGTTGATTGCTCAGTTAGCATCTGTGGGTGTGAAGATTGATGAAGAATATCGTTGTATGCTACCGTTAAGTTCTTTGCCAGATTCTTGGGATCACTTGGTGTTGGCTATTGGGAGTACTACTTCCTCTTTTAAGATGGAAGATATTGTTTCTTCTTTGTTATCAGAAGAGATGAGAAGAAAATCTTCTGAGATGGCAAAGGAGGCTCTTGCTATTTGAGGCAGATCGAATGAGAAAGGCAAGAAGAAGGACAAGAAGTCCAAATCCAAATTAGAGGGGAGATCAAAGTCTCCTAGTAAGAAGTCCAAGGTAAAGTGCTGGAATTGTGGGCAACCTAGTCATGTCTGAAAGGATTGTAAAGAGGAAAAAAAGAAGAAGTATTCTTCCGACAATGATTTTTCTCAGAGTGATGTAGACACTTTCATTGCAACCTTGGCTACACAGGCATCAGATGATGTCTGGCTGATTGATTTTGGAGCATCTTTACACATGACATCTCATAGAGACTGGTTCACTAAGTATGAAAAATATGATGGTGGAAGGGTGTATTTGTCAAGTGATTCATCTCTAGAAATAGTTCGTCGTGGAAGAGGTAGAATTTAGTTCCCTGATGGAAGAGCGAAGGGAATCAATGATGTAATGCATATACCAGGTCTGGCTCAAAATTTACTTTTTGTTAGTAAGCTGAACGATGTTGGAGTGCAAGTCACGTTCTCTGGAAATGGATGCAAGATGACTAGAGGCTCAATGATGCTAGCTTGGGGTGCTTGTATTGGTATCTTGCATAAGCTGGATGCACATGTTGTTTAATGCAATAGTGTCTCTATAAATTCACAGAAGGCTACTCATGGAGAAAAGGAGGAAAAAGTTCCTGATAGTGCAAACTCTATGGAAGTTAAACTTCCATCAGAAAAGACTATGCTCTAGCATCATAGGCTTGGCCATATTAGAGAAAAAGGTTTAAAAACATTGAAAAATAAAAACTTGGTTGAAGGGCTTGATGACTGTAACATTGAATTCAAATTTTGTGAACATTGTATATATGGTAAACAACACCATGTTTCATTTTACTCCAGTCCTCACAAATCTTTTGGTTTACTTGATTACATACATTCTAATGTTTTTGGTCTAGTAAATGTTCCTTCTTTGTCTAAATCGAGATATTATGTATCGTTCATTGATGATTATTCAAGAAGGGCATTTATTTATTTTTTGAAAAGTAAATTAGAAGTGTCCAATCGTTTTAAGGAATTTAAAAACCTTGTGGAAAATCAGACTAGAAGAAAAATAAAATGTTTAAGGAATGACAATGGTGGTGAGTTTTGTTCTAATGAGTTCAAAAGGTACTATAAAGATCATGGAATTAAAAGACATAAAACTACGCCCTACACTCTGCGACAAAATGGAGTTGTTGAAAGGTTCAACATGACTATGATGCAAAGAGCATGAAGTATGCTAAGCAATGTTGGCTTGGAGGAGAAGTTCTAGGTTGAGGCAGTTGCAACAACATGTTATTTAATAAATCATTCTCTGAATTTTTCTCTTGTTGAGAAAACACCTTTGGAAGCATGGTCTAGAAAGAAGCCCTCTCTAAGACATATTCATGTCTTTGGCTATGAGGCATATGCATATGTGCCAAATGAAAAAGGTCTAAATTGGAAAACAAGGCTGTTAAATGTATTTTTATTGGTTATACTGCTGGCATAAAAGGATACAAGCTTTGGAATTATGATACGGAGAAGGTTCTGTAGAACAGAAGTGTTATTTTTCATGAGTTGAAGCCTTCTACTTTGGATCTGCAATCAGAGACAGAATCAGAAAATAAAAAGGATGTAGTTGAAATTCCTCTAACACCAGATAAAGAGAAATTCAAAATTCAAAATGTACCTGAAACTAAGGAGAGCTCAAGTAGTTCTGAGAGTTCTGAAGAAGAAGATCAACCTCAGCCTCAGCCTGTGAGGAGGTCAACATCTGAAAGAAAGCAACCTGATAGATATGGGTTTTATTTGTTAGATTCTACTTGTGCCTATGCTTTAGTTTCTAGCACTGACGAGCCTAGGACTATGAAATAGGAATTTAGAATGTCTGATTCAAACTCTTGGTTGGAATCCATGAATGAAGAAATGGCATCATTAGAAAAGAATGGCACTTGGAGTTTGGTGCCCTTTCCTAAAGGCAGAAAATTTGTCGGCTACAAATGGGTATTTAAAAGAAAAATAGGTCTAGATGGCAATGTGGAAAAGTATAAGGCAAGGTTGGTTGCGAAGGGATATTCCCAAGTAGAGGGAATTGATTATGGAGAAATTTTTTCTCCTATAGCTAAGTTGATGTCTATCATATTTCTTTTGTCACTTGCAGTAACGTATGACTTAGAGATTGAACAAATGAATGTGAAGACAACATTTCTTCAAGGCGAACTTGAAGAAGAAATTTACATGTCCCAGCCTGAGCACTTTGTGGAAAAAGGTAAAGAAAAATTGGTTTGCAAGTTGAAAAAATCTCTGTATGGATTAAAACAATCTCCTAGAATGTGGTACCGAAAGTTTGACACATTTTTTTTGTCATTGGGATTTGTAAGATCAAAATCTAGTCATTGAGTGTACTACAAAGCTAAAAATGATCGTGTTCTTATTATTGCTCTCTATGTTGATGATATGTTGTTTATAGGCAATAGTAAGTTAATCATTTCTGATCTAAAATCTCAGTTGTCTGCAAAGTTCGAAATGAAAGATCTTGGTGCAGCCACTTATATTCTGGGAATGGAAATAACTAGGGACATGAAGAGTAGAAAACTTTGGCTCAATCAGAGTAAGTATATTAATACTATTCTGGAGAGATTTTGTATGACTGATTGCAAGAAACTAGTTGTTCTAGTTTTGCAGGGAACGAAGCTATCTATTGAAGAATGTCCAAAATCTCCTACTAAGATAGATGACATGACCAGAGTGCCTTATGCTAACCCAGTTGGCAGTTTAATGTATGCAGTGGTCTATACAAGGCCAGGCATTTCCCAAGCAGTGGGAGTACTTAGTCATTTTATGGAAAATCCTAGGACACATTGGGATGTTGTGAAAAGAGTGTTTACATATCTGAAGGGCACTTCAGAATATGCTTTGTGTTACCATGGAAATTTGGTTGAATCACATAGAAATCTCAGCATTCAAAGCTATGTGGATTCTGATTGGGCAGGGGACATTGATAGAAGAAGATACACCAGTGGATATATTTTCATGATGAATGGTGGTGAAGCTAGTTGGATGAGTAAGCTGCAGGCTGTAGTCTCTTTGTCCACTACAAAGGCAGAATACATGGCAGCAACATACACCTATAAAGAATCAATCTGGTTAAAACATTTGTGTTCTAACATTGGGTTTGATGCAAGGAAAATTACAATTTACTATGACAGTCAGAGTGCTATTTTTTTGGTGAAAAATCCTACTTTCCATGCTAGGACGAAACATATTGATGTGTAGTATCATTTTGTATAAGATATGGTGGAGGATGGAAAGGTTTCTTTAGAAAAAGTGGATACTCTAGAAAATGTTGTAGATGCATTAACGAAACTAGTGAGCACAAAAAAGTTCAAGTGGTGTGCCAATTTTATGGGCCTTAGTGCCCATAAATTTCAATAATTTTGTTGTGCCCTAGAGGTCTCAGTAAGATCTTCGTCAAGTGGGAGATTGTTGGAAAATGTTCCTCAAGCTTACTGACATGAAAACTCTTGAAAAATAAAAATCGGTGAGACCCTGAGAATGTCTTACCAACTAGCAGCTATGTTCTAAACTTTTGAAAAGATTAAAGTCACTGAGACTTTGGTTCTATCTTACCGACGGGTTCATTCCTGGTGATTATCGGGGAGACTCTTGACGACGAGTGGCATTGGGGAGAGGCATGAACCTTCAGAGTGATTCATTTTGACAGTGTTTGTCACAGTGAAAGTTTTGTTCACATTGGACATCGGGGAGACTCTCAGACTCTTTCTGACAACTCCTATCTCAATGATGGTTCTCCTCACCAGCGGGTATACTTTTGGTATGAGCTCTCACTGATAGTATTGGTCTCGCTGATAGGTCTATGTTCAGTGAGAACTCTTGCCAATAGCACTGTCTCACCGACATCTCTGCACAATGAACATCGATGTAACATAAATGTTCTATAAGATTCTTAGCGACAACAATGGTCTTGTCGATAGTTCTGCAATGGACATTGGTGAGAAGTCTTGCCGATAAAGGATATATTGCCGATGGATTTTGGTTCACTGTGAACTCTCAGCAATAGCGAAACTCTTTCTGATAGATCTGCACAAGATGGATTTGTGTTCGGTATGACATCTTTCCAATAGCAATGGTCTTTTCAATGGTTCTACAATGGACATTGATGAGATGTCTTAGCGATAGACTAAGTTTGGGCATCAGGTTTGAACTCGATATGACTCTTTCTGATGGTGGTGACTCTTGTCGATAAGGATAGTTAGAAATTTAGGCATCGGGGAGACACAGTCTAGTGTCTCATCGACATGTGATTCTATCTGAACACTTTGACCGAATGACTATATGACGTGGTCTATTTTGAACCAATGAGCGAAGCGGAAGGAGAACTGTTGGCAGTTGAATTGTTGCGACCATTCCTGTGAGGGAGATGAACACATTGTGAGAGAATAGATTACTCTCAGGCAATGGTAGATGATGATGAATAGTTTGAGATAACGAAGTGTTGCTCGATTGAAAATGAATTGATCTGAGTGAATTCATTGGATGTTTCAGAGAGAATTTCTATATAAGGTTGATCAATAAATGAGGCTACTATAATAATTGACATCAAAAAGTGAAGTTGATCTCTGTATGTAATTTTCTTTACTGTAATACAAAGAGGCTTTTCTTGGTGTGGTGGGTTTTTCTCCCATAAGGGTTTTCCCATGTAAATCTGGTGTACAATTGTGTATGTTCATTTCTTTTTTTTTATTCTTTTCAAGTGTATCTGATTGAACTGTTATTGTAAAATTTAAAGTCATATCCGCATTCTTCCTTGAGGTTTTGATGTTAGGAGAGTTTGTTTCGTACCTAAGATTTCCTTGCAAGCATTAATCATGTATCATCAAGATCCACTGATCATTTGTGGATGGGTAGCATAAGGATCCAATAGACATCCTCGAGTGTGATGGTCATCTCTCCACAGGGCAATTGGAAAGATGATGTAGTGGTGTCCCACTACTCTATAAGGGTTGTCAGCATCCTCTCATGGTACCTCATCTCTAGAATAGTAAACACGTGCTAGAGACTGACCCGTTGTAGATGAGTGACCTCATCCTCTGATCAACGATCCCTCTGCTCACAAACAAGTTGGAATGCTCACCCTATTGGATGCTCTCGAATCTCCAAGTACTCCTATAAGAAGTCAAAAAAATATGAATCAAAACATCAAAATTTTGAATGAAAATAAAAAATTAAATAAGACATGCACTTTGAACAAATGTCTACGTGTCGTACATATGTCTACCAACCACCATGGTTGCCTCAAAGATAACAACACATCTGCGAGATGATAGCATGGAGTTGATACCCTAGTCCTCATCAAAGATAACAACATGGATATTGGATGTAGGCATATAAATATGACACTTGTGCACCTCACCAACAGAGAAAGTGCTTAAAATAAGCTAAAAATCATGAAAAATGGGGTTCAGAGACCTACTTGGTCCACCTCATGGCCCTCAACAATGTCTTGGCATAGCTACTCCAACCTTGGCACCTCATACTCTCTCCTTAACACTTTGTTGAATTTTCTCTCAAAAATTCAACAATTTGCTTGTAGTGAATAGTTAAAATGACCCTTCTAGGGGCCCACCTAGGTATATGTAGGCCCACTAGGGCCCATTTTTTCTAGAGCTTGTGGCTCCTCAGTTTGTCTTAAATATGCCCCAGCAAGCTAGCAGAAAACTCAGGAGGGGGCATAAGGTCATCTCTTGATCATATTTTTCTTCCAAATCAACGAATTTTTTCTTGATCATTCCTCTCTCCGTAGTAGCTTTCTTTTGATTTTTCAAAGTTGGCCCAAAATTTGAGTTTTGTAGGTTAATGGTTTGAACAATTTTTCATGACCATTCAGATGCTATTTGTTGACCTTGAATGCTGGGGGCATCTTTAGTACTAGTTAGCTCAACTTCGGTGGCCACTATGGTCTCTCTTTATTCGCATGTAAATCTATAAAATTTAAAATTTAGAAGCAATTTTTCCTTTCTACTTTAGTGATGCTGATTTTTTCAAAATCATGGGGGCAAAATGTATTATTGCCAAATTGCACCTAGGGGCAATTCCACATTTTCGCATCTTTTCCTAGCATTTATGACACCCTGGGACATTAATGAAAAAATCTCATGGGTTCAAATTTTGCAGTCCTGACTCCATGTAGACTTGTGGCTGAGCAACAAAAGCCCAATGACACATTTCCTAAGAATCTAGGCTCTAGAAACATGCACAATGCATGGACATCTGTGCGACATGCTAGCATCCTGTTGGTTTCCCAAGTTAAAAATGTGGAATCTAGAATACTAACCATTGAGACACCTGTCTCAGTAGTTACATTCCAAGAGTAACAACTCTTTTCCACACTTTCAAGCATTAAAAACCATTTTTTGGCTCTCATTTGGGGGTTGGAAGACATCACCCAATCTTTTTCATTCACTTGCTCCAATTTAGATTTCTCTTCACTTTTGATAGCAATGCTCTCACAAGCAAATCCATACCAAACTGAGGTCCTCCTAGTAGTAGTAGTAGCTCTCAAAAAAGAACTCAATGTTGTGTTTGTAGGCTCCAGAGAGGGTCTAGTCCCATCGTGAAAAGGAGCTTGGAGTGAAGATCCAGTTGTCTAGAGAAAGGTAAGCTTTCTTCAAGCATCCTTGTGTTCATTTCTATCTCTGGTTTTCTAACTAGTTATATTGTTCAACACACCTTAGGCTTGAGCTTATAAGTAAAAAAAAAAAAAATCTATTCGAGTTTCTAAAGTTCTCTATTGCTTAGAATGCTAGTGCATCCTTTAGACGACAGCACACTGCATTGGCATCTAGAAACTACGCTGATGTCATTTGGCCGAGAGCTCCCTCTTGCTCTCTCAGGGTCTGTAGTGGTTTAAATTCCTGGGGCATAACTGAATCTTAATCTCTTGTCATTCTTCTAATATGTTATTCTAAGGTGTATAAGGGCAATTCATTCCCTAGTGATGTCTCAAGAAAGGAAAGACCCATGTGTAGTGAATCCCTCTTATATCACAAGTGTCAATCTTCTAGATAGACTTGGCATGGATAAATCAAAAGTAGAACCTTATTCCTTATCGAGTCAAGGATGTGATTACCTAAGGAAATCCAGTGGAGTGCATCCAATGAAAACTCCATGCAATAGTGCCTTTGGTAACTTTAATTCGATTAGGTTACCTCAAAGACATGAACAACTATGTATTAATGTGGAAACAGACATAATTCATTTCCCACATTGATCCATTTGACAGAAACACATGTAAATTCAATAGCAAGCATTAATAGATTCTACTACATGAACCAATAGACATGAAAGATGAAAGAAAAAACTAGAACACAAAGATTTATGTGGGGAAAATCCTTTCGGATAAAAAACCCCACACTCCAAAGATCGAGCCATTGTATTATTCAGCAATAAAACACTTACAATACAATTTCAGGCTCTTAGCCTTTCAGAGATTACACCTTGTTCATTCTGGATACAACTGGTAGCAAACTATTCCTGAGAGATCAACCAAAGCAATCAGGATCACGAGAGATTCCAACAGCTTGACTCTGCCTCTCAATCCTCTGCTTCGACCTCATGGTTTTGGCCTTTCAGCCAGCCACTCGATCCTTACTCTATAGTTCTCTCTAGCTCTTGGCTCTTCAGCTTTTTGGCTTATCAACTTCCTTCTCTCTTTTCTCATCCAGAACATCCAACGCATACATATATGCATTCGTTCTCAATAGTCAGAAAGCAAATCACTGACTCAGCATCATCATCGTAATGAAGATGTTTCCACTCTGGTGTAGATTTTTCCTTCCACATAGAAAATGGTTGCAATGGTTCATGTTCTTCCTTCTTGGGTTGGTCCACATCACACCACGTCGGACAATCTTCACTCGGTCAATAGTGATCAACTTGTGTCACATGTTGGTGAGACACTAACCGTGTCTCCCCGATGCCACAAGTCCTGACTATCGATATCGCCAAGACTTCACTATCGGCAAGAGGTTACATCAAGTCCAAAAAGCTATTGCTAAGACTTAGTGATGTCGACCTCACACCAAAGATCACAAGGTATTCCGAAGAGTTCATCAATTGGCAAGACTATCACTCTTCACCCAGACATTACATCGAAGTCTTCAAGACACATTGACCTTAGCATTCTCATCGGTGAGACAATCTCCATTCGATGAGACATTACACCGAGCTCATAAGTCATTCTAAAGTGTTCCTTAGTCACCAAGACTTTAGTCATTCATTGAGAGATCATATCGAGCCCTTTATGTTATACCGATGTCACTGTCCGCAAGACATTCCACATTCGCTAGGAGATCATACTGAAATTCCAAAGTCATACCAATACCTTTGATGTCCATCGCATCCCTATCGGCATCCATCTAACAATCGACAAGACTTCCCTCTATCGCTAAGAGGTTACAGTGATATTCACATTTCACCCCGAAGACTTTTGTTCACCAAGAGTCACACCGAAGACATCTGATAATCAGCAAGACATTTGTCTTTCACCAAGACATTACACTAAGCCTTCATGTGTTACACCGAAGTTACACAGCCATCGGCGAGACCATCGCAGTTCACCAAGAGCTCTCACCGAGAAAACATGTCTTACCGAGTTGGCAAGACTTTTCTCTTTCGCCGAGACTTCATACCGATCACCTTATGTTACACTGATGACCCCTAACACTGTCATCAAGACATCTCCCGGTCACCAAGAGATCATGCCGATAGGAACAAGTCATACCGATTTCTTCATCGGCTAGACAGACCGAAGGTCATGTCAATATCGGCAAGACTTCCTATCATCACGAAGACTTCTCACCAAGACCCTTGAGTTACACCAACGACCACAGGTGTATATCTATGGGCAAGACTTCCCTTGTCGGTATGAGACATACCGACTGTCCAAGACTCTCCCCGACATCGCTTGTCACCCAGAGTCACACCGATATTCGATAGCCACCAACTGTTAGCTAGAGGTCTCCACTTGGTAGAAGGTTACAGCGAAGGCCACAAGTCATAGTGACATCACTAGTCAGCAAGACAGAAGCATTGTTTTGGTGACATGAGCAAAACACAAGGTTACAACTTCCAATTGGCCAGACAATAGGAATGTCACAGTGACTTTAATTTTCCAGGGGTTATAGCCTATGAGATTGAGGCACATTTTCCAACAATTACCTTACCTATTATAGTTGGAAAGGCCACCTTACAAAATCCTATTCATTTTATGTTGAACATGATCTTTCATATAATCTTCTTTTAGGAAGACCTTGGATTCATGAGATGCATGAGGTGCCTTCAACTCTTCATCATATCATGAAGTATGTCTATAATAATAAAGAATACTAAGTTGAAATAGACCTTGAGCCTACAAGTTGCTTACAACTTGAAAGAGGAACGACAAGTCCTCTAAACACATTAATTACAACATTGAACATAGAACCTATGAAAGAAGAAAAAAAAGAGATGGAAAGAGTGTCAAAATTATTGGACGATGATTGGGGTTCCCTAGATTTTACATCTTCATTTATGGGAGAATACATAGCCACAAGTAAAGAAGATGAAAAACAAAAACCAATGGTAATTGTAGATGCTCAAATTATCATCAAATTCTTCTATTAATCAAATAAAGAAATTTATTATATTAATTCACTAATGTTCATCATGTTGATTTCAATAAATCAATTTATTTAATCAAATCTCTAAATTCCTCTCATTTGCTTTAATAAATCAAATCATTTAAATCAAATGTCAAATCCCCTAACTCCTTCAAGTTAACTAATTTTGCATTAATTAACTTCTAATCCTAATTACCCATTCTCTAGATTTTGACTCAACCTTGGTCAAACCCAACACTTAATTGACTAATCCACATGCAGGTGAAAATAATTCTTTTAATTAACTAATTACCTTATTTTCCCTCACAAAATCATATGCTTTGGGAATATTCCTCCAATAAATCCACTTATTTGAATTTCTTACCACATGCATTAATTTCTCATACATCTCAACCACATGCATTAATCTCTCTTACATGCTCACCCATATGCATTTATTTCTTTTCCATCCTCTTTACTTGCACATTCCCCAAAACATGCTCCACCTTCATCCAATAGACTTGTGAAAAGTGTCATAATCTTATTTGCTCCCCTTTAGTCCTACATACCTCCAATTTCTCCATTCTTCAACTCTTCAACCCTATAAATAGAAGCACTCTCTTCACAATATGGATCAACAATCTTAAGCATTCTCACTATAGGCACTTCCATCTTCATCACATTTTGTTCATTATCATTTGAATCTTATCAAGGGGGTGGGAAAGGGCATCCTTTCCACATCAAAGGAGCACCACTCCCACTATGGGATAAGGTTTGACATATTTTCATATGCTTTCATTTAGTTACTTTGATTATTTTTGTTTTCTTGTCTACATATGCACCATGGTCAAGTATCTCATAGGAGTACTCTATTTGCCTTGTTTAACTTAAATGATACTAATATTTGTCATTGTTTAAGCATTTTGTAGATTTTTGCTCACATATTGGTGCACCAGGTAGGGGACAACAACTACTTTATCACAATGTTGGCTTTACATGCAACTTGTTTTGCAAAATTCTCTTTGTTTATTTATGCGTTGCTTTGTTAGTAAATGGTTTATATTCATATCAAGATTTGTTGAGGTGGATTTTGGTGGGCTTTAATTTTATAACTTTCATTTTCCACTAATATTTCTTGGGTATGTATATATCACTTCTAAGTTTCACTTTTGTTGGTTTTTGATGGAAAATGGTTTGTTTTCTATTGAAGGTATATATTAGGGTTTTTTTGAAAATCATGTAGTTTGTGTTTCAAAGGTAGTTGACATAAATTAGAGGTGTTTTCTTTAATGGTAACTACAATGTCTGAATGTGTAGTACTTTAGAATCTTTTGGAGTTTTTTGAACTTGGTCCCTTGAAGTTGAGGACATCTACATTGTGGAGATCTTCATTTTTTGTTCTTTCAGTTACTTGTTCCTAACTTTTAGAGAGTTGTACTCCAACATAACCAACTCTATTTGCTGCTTCATAGTTTAATTCTCATGTGAAAACTGAGCTTCCTTTTGACTTAGCTCAACACGTAAGGCCTGCTTTCAACATATCGTCTTCCTTGCTAATTCCTTATTTTCTTGAACACTGTGAAGTCTTCGAGTTTCTTTATCAATCTTAGTAAAAGGTTGTCTAGAAGCTTGATCTAAAGAGACTTGCACTATTTCTTTTGGAAAAGACCCACACCCTGCTCACTCAAAGCTTCCATTTATAGCACATACATCTGCGCTGGAGATTTTGATTGACCACAACCTCTTAAATCTTCACTTTTGTGTGGTCTTTGATGGTTTTATAGATCGACCTTAGTTTTTCTAGCATGCCACGCCTCTATTGACTCTAGGCGACATCAAACTCATAGAAAGTGGCCAAAAAATTTGTGAAAGTCAATTTAATCCTAAGCATGTCATGCCTATATACAAGCTCATTCTTATGCCTGAGCAAATACACACCCACAAACTCAATAACTTGGTGAAGACTCAAAAATTTCCATCACCGATTCAATCAGTATTTTGAGCATACTAGAGAAAGTGTACACTATTTTTTTTAGTTCATGACTTCCACGGACCCATAGAAAGTCACATTCAACAGGTCTATTTATAATCATGTTAGAATTTGAAATAACAATACACTCTAGGAAATTAGAAAATCTGGTCAATTCATCTTGATGTTACAGATTGATAAAGCTTTTTTGTGTAGGTTATGCCAAGTGCGTACGGATTGAGATATTTTGAAAATATTTTATGTAGGCACGATATCATTCTTGGGCCCATTAACATAATCAAATTCTCAAGATATTCATAGCTATTAACATAAATTCATCGATATTAATGTCTTTACATTAATGAATGTCTTTATGTTCCTATCTAATTCTCATTTAGTCCATTAACTATATCACCCATCCGTGAATGTTGTAAAGATATAACTTACGTTTCTTGTCTTCTATCAGTGCTCTAAGTGATTGATAGGGCAGGTTAACAACATATTTATTATGATATTTCTATCACAATTTACTTTCTTGATGGTGTGTGTTTAACTTCAATTTTATTATGATATTTCTGTCAGAAGTTCAATTGTGATGTGGCATGTTTAATTGCAATTTTATTATGATATCCCTATCAAAATTTAATTCCCTTAATTTTAACCCACCTCCCATTGAATAAAAAATTGTGTCTGCCTTGATGATAGACAATGCTTTTAATTCAACTCCACCTACACTAAAAAAAGGAGAGTCTTATGTTTAAGGGAATAAGACAAGGAACAAGTCTTAATGAGGGTTGTGGGTTCTCAATGTTAGACAATGTCGTTATGCTTCAAGAAGCACAATTTCCTTTTCAATCTAGTTGTTGGTTGAGTTGGGTGGATATATACAAATTTGCATAGTCACTTGAAGATTTTAGAAAGGTTGTGGTTGAGAAGGAAAAAAATAAAATTGTGTGGTATTCCATTCATTTATGAGATTTTCATATTGCAAAATTTTGAGGTTGCATGGCTTTGTGGGGGTTCATCAAATCTGATTTTTAGCTATAACCATTTTTATTTTTTTTCACAACTAGTTTGCATGACAGGTGTAAATTTTTTTGTAATAGTATAGTATTCTTCATTAATTCCTTGAAATAAATCTTATTGGTGATAGCTTTGTAATGTTTTGTAGGAGCATTTGCATCAAGAAACAATGGTGGTTTTTTTTCACATGGGGATCAAATAACTAGCATATTTGAGTTGGAAAAGTGGGCATTGAGCTTGAACTTGAAAAATAATTTTTAAATGCTTATTGCAATAGTCTAGAGCATCCATTTGTTTCTTTTATTTTCTATTTTAGGCCAACTAGATCAATTTGGGTTTAAAATCAATCATTGTTTTGAATTTTTCAAAGTTGGACTAAAATTGAACATTAGAAACTTACCATACTTTACTTTTAGGTTAAAATTGAACAAGACAAATTAACACTTAGCTTTTGGTGCTTAAAATGAATTCACTTCTATTTTTGGGATTAAAAAGAACTTGTGCCTTCTTTATTTTGTGATTTTTTACAATTTGTGTCATTTGAATGCATATGCACTTCTCTCATGCCACTTAGTGTTCTTGTGAATCAAAAGCGTTCAATTGACATTAGTTGTCTAAAGTCACCCACACATTTCAATTTGGATCTAAAATTGAACCCTCATGCTAGTGTGAAGGAAAGGCATTGTGTGTGTTCCCTCTTAGTGCTTTACACAATCTAGGCATTTGAACTACAAATGTACTTCTTTGCTTTTGTTTATCATTAGAGGGCCTGCCTTCCCGCTTCGAAAGGAGGGAAGAACCCAAGTGGTAACAAGATAAATCCAAGCTCTTCTAAACTGCCATATAAATGTGTGGTTGCATTGAAAGTTGTGATCAATGGGAAGTGATGTGATAGCCCTCCCTCAGTATCTTTATGATGTGAAAAGACCTTGTTCTTAGGGTTGGGAGACCTCTTGAGGAATTTTATATCATAGAATCACTTGAACCAGATGTCCTTACTACAACCCTTTGTTTAAAGACCAAAATCCTTAATACTTTTTGCTGCAAGAACGGTCATTCTAAAGCTGCCCCACATTTGTACTATTCAAAGTAGAAATAGCAAAGTCCTTAAGATCTCCAGATCTTCAGGATTTTGATATTTGGTGGTCCTGAGAAGTGTGTACTGAGTAAGGGGGAGCCAATGTTACTAAATCTCTAATTGTTCACTTTGTCTTAGTGTTTGGAGAAATCTAAGTGGGGACTCAAAAAGTATAGCCATTTCTAACCTAGGGTTGTGCAATTTGTGAGTTAGTCAAACACATTGCTTGGATCTAAAACTTTGAGAAAAACATTAAACAAATTATCAAAATTTCAAACTCTTTTGAAAGAGTGAATATCTTTGAAGGGTCCAATTATTACTACTTGTCCCTAGGGATTTTATCCTTAGAGGCTTCTAAATATTTGGGCTCACATCTAAATTTATTCTCTCCAATGTCAACCTAGGGAAAATATGGCCTTAAACCTTTGATTTTCACATTTAATGGACCTCATGGAATGAAAAAGATTTGATACATAGACATTAAGTTTGAAATTTAAACAAGAGGTGTTGATGTGTTAAAAAGAATCCATTTAATCAATCTAAAATACAATTGAGCCCCACATATGTGTTTTTCCTCATGATTTCCCACAAATTCAAAATTCCAAAACCTAGGCCCAATCATCGTCACTCCAAGCTTAGAAATCTTAGTCCAAAATCTCTCAAGAAACACCTGTTGGAACTTCACAAAACCAAAGATAGGTTGATATACAACTACAAATGTGCTTCAAGGAACAAACCAAACTTGTATTCCTTCTATTATTGTCAAAATCCTAGGCTTTTCCAACATTTTAAATTTCTCACATAATGATTAAAGTCCTTAGGAGTTGAAAGCTCTAGAAGTATAGAATTTTCTTCAACACCTTGGTCTTGTAAAAAAAGTATTTCTAGGTTCATCTAGGATCAAATCAACACTTCCATTTATCAAATCATCCATCAAATCCCATCTCACAAACAACTTTTAGAACTTTGGAAAAATAATTTATGCTATACTTTTGGTAAATCCTTAAATCAAAATCAAAATCATCTTGTTTGGATAAGTGTGTGTGGGTGAATCCTTTCTCACACATTTAGTTAAATTATCACCCCTTTTCGACAAGTTTACCTCATGATCAAATCAAGCATCTTGGGATCTACAAGTCCATTATCCAAATCAAAATCAAAATCCAAAATCCTAAGGTCTAGTATTCCTCCAAAGTTCTCAAAGGTTCAAACATCCATATCATTCAACCCCCATCATTCATATCATCATCATTTGATCCTTAAACACCCTAGATTCTCTTTTTGTACCTAAAGTTTAGATCAACCAAGGGATTTATAGGTTCAACTCCCATATTCTTAAATGTTGATCCTAATATTATGGTCCAAACAAGGTCACAACAGAAGAAGATCATGGAGAAAAACAAAGAAACATCAACCTAGAGTGATTTAAGTCAAACAACATTAGAATTCAACCCTAGGATATCCATTGACCTTCCACTCAATCCCCCTCAACTACCAAAAAAATTTCAAGAGTGAGGTTTCCAAGTGGAGGATGTCACCAACAACTTCGAAGGGATTTCCCAAGATGAAATAATTGAACTAGTCCAAAATCCTGAAACACACAAGATTGTCAACACAGTGATGAGGCTCAATCCCATGCAATGCATGTTGGCATTAGCAAAGGAAAGGGTTTAGTGATTTTGATGTGAGCACTATTGTTGAACAATCTTTTAGGAAAATTCCTAAAACCTCATTCATGCCTTCATTCCCAAGCATCAACTAACACATCATACAACCACCATCATCTCATGCCCCAAGTCAACCCATGATCACTAAGGGAAGCTCACTACTCCAAGCCCTTCAAGGGTACCCACGTGTCAACAATCAAAATTTTGAAGATAACATGATATTAAGTATGCCTATCGCTATTCCACAAGACCCTAAACATCTGTATGTTCCATTCATTTTCCATGATACAAACAACCCCTCCACCTTTTCCACAATACCAACATACCCTCTTGATACACAAAGCTCTCTATCCAATGTATCAAAAGGACAAGTAGATTTATTTGGAGAAGTGGGAAATTTTATTACATCATCCTCACTCTTGCAAGGGAACATATGACTAATCTTCCCATCATTCCTACTATTTCCATCATCATCCATGCCCAATCAAGGTGTAGGGAAAATCCCTTCACTAAAAACAACAATCCAAAACTAGGAAAATTAAATCAATCCTCCAAGCAAAAGTAAAATCACCACATCTATCATACAAAATCATCTGAACATTCCACCAATATCACAACACTATTGGAACCAATCCAAATCTCCAAACCAATCATCACATCATCTACAACACCCCAAACATCTCAAAATATAGTCTCACAAGGACTAAGCATATCAACTATCAATCTAAATCCACCATCTACCACTCAACCCATCATCATCACTCAACAAACGCCACAAAAAACACCCCAACAACCACCTATCACATCATCTCACAACATCCCAAAACATCTGCCACCTCCACCTCTGAATCCAAATACAACAAATCAATATAGTATCACATTGCAAGCAACCCAAAAAGTGTACCAAAAGGGACCTCAACAATTCCAAGCACAACAATCCACACAACAAGCTCAAACACAGTAAGCTACCCAAGTACAATTGAAAGCTTTACTATAACAAAAACAAGTTTCACAAGCTGCACAAGTTGTGCAACACGCCTCACAAGAAGCTCAAGCAAAAAAAGTCAAACAAGCTCAATACCAAGTGCAAGCCTTGTTACAATAGAAAGCCTATCAAAAATCCTTACAACAACATGAACAACAACAAGAATTGATAGCACAACATCAGAAAAGCACACAACAATAGGCCCAACAGTAGGCATTATTGGCCCAACAACAAGCCCAACAACAAGTGTTGTTGGAACATCAACAACAACAAGCATATCAAAAAGTATTGATTACACAACAAAGCTTCCAGTAGCCTTTCACAAACACACAATCCATCCCATTGATCACCCAAACAACCATAACATCCCAAAACATATACATCCCATCACCTGATCCAAAAAATGATTTGTTTGCATAAGTTAAGTTGATCACACAACAAATGAAAGACATACAATTAGGATAGACAAAAGGATCACACACACAAGGGAATTTGTGCCTCTATCCATTTGACACAAGCATTGTAATAGTTCCATTTCCACCAGGCTTCAAAATAACAAAATTCAATAAATATCGAGGGAATGGAAATCCTAAAGATCACATTAGGGAATTCCACATACACTATATGGAGGTCACATATGACAATTCTTATCTATTATGACCCTTCACTCAAAGTTTGGATAATCTAGAATTGGAATGGTTCTCCCATCTCCCCCTAGCATTAAAAAGTTCCAAGAAATTATGGAATTTTTCTTTGAAATTTATTCATTTAACTTGGGTGTGGAAGTGAGTTTAGAATAATTATCTAACCTAAAACAAGCCAAGGGAGAAAAATTTACAACATTCTTTAAAAAAATGGTGATTCAAGGCTAGCAAGAGAAAATGGTTTATGCCAAAAGAACAACAAATCGAGACTATCATCTCTAACCTTGAAGGGACCTTGTCCTTTCATTTGAAAATTCAATGCCTAAAAATGTATGACCAATTGATCCCAAAGGTGCTCAACATCCAAAGAGCTTTTATAGCATAAGGGGGCACACCCATGTACCAAGACAATCGACCATCAATGAGTTACAATGACAAACCTCACACATGGGTGAAGAATAAAAAAGTTACCAATGATGGTGTCATTGATGCCAAAGTTGTTATCACTTCCCCAAGGAAAAACACACAAACATACCCACAAAACACTCATCAAATCAACACACAACAACCCATTCATCAAAACACCCTATCACAATAGCAACCCAACAATAAAAAAGTCAACAATGTGAATGCTCAAGGGGTAAAATCTCCCAAAAAAAAAACCCACCGAAACAAAAAATATACATGACTTGGGGAACCATTCAAATCTATCATGCAATATCTAGTACAAGAAAAAAATTTCACACTCCCTACTTATGAAAATTATCAAGAGCCTCAAATTAAACCACCATGGTATAACGAGAAGGACCTCTGAGACTTTCACAAAATAAAGGAACATACGATAGCTAGCTATATGTGACTCAAAAATATGATCCAAGACCTCATTGATGACAAGGTCAAAATGATTGAACAACCAACCGAGAATTAAGATATTAAAATATATATGAATCCAATTTTAGACCATAATAAAGGAAACAACAATGGTAAAGGAAAGAGTTACCACAATGTGAACCATATCTATGACCCTGTTGTCACATCTATGGATGAATGGGTAATAGTTGTTAATAACAAAGGATCTAGAGCCAAGTGTGGAGTCACCACACAGTGGAATAATTACTATCCCACGACCTTCACCACCACCCAAATCACCAATCGCCAATCTCAGATAAAACTCTAATGGTTATTGTAGCATAGAAAAATGTATCTCTTTACATTTTCACACTTGTTTGGGCCCACCGTATTCAAATTTATGCACTTTAAATGGTCCATTTTCCCCACTTTTGAATTAAAAATTATTTTAATTCAAAAGTTAGCTTTCCCCTCTTCTTTTAATTAAGTAATGATTTCAATTATTTAATTATTCATTATCCTTTTCTCTCTATAATTAAATAAATGTTATAATTATTTAATCATTTATCCTTTCTTTATCTCCACAATTAAATAATTATTTTAATTATTCCTTCTCCATTAAATAATTGTTTTTAATTATTTAAATCAATATTTTATTTATTTCTCCTATGTTGGCCACCTAAATTAAATATTTTTTATTATTTAATTCTCTCCAACAACCTCTTTTTATGAGCCAATCTTATCTTCCAGCTCAAGTCTTTATCTATCCATGTATTTCTTCTCACAATTAACCTCCACCCTTGATTAAATTATTTTCTAGTTTAATTTTGGTCCTTGATCATGATCCTTATTCTATCCATTCACTTAACTCTCCTCTATAAAAGGAAACCTTTCATACATCCATTATCCAAGTATCATCAAGCCTACATTATGTCAAGTCAATTAATCACTTTTAAGAAATTTAAGAGCAAGAGTCTTCATTGATTGTTGCAGCAATTCAAGATCCATCATTATGGGAAGTTTCTAATTATAATTGTTTCATGTTCCATGCTTCATTATTTTATCATTTTGGTTCAATTACCTAAATAGGGTTTGACTAAGGCAAACCCCCAATCCCCAAATATTAACATTTTCTCTCTCTTTCCTTGTGTGATTATAGATCTAAGTATTTTGAAGTCTTAGAAATGATTGAAGAATAAGCTTCAAACTTGTTAGATTCATCTCCTTATTGGAAAGGTCAAAATATACACAAAAAGTAACTTACAACCTCAAAAATTAGGGTTTCGGATCTAGAGACTTGGATGAACAGAAAGTGCAGACTAGGAGCTACAGATTGCACCGTTGAATTTCTTGAAACTTGGAGGTGGAATAAGTCACCATCAATGATGAATTAGTCCCACTTCCAGGCCTAAACAATGGTTTCTACAGTTTTGAGTACCCTTTTGTCTAAAACCTATTTTAGTCGAATTTCCCCGAAAAAGGACTAAGTCGCGTAACTTGGCATAAGTGTCCTAGTAGGCTTGCATAGTGATTTATGTAGGATTCTAGAGCTCCTCTCGATCACTTTCTTGTTTCTAGGTGCACCTCTTCAGTTTCATTGATTTTTGTTATAGTTTGTATTCATTTTTAATTCATTTTGCATATCACACTATGTTTTCAAACATCTTGCATTTCCTTAATTTACATTTAATAGTTCTCTTTTACAATTTTTTAGAATCTAGGACATTCACCTTTGACAGATTTCAATCATCTTTGCACTGGAATCTCAAGGGAATATTCTTGAGTGAGCCATCAAGATTTTTTGATACATCTCTCCTTTTAGGTGTAAAACCCTAGAAGTTTAATTGATCCCACATACCCAAAAATCTATGGTTCATTTTGGTGAACCTAATTTTCTTATTTTTAGTCCATCATCATCCTAGAAAGAGCTTGCATTGACATTACATTTCATTTCGCATTATTTAAGTTGCGTTCTAGGGTTTCAAATTTTGCATTAGTGAAAGTGCATATAGGTTGCATTTTTGCATCTCAAATCATTAAAAATTTCTAAAATTCTGCATTTTCATCTTAGATATGGATCATACAGCACAAAAAACATCAAAGTAAATAAAAAAATCTAAAAATTATGAAGAAAAAAATTCCACTGGGACTCATTCGCTACCTTGGGTGACTTAGTCCCTTTAAACCCCTAAAACTACCTTGTACAACAATGAAAACCCTATTTCTACACTTCTAGTTGCTACCATTAACTATCTATATCAGTTGGTTAAGTTCCTATTACATGCATTTCACTAAATATATCTTAATTTGGCTCATTTCATGCATTGCTTAATTTCAATTTTGCATTCACAATATTTCATTTTAAGATCTTTACATAATATAATCAGTACATTACCTTGTGTGAAATCTGAAAAGTTGCATTTCATCCTATGTATTTGCATTGCATTTTAAGTTTTCATAGCTTCTATTACATTTAAATCATTAGAAATAAGCATTGTTTACATTCATGGCAATTATGGATAGCATTAGATTTTTTGAATTTTAATTTTCAGCATTAGTTCCTAGTTCACTTAGATCAAATTCATTAGAAAATGAAAACTAAAAACTAAAAACATCAAAAGAAATAATTCAAAAAATTATTCAATTTAGAAAAAGAATATCATCCAAGCCCTTTATTAGTGATGACTTAGACATGTTAGATGAATCCCTTCAGGACTTCCTCTCACTAAGATGATCCACTAAAGATTTGACACAAGAGGATGTAAGAATCGATAATCATGATAATCATAATTGTTTTTCTCTTGAGATCTCTCCCATTGGTGTTGAAGGTATCTTGAAAAAAGAAGACACGATCATTGAAGATAATCAAAATATTGCTTGTCTTCCTTCTCCTCCCCCTTGCAAAGACATTATGACACATGAAGGTAAAATCAAGGCCACTACCTTACCTAGCCTCCATTCATCTCCTAACACCTCCCCTACTTGTGAAAATGATTTAGTGCATAAGGATACAATCCTGAATTATAATGACAAACATATTTGTGTGGAGGATATGATTGAGAGCTATGAAAATCCTACCTCTCCCACTCAAGAAGACATTATAGGACATGAGGATGTAAATGTAGACAATCAATCCTTTTCTTCTCCTAATATCTTCTCTAGACATGAAGATGATAGTTTGGTTTTTAAAGATATCCTCATTGAGACTCATCAGAATCTTATTCCTCCCTTTCCTGATGCCCCTCCCATTTGGGACAACTTATTTGAACAAAAACGTCCAATCATTGGTAATGATGAAACTCCTATTTATCCTTCTCTTGATGCCTCTCCTATGAGTGATGAAGCTACTTTATCAAATCTAACCATGAAATGTGACAAACCTAGAGTTTGTCACTATCTTAAAAGCTCTCCTACTAGGGTGGACATTATGGCACAAGTGAACAAGATCTTAGAGAAAAAGGATGAAATTATGGACAACAATCAAATTTCCCCCTCTCCTAACATCTCTCCTATTGGTGAAGAATATCATGAGAATCTTTGGGAAAACATCATGCATTCAATTTTCTATGAGCTTATTAGCAAGCATGACAGTCATCGTTTCAATCTCTTTCCTAGTTATGAGAGTTTCTTAGTGAAAGAGAATAACAATGTTGACACACTGCATAGTTCCACACCCTCTATTATCTCTTCTATTTGTGGGAATGAAGTGATAGTAGAATATGAAATCATAGACAATCATGATAATCATAGTTCCTCTTCTCCCAATATCACTCCTACATGTGATGAAGGTATTTTGGAGCTAGAAGATACACCCATTGAGAATCATGACAATGTTGAAAGTTCCTCTTCTATAACTTCTCCTACTATGAAAGATATTATGGCACAAGAGAATGAGATCATAAACACATCTCTTAACATCACTCTACCTAGTCTAAATTCATATTCTAACTCCTCTATTTGTGAGATTGTTTTTGCGAGCAATCATGACAATCACATTATTTGTGAGGAGGATATGTTTCCATTAGATGATCAAACCTTTAATGCCTATGAAAATTCTCTTTATCTTCCTTCCCCTATTTTGGAAGACATTATTGGCCAAAGGGATGTAATCACAAATAATCATGATAATCATACACGTTCTTCTCCTAATGTCTCTCCTACTTTTGAAGAAGATATTTTGGGATTATATGAACTATTCATTGAAATACATGAGAATATTCTTGATCCCCTTCCTAATGTTTTCCCCATCCATAAATACATAATTGAGAAAAAGTATCCAATCACTGAAAAACAAGAATGTGATGATTTTTCTTCTCTTGATGCCTCCTCTCCTTGTGATGAAGTTTCTCTACAAAATCTACTAATGGAATGTGATCAAAATCTTGTTTTCTTCCCTCCTAAGAGATCTCTTGCTAGGTAGAATATCATGGTGCAAGCTAGCATCAACAATATCATGTGGAAACCAAAAATCAACCTCACTTTGAAGCATCCTAAATTGCTTGATATAGATTTACGACCATCATGGGAATGCTTTGACAATAATGAAACCTTGAAGAAAATTTTAGGATCTTATGATAAGTCACCTTATACTCCTCAAAATTTAAAGGTTGCATGTGCTACAATCAGTATCAAGCATAAGGGTATAGAAAAATGAAAGAAAATTGAACACACCACAAAGTTCCTGGAAGAGGCTTTGAAAACCTTTGATTTCATTTCTACATCCATGGGTGAATACATGATCATAACAAAAGAATCTAAATGGGGAAGAGAAAAGTAGGACATTTCAAAAACATCCACTTCAACCACCTTAAAACCAAAAACAACATCCATGTCAAACTTTTGAACAACCATCAAATTGAATAAAAGTGAAAAACCTTTTCGGAAGACATTTTAGAATTTTGAAACAACATGGGAAAGCATGTGATACTATAGATTCTAATGATCTTTGTTATTGTCCCTCAAAAAAAAAAACCTTCATCCAATGTCAATGCTATCACAAAATATTCTTCCAAGAAAACTCTAACCTTAGTACATCCTAAACTAATAGACATATCATTAAATATGTATCAAGCAAAAACAATGTTTATTTATTGACATAAATAACATTAATTGTGGCTCCTTGCCATAGTTGAATGTTTTGCATTCATCGCAAGGAGCAACATATCATCATTCATTCTAGGCTCACCCTTGTCTTGCACTAAGTCGGGGCAAGGGGTTAGGAAGCCTTATCCCTGTATGTCACCTATTGTTGTCTCTTTTGGATAGTCATTAACATTTCATGAACATATAGGAGCAAGATTGGGATGTGGACGACATGTATTAAGTTGACTTTCATGTGATGTACTTAATCATGATGTAGCTCAATTCGGAAACATATGACTTGGCATAGGGATTTCCAAGTTGTCTCTCATGTCTTCTTTCATTCATCATTACTTATAGTAATCATGTAGCAACCACTATAAAGTTGGGGCATACATAGATGACATCTTTTGGAAAAAATATTGTTGCATGATTTTTCTTTTTTCTTATGATGTGTCCTCTTCTTGGTGGTGTCATTGGGTTTGATTTCGTCCAAGAGTGTATGATCTTCTAAAAATGATGATGTGAATGAGGCATCCCATGGGCAACAATTTGACGCTTTGAATTGTCCTCTCTTGGAGAAATTAGGCACAATGCTCCCTAAGAAGAAGACCTTACACAAACAAATAAAAATCCCCTTTAACAAAATTTTTACATGACATTCAAAAGCCTTTACAAAAGTGTTTTCATTGTGGTGCTTTATCAAAGTTATTAGGAGGTATAACTTTGGTATGGTTGAGCAGGAAACCCTATCTAAGGCATGACTTTCCCTGTAGACACCTACATGTGTGTGCATACATACTAGCCATGAGTGTATGTTTCTCACCTTTTAGGACATCTCACTTGGCAGATAGCCATGAGTTTCATCACCTTAGTGTGAGTATGTGTTTACAGATCAAACAACCTAGATCTAATCCACATCGTGTTGGACAAATGGTCAAAGCTTGATCCACCTTTTTATTATTTCTCATTTGTACTTCTCTCCCTTCTCTTTATTGTCATTGCATGATCGTGTATCTTGTTTTAGTGCAAATTATTCACCTTGTGTGTGTCCTTTTGCACTTATGTCAGTTTGACTTAGGATCTTGGATCCTGGGGGCTTGACCACTTCCTTCATCTTTGTTATCCTAGACCATCAATATCTATGCGCTTGGACCCCTCTTGAATGTCTACTTTAGTGTGAGTTTGAAGCAAGTTAACCCTCTCACTAAAGTGGGGGCTAAATGTGGCATTGGAAAATGTATCTCTTTACATTTTCACACTTGTTTGGGCCCTCCTTATTTAAATTTATGCTTCTTTATGCCTTAAGTGGCCCTTTTCCCTAAATTTTGAATTAAATACTATTTTAATTCAAAATTTAGCTTTTTCATCTTCTTCTATAATTAAGTAATTATTTCAATTATTTAATTATTCATTAGCCTTTTCTCTCTATAATTAAATAAATGTTATATTTATCTAATTATTTATCCTTTCTTTATCTTCCCAATTAAATAATTATTTTAATTATTCCCTCTCCATTAAATAATTGTTTTTAATTATTTAATTTTTAACTCTAGACCTTTCCTTTATAGTTAAATAGTTATGTGTTCTTGGCTTTCTTTCTAAATAAATAAAATCACTATTTTATTTATTTGTCCTATGTTGGCCACCTAATTAATTTTTATTATTTAATTCTCTCCAACAACCTCTTTTTTTGTGCCAATCTTATCTTCCACAATAAGTCTTTATCTATCCATGTCTTTCTTCTCTCAATTAACCTCCACCCTTGATTAAATTATTTTCTAATTTAATTTTGGCCCTTGATTGTGATCCTTATTCTAGCCATTCACTAAAAGGAAACCTTTCATCCATCCATTATCCAAGTATCATCAAGCCTACATGTTGTCAAGTCAATTCATCACTTCTAAGACAATTAAGAGAAAGATCCTTCATCAATTGTTGCAAGAATTCAAGATCCATCATCATGGAATATTTCTAATTGCAATTGTTTCATGTTTCATGCTTGATTATTTTATCATTTTGGTTTAATTACCTAAACGGGGTTTGACCAAGGAAAATCCCCAATCCCTAATAATCAACATTTTCTCTCTTTCCTTGTGTGATTATAGATCTAGGTATTTTGAAGGCTTAGACATGATTGAAGAATAGGTTTCAAACTTGTAAGATTCATCTCCTTATTGGAAAGGTCAAAATCTACACAAAATGTCATTTACAGCCTAAAAAATTAGGATTTTAGATCCAAACACTTGGAGGAACAAAAAGTGTAGAATGGGAGCTACAGATTGTACCATTGAATTTCCTAAAACCTAGAAGTATACTAAGTTGCCATCAGTGGTGAATTTGTCCCACTACTAGGCTTGAAAAATGGTTTTTGCAGTTTTGAGTACCCTTTTGTCTGAAACATTTTCCAACAGATTTTCCCTATAATAGGACTAAGTTGCCCAGCTTGGCGTAAGTGTCTCAGTAGGCTTCAATAGTGAATTCTACAAGATTCCAAAGCTATTCTCCATCACTTTCTAGTTTCTAGGTGCAACTCTTCAGTTTCATTAATTTTTGTTATAGTTTGTTTGCATTTTTAGCTCATTTTGCATATCACATTGTGTTGTCAAACATCTTTTATTTCCTTAATTTACATTTAATAGTTATCTCTTTAATAAGTTTTCATAATCTAGGAGATTCCCCTTTGACAGATTTCAATCATATTTGCATTGGAATCTGAAGGGCATATTCTTGAGTAAGCCATTAATATTTTTGGACAACTCTCTCCTTTTAGGTGCAAAATCCTAGAAGTGTAAGAGAGCCCACATACCCAAAAATATTT
>VDFB02075321.1:91204797-91249838 GCA_007258455.2 Sequoia sempervirens | reverse complement strand
GAAACTACTGAGGACAAGGTACTACTGGACTATTATGGAGAAAGAAGCTCACGACTATGTCTGAAAATGTATGTAATTCCAACAACATGGGGACCTCATCCATGCATGAGCTCATGAACTCTAGTTGATTGTAACACCTTGGACTTTTTCACAATGGGTGCTCAATCTCATCAGAAAAATAACACTCACCTCATCTAATGGACACAAGTTCATTATCATTGCCACATAATACTTCACAAAGTGGGTAGAAGCCATCCCCATGACCTATATCATGGAGAATCATATCTCAAAACTCGCCTTGAGCTACCTCATTTATCGTTACGGTGTTCCAAAATCCCTTATCTCTGATAATGGGACACCCTTCAAAAACCAAGATGTCCATGAGCTATGCAAAAAAATCAATATCCAACATCACTTCTACACCCTGTATTAACCCTAGGGTAATGGCAAAGTTGAGGCTATGTATAAAACCATCTTGAAAATCCTAAATAAAATGGTCAATGAAGTTGGTTGTGACTGAAACCTATAGCTAAATCCTTCCTTATGGGCCTACCAAATGAGTATCCATATACCTACAAGTGTAGCCCCTTTCTTCTTAGTCTATAGATCAGAATCCATGCTTCCCATTGAGATTGAGCTCCCATTCTTAAGAATATGACTGCAAAATCTTAGTAATGATGAAGAATAAAGGGTTTCATGGTTGAATGAGATGGAGTTACTAGATGAGCAGTGAATGGATACCTTGAACCATCTATAGGTGTATCAAAACCATCTCAAATGGATCTATAATAAGAAGATCAAGATTCAGCCATTTCATGTTGGAGAGCTCATGTTGAAATAAAATTAGAAGAATGTACCAAATCCAAACAATAAGGGAAAATTTGAACCCAATTGGTTGGGACCCTTTTCCTACATTGCAAGTTACAAATTAGGAGCATATCAACTATCCACACCTGAAGGTGGGCGACTATAGGATCCCATCAATAGATCCCATCTCAAAAATAATTATGCCTAAGCTTGCTAGTTGTAAATCATAAAATACAAAAAAATCAAAAAAAGAATTGAAAATAGTAAAGATAAAAAAATTCCTCTAGTGAAAACCACTTTGGGGGCACTTAGGGAAAGTATCTTGGTGAAAACCTAGCAATCAAGAACCTTGTCTAAACAAGCACTTTCAATCCACCATGGACTCTTCGACTTTTTTTGCATCACCTACCATAGCTTTTCATCACAATCACCCATTGTATGCCATATCTCTTTCCATCACACATTTGTGTTTGCATCATAGCTTGATCATGTGTTGGTATCATGTTCCATCCTAGAACCACTTGGCACATTCCTAAGGTTAGTTTGTCCTACCTATATCATAGTAGTCTATCATAACATGCTAGGGGAATGTTCTTATACCTCATTGGATTGAATTCATGTATATCCTTGAAATTTTCCTTAAAACCAAAATATCCAAAAAAATTCATAAAACCAGAACCCATAAACATCCAAAACATGTCAAAAATCCAAAATAGATCAAAAACAGAAAAAAAAGTCAAAAAAAAGTCATCATGTCAAACTACATCATCCTTGAGCTTGAACATAGGGAAGGATAATATTTGATCTACCCCCAATACATTAGGTCAGTCCTTTAGGTGTCCATCATAATAAAATGAAAATCCACATTTTCATACTTCATCAATAAACAAGTTTGCGTTAGTTGAACTATGTGGTCTCTACATGTATAATGTAGGCAAGGCTAATATTTGATCAGCCCCCAAGGCTCCTAGGATAGGTCTTTAGGTTATTTTCTTGGTCAAAATCTTAGGAAACACAAAAACATTGAAAATTTTGAAAATTAAAACATTTGTAAAACACCTAAAAAATCCAAAAAAACATTCAAAAAACTAAAAACCATCCACCCATTTCATGTTTACTCACAATAAACATCCACTCACAACAAATCAAGTGTCACCTTCAACCTTTAGCAAAAGAATTAGACACAAGTATAGCAATTTTAAAAGTGAAAACCCAAATGTCAAGGTCTCAAGTCTAGGTCAATAGGTAAACAAGTTGGTCAACTCTTGGTATCACTATCTCGTCATCCTGTTAGTCTCACAATCATCTAATAACATCATGTCGTAGGATGTATCCTTCCTAAAATGGACATCAACATCATACATCACCGTAGTTTAGTCTCTGCTAGAGGTATGAAGAACATTGACTTGCTTGTGTACTTGATCTTTTCTTATGATTTATCTTATTATGCTCATTCCAATGACCTCTTGATGATGTCTAATCTAAAAGGATTTAGAGAGAAAGGAATGAGGCATTGATCATTATCTTGTGTCTATTGTTCTTGTGGATATTCTTTTAATATAACTTTCATGATAATTGTATTGTTAGGTATGTAGGGAGGATATTTTGAACATCTTTTTGACTATTACATGGGAATTTTTTTCCTTTTTATGTTTTG
Organism: Sequoia sempervirens; assembly: GCA_007258455.2. Lineage (NCBI taxonomy): Eukaryota > Viridiplantae > Streptophyta > Pinopsida > Cupressales > Cupressaceae > Sequoia > Sequoia sempervirens. The sequence continues at coordinate 91,247,374 of VDFB02075321.1, read as the reverse complement.
TTCTGAGATGTTCGAAATGTCTGAAGTACATCTTAATAAGGTTTTGTATGTCAGGTGTGAACAAGGATACTCCTACCTATTTTTAGAGTCAAATGCCATCTCACTAGATACAATGCCATCCTGGTTGTCTGTACCTTGATGCATCATATCTATGTGTGTTATCAAACATAAGGAAAGTTATGCTCTTTACATATCCAGTCCCTAGATAAACAATACATCATCATCATTCATCATCATATCTAATAAAGTATTGATGACTCATAGACTTGTTGGACTTTTGCATCTTCTTAGAATCAAGGGTTGATCCCTCTCATTCTTCTATCCTCTTTCAAGCTAACATGGTATCATGTCATCCACAAACTATCTGTATTTTGCATAATCATGGCATATAATCAAAATACGTAACATCATCCATCTTGTATGCATTGCATCATCATTTAAGTTGATTCGGATAATATAGATTTGTTATTCTAAGCATCTTAAAAACATCTCATTTGCATCATCATCATAATATAGATCTATTAGTCTAACCTTCTCATTTCACCATCTTGAACCTTTTTGTTGTGAGCTCAACCTAAAACCAAATTTTTGCCCAATCTCTCAAGGAGGCAGTGTACCAATGTAATTCCTTCAATTGGGGCAATAGTGGGGCATTAAAAAAAAAAGTAAAATATTTGAATTTCAATCTTGGCAGCGTCATTCTTTGAACCAACATACCTGGTACATTGCTTTAAAGAGGGAAAAATTGTAGATGCTAAAATTATCATCAAATTCTTCTATTAATCAAATAAATAAATTTATCATATTAATTCACTAATGTTCATCATGTTGATTTAAATAAATCAATTTATTTAATCAAATCCCTAAAGTCCTCTCATTTGATTTAATAAATCAAATTATTTAAATCTAATGTCAAATCCTCTAATTCCTTCAAGTTAATTATTTTTTGATTAATTAACTCCTAATGCTAATTACCCATTCTCTAGATTTTGACTCAACCTTGGTCAAACCCAACCCCTAATTAACTAACCCACTTGCACAAGAAAATAATTCTTTTAATTAAATAATTACCCTATTTTCCCTCACAAAAGCATATTCTTTGGGAATATTCCTCCAATAACTCCACTTATTTGAATTTCTTACCACATGCATTAGCTTCTCTTACATCTCAACCACATGCATTAATCTCTCTTACATCCTCACCCATATCCTTTTAAATCCTCAACCATATGCATTTATTTCTCTTTCATCCTCTTTAGTTGCACATTCCCCAAAATGTGCTCCACCTTCATCCAATAAACTTGTGACAAGTGTCACAATCTTCTTGTCTCTCCTTTAGTCCCACATTCCTCCAATCTCTCCATTCTTCAACTCTTCAGCCCTATAAATAGAAGCATTCTCTTCACAATATGGATCAACAATATTAAGCATTATAACTATAGGAACTTGCATCTTCATCACATTTTGTTCATTATCATTGGAAGCTTATCAAGGGGCTAGGAAAGGGAATCCTTTGCACATCAAAGTATCACCACTCACACTATGGGATAGGGTTTGACATGTTTTCATATGATTTCATCTAGCTACTTTGATAAAAAAAAATAAATCTTTTTTTCATTTGCATCATGGTCAAGTATCTCATAGGAGTACTCTATTTTCCTTGTTTAAATTAAATGGTACTAATATTTGTCATTGTTTAAGAATTTTGAAGATTTGTGCCCACGGTAATGTCAACACAAAATTTAGAAGAAAACTCACAAGAACCTACATCATCTACTTTAGAAGAAGACACAAGCTATACGAATTTTTTTTATGAGATAAATTATCAACAACCACCAAACCTAGAAGAAATGGAAATACTTTATGGGAAAGGCTATGAGTTCATGAAACAACTTGGCTATAGTGGAAATAGATGTGGAAAGAAAGAACAAGGCATTTATGTTGCTATAGAACCTAATACACATGAAACAAAAAGTGGTTTGGTATATTTTCCTTCTAAGATCACACAAGCAATGAAAAGACCCTCCCTAAACATCAACACTATCATGCATAATCCTAAAACAATTGTCACCTTGAAGCATCTAGAATTGATTGATACAACTTGTGAAGCATCAATGGATTTTTCCAAAGATGATGAAGCCTTGAAAGAGATGATACAAGTTTATGATAAACCATTTACTCCTAAAAAGAAACATGTTACATGTACTATGATTAGTACCAAGCAAAAAGACGAAGGAGAGGAAAGTAGTGAAATTGATAGGAACAAAGAAGAATACAACCCTGAATTTTCAAAATAAAATGCACTTCCTTTAGGAGATACAGTAGACATATCAATAGATGCTAACACTAATGAGAAAGTGATTAAGATAGGAAAGTTCCTTGATTATGAAAACCAAGAGGACTATGCAACTTTACTTCATAACTTTCTTGAACTTTTTTGCTTGGACTTATTTGGATATGCCGAGAATTGACCCTAAGATTGTAACACACAAAATAGTCCTCCTGGAAAATGTTAAACTTGTTAGACAAAAGATTTGAAATATGAACCCTAAGATAGCCTTATTGGTTACGGTCAAGATTGGAAAGCTCCATGAATTTGGCTTTATACATCCTATAGATTATTCTCCTTGGATCTCAAACATTGTCATAGTTGTGAAACTAGATAACCATATTAGGATGTGTACATATTTTCATGATTTGAATAAAGAGTCTTTAAAAGATGACTTTCTCGTTCCTAATATCGACATCATAGTAAATTCGACTGTGGGACATGCTTTTTTTTCATTCATGGATGAAATTTCTAGATATAATGAAATCTTTATTAACCCTCAAGATCAATACAAAATAACATTTCCAATAGCTTGGGGAACATTTTGTTGGGTCATGATGCCTTTTGGATTGAAGAATGTAGGTGCAACATATCAATGAGCTATGACATTGGTATTTCACGATTACACAAAAGAAGAATTTGGAAGATTATGTTTATATTTTAGGAAAATCCTTAACTCAACAAGATAATATAAATATCATTCAAAAAATATTTGAGTGAATGCAAAAATACAACATGAGATTGAATCCAAAAAAGTATGTCTTTCATGTAGATAGTGGAAAAATTCTAGGTTTTAATGTATCTAACAGAGGCATTGAGGTGGGCACGAAGAAAATTGATGTTATAGTTAACATGCCACCACCCAGACACATTTATCAATTATGCACTTTACAAGGAAGAATTCAGGCTATCCAAAATTTTGTAGCATCCTTAGCAGATCAAATGCTAGCATTTACACATCTCCTTAAGAAAGAATTTTAGTTTATTTGGAATGTAGATTGTAAATAGGATTTTGAAAGTTTGAAGGATTACCTTGCTACTCCACCTGTTTTACAACCCATTATGCAAAATAAACCATTCATCCTATACACACTAGCATCAGCCCATGCTCTCACAATACTGTTAGCTCAACAAGATGAAAATGGTAAAGAGCATCCTATTTATTACATTAGTCGAACTCTGAGTGATTAGAGACACGATACACAATGATAGAGAAACAATTTTTGGCTCTTGTATTTGCTACTAGTAAGTTACGAAATTACTTAGTGAATGCTGAAATACATGTAATGACAAAATTCAATCCTTTAAAACATATTTTTTCTAAATCCAATTTATCAGGACAATTAGCTAAATGGGTTATGTTGACTAATTTTGACCTTAAGTTTGTTTCACAAAAATCAATTAAAGGATAAGCCTTGAATGACCAGTTAGCTGACACTATGTCCCCCCTAGCATTACCTAATGTAGAAGCATTTCCTGATGAGAGTGTGTTGACTATTCATGAACATGAAAATACATGTGAATTATATTTTGATGGATCTAAGTGTGTAACAAGCTCTGACGTGGGAGTTATAATAGCTTCTCTTGGAGAAAAATCTATTCCCTTATCATATTGGTTAAATTTCTTATGCATGAACAATACCACAGAGTATTAAGCATTAATTTTTAGATTATGCATTGCTTTAACTCAAGGAGCACAAAACATTAAAATATTCAGTCTTGCAATTAGTTATTAAACAATAAATGGAACATATCAAGCAAAGCATGAAAATATATAAAAATACAAGGATCTCACAATGAATTTGTTAGAGAATTTTGATTCATTTACCATTTACAACATCCCACAAGAAGATAATCAGCATGTAGATGCAATGGTGAGTGCAGATTATATAATATCTGCTCAAGAGCCTTGAAAATATTTCAAATTTGTTTTCCATACAATTATGAAACCATAAATTGATTCTAAAGTAGATGAAGTATTAGAAATCACCATGGAAAGCTCTAGTTAATGGTACACACTGAGATTTAATTATTTAAAAAATGGTACCTTTCCTGAGCCAACAACAAAGAATACTAGAGCCCACCTTTAGAAACTTGCATCTAAGTACATAATTCTTGTTTATATGTTGTATAGGAGCTCCTTTGATGGTCTCTTACTTATATGCCTTAAATAGTTTAAAATTCCCATAGCACTTGAGAAATCCCATTCAAGTGCTTGTGGAGGAAATTTTGGAGGAAGATTGTTAGTTCGAAAGTTAGTTCGTATAGGATACTATTGGAGGAATATGGAACAAGATTTCTTTGCATATGTTAAGAAATGACACAAATATCAATAACATAGTAGACTAATTCATACTATTGTTTTTGAGCTTCATGCACAAATTCCTATTTATCCTTTCTCAGTGTGGGGCCTAGATATCATTGGAAAAATTTCACCCCTTCCTCCATCAGACATACATTTATGTTTAGGAGAAAAATATGCTTCACAAAAATGAATCAAAAAAGTGATGAACCACTAATTTTTCTAAAACCCTAAATAATACAATTATGTGTACAATAAGATACAAATAACAATCATAAATGATACCTAACTATTATATCAACTATGAGGAAATATTTTAGATCATAAAAGCTATGTACCTTGTCAAAAAATTATTTTTAGCCTAAAGAGGACTCATTCTCCTTCAGTGGTGAATGGGTCCTTGTTAGGGTTTCTAAAATTGAGATCAAGGTCCTATTCCTTGATGTCTACACTATAAAATTCCCATTTATCAGCTTCTAGAAATTTTTAGGTAATTTTGTATCTTCAAATATTTTATTTTGCACTTTAGATGACAACTTTTGCAACTTGACAACTTTGACAATTTTGCTTCAGACTTTCTCCACTTGATCTTCAACTTGTAAATCTACAATCAAACACTCAAGATGAAGAAAAAAAAAAAATTGTTAGTGAATGGGGGTTTACCTTGGTAAAACCCCTTGTAGGTAATTAAACCAAATGATTAAATAAATTAAATGAAGCATGAAACACAAAATATGCAATTAATGTCACCTTGGATGATGTCTTGTGAAACAAATTTGAAAAGTAGCATCTAGTGGCCTGAAGAATGTAGATCTTGATCCTTGAATATGATGTGTAACAATGCTTGCAAGTAGATTTTTAATGCTAAATCCACTTTCTTAGCTCAACAACATACATGAATGCATAAATCCCTTATCATGATGATATGATCTTGAATTGTTGCAATAAACCTTGAAATTCCTTGAAAGTATAGGATCTAACTATGTGAATTAACACCTTATTTATAAAAATTAGAAGATTAACCCCAAAATTCAAACAATTAAGGCTGCCACCAGATCTAGAAGTTAAAATCATTAAATTCCCACCAAAAATAAATTTAAAAGGGGGGTCATCATTAAGGAAGGACCCATTTTCCACCTAGGGCGAATGGGTTCTAGCTTAGTTTATCAAGACCTAACCTCGAGGGATGGAAAGAGAATTAAAAACACATTTGAATGGATCAACTTAGAAAGGGGGTGATGTTAAGGGAGGACCCATTCCCCACATAGGGTGAGTGTTTCCTAGAACCACTTTCTAGGACCCAAATTTAACCAAATAAATGTTTTATTATTTAAATTATGGGTGTTGGGATAGATCTTCGAGAGGTGTTAAAAATAAGGTTTAAATTTGAATTAAAGGGGTTAATTAACTCTAATTAATCACAATTAATTAAGAACACCCTAGATAAATGTGAAATTTCTTTATAACACTTTACAACACTTAAATAAGGTACAAAGTTAAGTATATTCTATTAAGAAGGGTCCCATTAAGCTTAATTAAATAAGTAAATCCTAGAAAAGTGTGACAATGTGTTACAACTATTTACAAAACCTTGGAAAAGGACCAATTAAGGAATGTTTTAATCAAATAAAGGTCTTAGAATGATGTGAATTTGTACAACACATTACTACACTATTCCAAGACACCATTAATTTAGTTTTAATGTCAATTATCAAACCAAGAAAGGGAAAAGAGCTACTTTTTCATTATTACATTTTCCCAAACTTTAGTGAGAGGATGATACCATGTCAAACTCACACTAAAGTATACATTCAAGACACTTAAGTATGGAGCAATAACAAATATATGTAATCATACCCTATCAAAGGCCATGAAAAATAAAGGAAAACAAAGGATCAAGCACAACCATTCCAACACAATGTGGAATGGGGCTATTTTTCCATAATATATGTTGCTCACTCTGGGGTAGTGGAACCTCAGTCTATCCACTAGGTGATTTTTCTGAATGAAGTGGAAAATAAGAGAATCATATTATCCTACCATAACATACCAAATTTATCCTCCTAACAACTTCAATAAGGCACCACAATGTAATGCCTTTTTGAATGCTTTTTGAATGTCATGTAAAATTTTGTTATAGAGGATTGTGCTTTGTTCATGTAAAGGTCTTCTTCTGATCCAAGTGGATACTTGTTGTCAAAAATTGAAAAGTTCCATATGCTCCAAAATTCATCACCATGTCAAAGTGCTTAGAAATTTGAACCCAACGCAACTTGAATGGATCCAAAAGGAGCTTGTATGCTCAAGTTATGCTCAGTCAAAGTTGGGTCAAACAAGGGACTAGGGGCTAGACAGAAAGGAAAAAAATTGGTCATCTCAAAATTGGTCAAAAATGGCATCAAGTCAAAGAGCTCGATGAGATGATTACAATGCCACTCGTTTCACATCAAATGGATCTTGTATGGAGAAGATATAGCTAGTCAAAGTTATGAGAAAAATGGGTTGACCATGTTGACATCAGCAAGGTGACATGGCATCTCAATCAATAGTTCATACACTAATGTGGAAGAGTAGGATAGGTGGAAAATATGTGGCCCAATCTGTGCTGCACACATGTCAAGACATATCAAATTAAAAAAATGCCACATGGTCCTATGATAGGGTGCCACATGGCACTCCTTTATCTATTCCTCAGTTCAGGTCATTTTGAAATAATTTTATTTACTTAAAGTGGAGCATGGGATTCGACCCCATGACCACTCCCTCACCATTATTCTTGCCTACCAATCTACCTAGCATCATGATCTAACATGTAATCACTGCCAGTTGGTTTTGATGAATTGCATTTTAAAATAGAGGGGGCAGGGGTCGAACCACCAACCTCCCTACCCCACAAAATCATATTCACCATTGCACCATCATGTGATGTTGAGGGTATAATGGGATCTGTTTCTTTTGAGGAATTTTGCAAACTGAAAAAATCTCTTAAATTTAAATATTAATCCCTCTAATAAGATAAAAATCTCTTAATAGCCAGAATTCAAACAATAAAAGGGCTTAAATAATATAGCAAAAGATATTAAATGATATTAATAAAGTATATTAAGGGATTTTTATGATGTAAATAGGGGATATGGTTTGATTTTTTAAATCATATGGTTAATGACCATATTGAGTAAATTTAATGTATAAAAGGAGGGGAGTTTAGGAGTTTGGAACTAGGTGGTAACTTAGGAGGGAATTTTGTATTGTGGAGAAAAAATGTATGGAGAATCTGAGTGTTTGAATCTATGCATCGAAGGAGCATTACTCTACTGCACTTGAAGGAGGAATACTTTGAAACTCACGAAGACTCGACACTTATTCAATTGATGCCTTATAATTAGTTTGGAGCATAATCAAGGATCAATCATTCTATTGGAGAGGGACCCAAAGATGTAGCCAATTTGGCGAACTCTATTATCAACTTGTTGTTTCTTGTCTTCTCTCTTCTCTCTCTTATTTTTTTTATCACTTTATTATTGCTATGTTTGCTTAAGCATTTTAAATTACATTATTATATTTTAAAGACCTTCAATTTAATCATTGTAAAATTTATTATTCACGTGCAATAGTCCTAGATCCTAACATCAGATCATCTTCTTAGGGAACATTGTACCTAATGTCTCCAAGAGAAGACAAGTCAAAAGCATCATATCATTTCCCATGGGATGCCTCATTCGCATCATGCCATAAAATTAGATCGTACACTCTTGCATGGCATGAAACCTAATGACACCACCAAGAAGAGGACACATCACAAGAAAAAATAAAAATCACACAATGAATTTTTTTTCCAAAATATTTCATCAATGTATACTCCCACTTTAAAGTGGTTTCTACACCATCACTATGAGAAAATGCTTTAAATTAGCCAATGTTTTTAGCCTAAGGCATGAGTTCTTTCCTCGAAAAACCCTATGCCAAGTCATATGTTTCCAAAATAAGTTGAGTCATGAAATAGGAAAGAAGGGTTTCCCCCACAAATAGATAAGGGTTATATGAATTTGTGGTCAGTAAGTATTTGCTATTATGTTTTCATAGAGCATGGAACTGTCATCATTCCCTAAATACTCATAGAATTGGAAGAATGACACAAAGAGAGAAAATAAAGTAAAATCCTTTTGGGTCAACAGGAAAGAGACCTGAATGTTTCAATTCTTTGTGTCATCCCCTAAATGAAAACACAATACAAATGGAAAGATAAAGAAAAATCTTAAGACATAGAGCAGAATGCACAAAAGAGAGAGGTACATCAAATGAAAAGTTATAGGGGATCACATTACGTACATGCAATCACATAAATAAAAACATGAAAAATAAAAAGAATAGTAAGGCACAGGAAAGTCAACCTAAAGCAGGTTGTCCACCTCCAAATCTCAATCAGTATAAGCAAAAGGAAGGAAATTAGCCAAAGGGACAATGTCAAGTGCTGAACTAGGACACACACCAAGTTCAACACTCTTAGTAGGAGATTTGTCATCTAAGCTCATAGAAGAAGAAAACAATGTATTCAACTCATCATGCACTTGTTCCTCAATATTTGTAATATCAATCATCTAAATTAATCACAATAGGAGGTTGAATAACAATGTCCATGCAATGTTCTTGTTTATGTTTCGATGAGGGTAGGGAATCATCATGCATTACTTTAGGTAGATTCGGATTTTGATTTTCTATGTTGTTATTTTCTTGTGTTTGTAATCTATGAGCAATAGCACAAAGTCTATGTCTACACTCTCTATAAATTTGATTTTGTTTTTGTCTATTGTCATTTTTTTTTGTAAGAGTGGGTTTTCAAATCATAGGTTCCTTCTCTTCCTTGGGAGGAATAGAAGAAACAAAAGGAGGTTGCTCAACTGCTTTCTCTTTTACTTTGTAAACTTTTTTGACTCTAGGAGGGACAATGAGATTTCTTGTGTTATCTCATGGTCTATTGTAGGAAAGTGTAGGAGTTTGTTCTATAGATTCTTCTTGTATGTTCAGAAACTCTTTTGGTTTAATCATTTTTTTCGTCAAGGATAGTTGGTTTAGTCATAGGTTGAGGCATATTGTAAAGGGATAATTCTGCTACTTTCTTTGCTTTGAATTTTTTATATGATTTGAAAAAGAAATCTTCATGAGGCTTGATAGGTTCCATAGGCTCAGGCGAAAAGTAATATAGTGAAAATTTCCATTTTACTGAGGCATGATTAAATCCACTATGATGCATAGTAAAGATATGATTGTCAAATGGAAACTTTAGAAATTTATGCACAACTGAAGGAATGAAATTCACGGTATGAAGCCATGGATAGCTGAGCTTCACATGAAATTGGTTCAATTATGGAATGATGGAAAATGAGATTGTTAATGTTTTTTGTCCAACCTTTAAAGGGATATCTATAAAGCCTATCATGGGGCACACAAATCCATTATGTCTCTTGATCCATGCTTTTGGGTTTTGTACCATAGAAAAATATATCATTGACATTTTCATGGTCTTTTAGGTCTTTCTCTTGTGATGTTTGATCTATTTTGCTTTGATTTAATGTTGCAATGTAACTTATGCATTCACAGTAGGTCCTAAATATTCAAATTATGATGTCTTGTGAAGGTGTTGTAATACATTTCTACACTTTTCTAGACTCTTCTCATTATAATTCATCTAAAAATCACCTTTTTATCCTTTATCAATTCCTATTTTAAAGTGTTGTAAAGTCTTGTAACAAGCTTTCACACTTTTCTAGGCTTGTTATCACTATTTACACCATTTTTATGCTTTATTTGCCCCCTTTATGCACTCATAATACTTAATTAAGTGTATTTTTGAATGTAAACCTGACAAAAAACATTAAATACAACTTGATTCCCAACACCCACTTACAAGCCTAGAGTGGGACCCATTCGCCATGGGTGGCGAATGAGTCCCTCTTGGCTCCAAATTCAAAATAATTCAAATTTTCTTTTGGGTTTTTATTCAAAAAGACCTTATGTCGGTCTGTGATGAGGTATTATTGGGTTATTAGGTCATAAGTGTATAAATAAGTGTTTTTCCATCCACTTCAACACCCATTCATCTCATTTTCTCATACACCATTAATTAGAATTCTTGTATTCAATCCATCAAAGCATCATTCAATCAAGCAATTGTCAAGTATCTTGGAGCAGCCATTAACATATCTTTAGACTTCTGTAACAAGTTTTTTTGTGAGTTTAGGAAATTTTCATGTTGTTTATTCATCATTCCTTACTCATTTCATCTCATTTCTTTATTAAGGGTTTTCTTACCAAAGTGGGATTTGACCAAGGAAAATCCCTATACTCTAACCCTTAACCATTTTTCCCCTTTTGCATGTGTGTTTGCAGACTTTATATGCAGATTTGTCAAGAAAATAGGTGTTGAAAGGTGGTCAAAAACTCATCAAAGTGTTTCAAGTCAACTAAACCCTAATTCAATCTTGGAGACAACCTACAACCTATTTTTTGGCAGATTTGACTCTGTCAACCCAACAAGAATACAAGTACAGATTTGGACCTATAGAATTGACTCATGAATTTGCATATTTGTGGAGGACTAATTCACCATCAGTGGTGAATGAGTCCCACCTAAAGATTGAAAAAAGTTGATTTTGTTAGAATCTAGTTCCCAACAATTACAAAGCAGTTTCAGGTGTTTTTACTAGTAGGAGGACTGATTCACCATCAGTGGAAAATGAGTCCGATTGGTGATTTATTGTGATTTTTTCTAGTTTCCAGAACCTTCCTAGATCAGTACTCAACTTCCAGGTGCACTCTATTAAACTTCATTTAATTCTATTTGTATTAGTTTATGTTTTTAGTTCATTTTTGCATACCTCACTATATTTTCAAACATTGCATATTTCATTAGTTTTTTCATTCATAATGAATCAATTTCATCTCTTAGTTACATTTACATTATCTCATTTAGTCATATTTCCATCAAACATCTCTTTATTTGAGTGAACCACCTCACTTTTCATGTTCTATCTCTCTCCTTTTAGGTGAAGGACCCTAAGAGTGTAAGAGAAGTACATAGAACCACAAAATTGATGGTTCAAGTTATCATATGTTTCTTGATATAGTTCATGAACATATAAGAATTCTTCAATGATCACATTATCTCCATAGATAGGATCAATCAATATCCCATTAGTGGGATTGTTATTGATTCGGCCAACTATGTAAAGAGGACCATTAGGTACACATTTAAGTATGTCACTTTGTAAGAAAACAATGCCAAGAGGTTGTCTAGTTGAGCCCGTACGAGGTATGGCTTTGATAAATTCTATCACTTTTTATATAGGAAATGATTTTGTATCGACATTCACATCATTATCATTCTTAGCAAGATTGTCTCTGGTTTGTATGTTATTTTTGTCTTGTTTGTTCAATTATTCCTGAAGGAAGCAACTAAATCTACAAATGATTTGTGTTTCATTTCAATTTTTAAGCACTTTCCTTAGATTTTGTATAATGGGAACCAAGCTAATTTCTATGCATTCACTAAGGATATGGGGGTATGTGCAAGATCATCATGGAAAAAATAGACCCTTAAGTGGCAAAAAAATTAGAAAAATAAAAGTTAGGAAACTTGACGTAAAAATTTGAATAAGTTATCTATATTATTTCAAAAATATGTAAGAATAGGATCTATAGCAAGTGGAATGTAGTTTCTAAACTACTAGGTTTATTTAAAAAAAAAATCTATTTGCTGAAAATCTAAAATTTCAATGCAGTAGTACTTAAATTTCAGGGAAAAAAAAAGAAGTTGGTGTTTGTCTAACCACCATAACCACAATAAAATGATAATATTTTTTTATAAGATTTTAGACATAAGTAGAAGACTCATGTCCAGATGTGATGCATATTTTTTTGTAAGTTTTTCCAAGTAAATAATTAATTATGAATTTTTTATTACAACTTTTAAAAAATATAAAAACTCATATATATGTCTAACCACCTTAACTAGGTCAAAAATTCATGGGATTCATTTTTCTTTTTTCAATCCTATAGTATGTGAAGCATAGAATGTGATGCATGTTTTGGATTCAAAAATGTGATACTGTTTTGAAAGCTATAGATTTTTTCAATCAACCTATCAATGAGCACTTTAGTCGTAATTCAAATAGGAAATGAATAATAATTATTTATTAAATTCAAAGTAAATAATAATTTATATTGGTGGAAAGCTGAGAATATCCTTTAAAACCCTTTTCATTTCATCAATTTTGGGTAAAAAAAATCGTTAGCCACATACCCTACAAATACCCATCATATTGCCACTTTTTGGCCCATCATGATCCTACACATACCTATGGGCTTGTAAATTTTCTAGTTGTTCATCTAGATTTTCAATAACATCATGCACATTGATTGTAGGAAGTGAATTCATTCGAAATGAAGTATGCAAACTATAAGCCATGAAGGGTGGATTATCAACACTATCAGAAAGAGAGTTAGAGCACCTAATATCCACAACAAGTGATAGATCATAGGATGACATGAGCCTCAAACTACGTCTTACAATAGTATTATTGATAGGACACCAATTTTTAAAGCTCATGCAAGTTTTACAACCCTAGTGTGAAAAACCTAGAATAGCAAAGGGGCAATGCAATAACCTAGAATGAAATACAATTTTCAAATTCTAAGAAATGCAATTTATTGATTGTACAATGTAATAAGTTGAACATGAAATGTTTGAATGCAATTTTAAAATTTAACAATGTACTAAAATGAAGCAATTTAAACTAGATGGAATGAATTTGATGAAATAACAAATCAAGAAATTGAAACTCGAAAGTAACAACACCAAATAGAAGCTAGAAATTCAGATTTTAATGTCCAAAAAAATCAAATTCATAGATAACAAGGACTCATTTGCTATTAAGGGTGAATGGGTCATAATTAGATGTTTCTAAGATGTTTCTTTGGATTTCAAAGTGACTTTTGATTCGTTTTTAGTTGCCAGAAGGTACAAATAGGACCTGATCAAGGACTCATTCACTAGTAGTGGTGAATGGGTCTTGGTTAGGTATTTTTAAAATATTTTTAAATGATTTGCAATCTTTAAGTAATATCTTTCAGTTCCAGGTCTAACACAATGAATTTTAGTTTCAGATTTCCTAGAAATGCAATGTAAATATGCAATGAAAAGATGAAATGCAAGGCCTAAATTGAAATGTAATTTTTTAAAATTTTCAAATGCAATTATATGAGATCTAAATGAGATGTAAAATGACTAATTTTATTTTTGAATTTTATAGATTTAAAGATATGTAAAACAATGCAAGTCTAAACCCTAGATGAGATGCAAGATTTCAATGCAAAACAAGTAACTCTAAAATGAGATCTTAATTCAATACAAATCTAAATGCAAATGAATGCAAGATATAAGCTAGGATGCAAAAGAGACTTCAAAAATTAGAAAATTCTAATGCTCAATATGTCAGGTTCACCATTAATGTTTAGGTGAAATATAGGGTTCACCAAAATGAATCAACAAAGTGATGAAGCACTAATTTTTCTAAGACCATAAACACTACAATTATGTGTATGATAAGATGCAAACAATAATAAAAAATGATACCTAACTATTATAGCAACTATGAGGGAATTTTTTAGAGCATAAAAACTTATGTAACTTGTCAAAAACTTGATGTTTTTAGGCCATAGAGGACTCATTCGCATTCAGTGGTGAAGGGGTCCCTATTAGGTTTCTAAAACTAAGATTAGAGTCCTATTTCTTAATTTCTACACTCTCAAATTCTCGGTTATCAGCTTCTAGAAGTCTGTAGGTAATTTTGTATCTTCAAATATTTGATTTTTCACTTTAGATGACAACCTTTGTAACTTGACAACTTCAACAATTTTTCTCCAAACTTGCTCCACTTGATCTTCAACTTGTAAATCTGCAATCACACACTCAACGAGAAGAAAAAACTATTGTTTGTTAGTGAATGGGGGTTTTCTTTGGTCAAACCCAGTGTAGGTAATTAAACCAAATGATGAAATAAATGAAATGAAGCATGAAACCTGAAATATGCTATTGATGTCACCTTGGATGATGTCTTGTGGAAAAAATATACAAACTACCATGTAGTGGCCATGAAGAATGTAGATCTTGATCCTTGAATATGATTTGTAATAATGCTTGCAAGTAGATATTCAATGCTACATGCACTTTCTTAGCTCAAAAACATGCATGAATGCATAAAACCCTTGTCATGATGATATGATCCTAAATTGCTACAATAAAAATTGAAAAATTTCCTTGAAATGCCTTGAAAATTCTCTTGTGAACTCCAATTTGCTATAATGTGTGAATTATTGAATGTATAGGATATAACTATGTGAATTAACCCCTTATCTATACTAAATTAGGAGATTAACCTCATAATTCAAAGAATTAAGGCCAAGACCAGATCTGGAAGTTAAAATCATTAAATTCCTACCCTAATTAAATTTAAAAGGAGGGTCCTCACTAAGGGAGTACCCATTCGCCACCTAGGTTGAATGGGTCCTAGCTCAGTTTTCTAGGACCTAACCCCGTGCAATGGAAAAAGAATTAAAAACCCATCTCAGATCAACTCAGAAAGGGGGTCCTATTAAGGGAGGACTGAATCACCACCTAGGGTGAATGGGTCTTGGCACCACTTTCTAGGACCTACATTTTCACAATTAAATGTTTTATTATTTAAATTATGGGTGTCAAGATATAGATCTTCGGGAGGTGTCAAAAATAAGGTTTAAATTTGAATTAAAGGGGTTAAGTAACTCCAATTAACCATAATTAATTAAGACCATCCTAGATAAATGTGAAAGTGCTTTAAAAAACTTTACAACACTTAAATAAGGTACAAATTTAAATATATTTTATTAAGAAGGGGCCCATTAAGCTTAATTAAGTAAATAAATCCTATAAAAGTGTGATAGTGTGTTACAACACTTTACAAAACCTTTGCAATAGACTAATTAAGGCATGTTTTAATCAAATAAAGGTCCTATAATGATGTCAATGTGTACAACACATTACAACACTATTCAAAGACATCATTAATTTAGTTTTAATGTCAATTATCAAACCAAGTAAGGGAAAAAGGCTACTTTTTCCATTACTAAAATTTATAATTACTACAATATATTATTTTTGTAGCATAGAAAAAGTGTAACTTTGGACATTTTCACACTCGTTTGGATCCTTCTTGTGGATTTGGCTTAGTTTTTCCTTGATTTAGTGTTGTAATGTGGTCAACACATTCAGAATAGGTGTTAGACCCTTGTGAATTAATAAAGAATTTTATGATGTCTTGCAAAAGTGTTGTAACACACCTTCACATTTTTCTAGGAAATTATTAATATATTTCACTTAAATAACCTCTTTTTATCACTTATCAAGCCTTATTTCAAAGTGTTGTAACAAACTTTGATGCTTCTAGTCTTTTTATCAATAAATTGACCCCTTCTTATGCTTTAATTGGCCCAATTTTACACTTGCAAGCCTTACATTAGTGTATTTTGAAAATAATCTCGATAAACATCACTTAATACATATAATTTCTAAAACCAAGTTAAAATACCTAAGTGGGACCCATTCACCACTAGGGGAAAATGAGTTCCCTTTGGCTCAAAAATTAAAATAATTTCAAATTTCTAGTGGGTTATTATTTTCTAAGATCTAAGGTCAGCATGTCATGTGGTATTTTTAGGAAATATTGCATAATTGTGTATAAATATAAGGTCTTTCCTCTCATTTCATCCTCAATTTTCCTAATCATTCAAGTAATTATCAATCACTCACTTAAGAATTCTAGGCATTTCAAGCATTCTCAAGTCTACATCCATTGGAGCTTTTACTTGCTTGTCTTCAAATATCTACTTCAAGGGTTTGGTGAGTTGTATTATTAACTTTGTCCATTCATCATTCTCTTTTCATATTTCATTTCACTTTCAAGGGTTTAATTACTAAACTAGGGTTTGACTAAGGAAAACCCCTATTCACTAACCCTCAACAATTTTCCCCCTCTTTTCATGTGTTTTGCAAGTCTAGTTTGCAGATTTGTCAAAGAGAAAGATTGGAAAAGTTGTCAACAAATTTTCAAAGTCATTCAAAGTTGACAATGCCCTAAAAGAAGCTTAGAGAAAACCTACTGGTCAAATTCTGCAGTTTCAGATCTAGAAACTTGTTGAGAGTAGAACTGCAGACCATGAGCTACAAGTTACACTTTTGAATTTACCAAAATCCCAAAGTGGATTGATACACGATCAGTGGCATATGAGTCCCATTACCAAGCCCAAACAAATTTTGTAGTTCTGAGTACCCAGTTATCTAAAACTTGTTTCGACAAAATCTTCCCAAAACTAGAATAAGTCACCCAACTTGGTGTATGAGTCCCAATTGGCTTCAATAGTGATTTCTTCAAGATTCTAGAGCTCCATTCCATCCAGTTTCTAGGTGCACACTATAAATATCATATGTTTTTGTTATAGTTTGTTTGCATTCTAGGTCATTTTGCATATCATAGCATGTTTTCAAACATTTTTCATTAGTAGTTAATCTCTTTTATCATTTTTCAGCATCTAGGACATTCCCCTTTGATAGATTTCAATCTCATTTGCATTGGAATCTCAAGGTCTTATTCTTGAGTGAGCCATTAAGGTTTTTGGTACCTCTCTCCTTTTAGGTACAAAACCCTAGAAGTGTAAGAGAGCCATATACCCAAGAATATTTGGTTAAATTTAACAAAATGGATGGAAGCAATTCCTCTTTGTTCAACAACTACCAATGTAATATGTCATTTCATATTGGAAAACATTATTGCTCTCTTTAGACTTCCTTCTACTTTAGTTTTGGACAATGGGACACCATTTAAGAATAAGGATGTGAAGTTATTAGAAACATTTAACATTCAACATTGCTTTTCAACACCCTACTATCCAAAATCTAATGGTCAAGCTAAATCAACTAATAGAACCCTCGAGAAAATCTTAAGGAAAATAGTAAGCAAGCATAATAAGAATTGGCATACACAACTAACATATGCATTATGGGAATATCATAAAAATGTTAGGGAATCAATTGGGAATACCCCTTATAACCTTGTTTACGAAACTGAGGTGATAATGCCCTTGTAGTTAGAGATCCTTCATTAAGAATCACTCTTCAAGGAATTATTGATAAAAATAGCTATAAAGAACAACATTTGCATCAACTTGAAATGCTCAACGAACAACACATTAACACTCTTGAGCACCTTCAAGCTTATTCTAAAAGAATGTAGCGTAGTTACAATGATAACATCATACCTCATTCATTTAATAAAGGTGATTTGGTGATATGTGAGAATCAACGTAACATCAAATGTTGCCTTGATGAAAAAATGAAAGTTCAGCCCTAATTGGTTAGACCTTATATAATCAACAAAAATATGGATCTAAAGCATATAAATTAACAAAAATAAATGGCATGCCTCTTAAAGAACCTATAAATGCCACACATCTATGTTGGTATTATGTCTAATCTTTTTTAATAGTGTGGATGATAAAGTAGTGGTGGTAGAGTTAGTAGATGGCCATCTATTTGCTCTAGTCTTGCTTCATTCTTGACAAAAAATTATTTGTCTTGAATACTAAAGTGATTATTTAAATTAGATATTAGGTGATTACTTTAGGTTTCATTCTATTTAGGTTCATCTTGTGTGTTATGTTAGATTAGATCCTTATACATAGTTAATGTTCTTTAAATTAGATCATAGGTGCATTTAATTTAGAAAAACATAATCAATATGTCACATCTAAGAGAAACTAGAATAGTTTTAATTAGATCACATAAAGCATATGAAATCATTGAGACATTTATTAAATAATATTACAAATATTATTTGATAAATCACATTGCCATTTAACATTAAACACATAAGCATAAATAATCAAAAATCAAATGATCATATATACATATATATATATATATATCACAAATTTTTAAGTACATGTCATCAATATATATAATGCTAATGTGGTCTACAACTACTGGATCCCTCAAGATCTAGTGATCACCTCTCTCTAGAGATAGTCCATTGAGAGATGGTGGTATGTGATCATGATCATGAGCTAACAAGTGCATCCAGAGCATATTGTAGACCATGTGCTCATCCAATCACCTCTCGGTGATCCTCTACTAGGCAGTCTCTTTGCCTATAGTCAGCTAACCTCTTCCTAGAGTGTCTCCACCTTTGCTAGACCTTGAGATGTCTGGATCTCCTCATAAGAAGCCTCGCCTTGGTCTTCGTGCCTAATAGCATCCTCATATTTTGTTCTCTATTTGACATATGGCCTAAACAACTCTCGGTCCAACTCCATGATGGGTGGGGTCATGTAATTTGAGGCCTCATCTCTAAGAATGGGGGGCATTATCTCTATAGTGACCTATTGGTAGAGATCCTATAAATCTCTCACAACACTTGCAAGATATAAATAATAAGGCTAATCAGTACACATCTTGATATATATATGGAAATTAAAAGCATAATCATAAATAAAATGCCATCACCTAGGTCTCCAACAAGCTATGTAAAGACAACCTTTTCCTATGCAGAGGCATGGAAGATGTGCTAGCCTCTATGTGCTCATGGGTGTTGGTGCATGGTGTGGCTACCAATTGTGATCTAGTAACACGAATATGAGATGCATCCCCCAACTCATGGGAAACTAGACCCTCATATTTTGTGTCACTTACCTCACTCATTGGCTCCTCCTCCTCCTTCTCAACCTCCTCTCCCTAATAATTGGGGTCTACTGCTAAGTTGTAGTCTTCGTCTATCTCATCTACAAATAGGTCAGTAGCCTTGAGTCATGTATCCTAAGCTATATCCTCTTCCTCATCCCTTTGATTTGGGATTGGTCCTACATAGACCATTGGCTCATCCATGGGGACTACTGGATTTGGTCATGCTACTATCCACCACTCCTCATGTGTCCATAGTACTGACATTATCAGTGTCAAATACTAGAGGTATGTCATGGTCACTATCATCAGATTCACTGAAGATGACATCATCAAAGGTGGATCATCTAGTGTCTCCTGGCCTCTAGGCACTCTACACCAATCATCTATAGAAGGGCCATGCTATTAGCACTACCTAAATCTAACCAAACTGTGGCATGACACAATCATAGTAGAAGGTTCGTACTACATAATCATGTTTTCCTAGTAGAAATCTATCCCTCTACATCCTCCTCAGTTGTTGAGTCTCATCTGACCACTGTGATATCAACTAGTAAGGTCTCCACATGAACTCCTCTTGATCAAGGTGGTAAAATTTGACTCTCCAATATAAAAGATATTGTTCCTGCCAAGCCTATCTTAATGGATAATTAAAGGCACAGGGGTAATCAATGGCTAATACTAAAGGGAATCCTATCATTTGGTGCATATGATATTTCTCCAAACACCATACATGTACTAGTGTACAATGCACTATACTATCCACCTCATGATATACAAACCTCCTGAGATCATAATATAAATGTGCCAAGAGGCTATAGCCCTAGGTGTATATTGTCCTATGGTGCTCCATTCATCTAGTCTTGTGGACTAGGCCTTTGTCTAGTTGTGCTCCTCAACCATCAAGGACAAGTACTAGTGCTACTAAAAAAATCATAATATGCCTCAAGACTGAAGATTTCACATAGATTAGCCATGATAGCTCTATGCTTGGCCCCACGATATCCTCTCACACTAGTCCATCCAAGTAGTATCCCATATCAACTCACATCTATAAAATATGACTTCTCCCCTACAAAGAATATAGTATCACCATGGTTAGGAACTTGAAGGATGTGATGAACGTCCTCCAAAGTGATGGTCATCTCACCTTTAGGTAGGTGAAATGTACAGGTTTTTACATTCCATCTCTTAGCTAATGCCATCAACATGGCATCATGGTACCTCACGGGAGGCATGACGTATGCCCAGTATAATTGAGTAATCTACAATGTCAAAAATTGTCCTTTGAAAATGTCCAGACTAGGTCTCACATGTGATAAAACTATCTATCATTGAGAAGTTGTCGAGACTGAGGTGGAATCTAACAAAAAAGAGAAAAAAAGTGTTCTATAAGCATTTTAAAATCTTAAATCCATACATCAACAATCAAAAAGTGTGATAAAGTTGTTCTAGTGTACTTTTCTAAAGGTCCTAAACACTTTATTTCCCTTTTGGGACACTTCACGAAGAAATGGGACACTTTGCAAAAAAGTGGGAAACTTTGCAAAAAAGTAGGAAATTTTGCAAAAAAGTGTGACACTTTGCGAGAAAGTGACACTTTGCGAAAAAGTGACACTTTGTGAAAAAGTGACACTTTGCAAAAAAGTGTGACACTTTGCGAAAAAGTGGGACACTTTGCAAAAAAGTGGGAAACTTTGCAAAAAAAGTGGGAAACTTTGTGAAAAAGGTGACACAGTTCGCGAAAAAAGGGGACACTTTGCGAAAAAAGGGGACATTGCAAAAAAAAGGGACACTTTGTGAACTTTTCTTCCAAGGTCCTAAATCAACCTAGAAATGTATAAAATATAAATTTTATGCATAAAAACAAAGCTAAGGTATAGAAAATGAACTCACTTGGTGTTGAAGGTCACCTCATGCTATCTCCTCTCACAGCATATCAAGTTTTGGCGGCGTGTACTCTCGCCGGCTTTGTATTTTCACCTACTCTTCAATAAAGTCAAACTACAAGAAGGCAAAAGACAATTAGAAATTACTTTACTTTTTACTCTTATATATGTTAAAATTAGGGTTAATACTATATTAGGGTTAAAATTTCCTTTTTTTCAAATTAACATAATGGAGGATAGAGAACTCCATTTTTGATCTCCTTTGTTGTGTTGGAATCATGATTCCACTCTTGTTCTCATCAAATGTATATCATTATGTGGTATGGTACTTGAAAATACCCTATTCTATGACTTATCCAAATCAATGCAGTTAGACTACTACCTTGATTCCACCTGCATAAAGCAAGTTGAATCAAGTGGGGGCATAAATCTACCCTAGAATTTGATTTCTAGAAGAAGTTAGATAAGAGTATTTTTGGAATACTAATGAATTTGTGTTGCAGGATGTTCCTAACATTATGGTTTTGTAGATAGCTAGAATTGGGGCTTAATTCTCCCACATTATGAGTATCCTTTCCTAAAATGAGATTCATTGTTTGGATTCCTTTAGCTTACATATGCACTTAGAGTCATATGGGTGCTAAAGTGGGGCCTATATGTAATGATGGAAATCATACTCCCTTCATACAGATAGTGTAATTTCTCATTTAATCTAGACCTATTTTAGTACCCTTACATTAATTACCCTTTAATTAATCATTAATAGGCCCTTAAGACCCATTATTTTGGATCTCAAGGCTTATTTCAACTAAAAAGCTGAAATAATTTATAAAAGCATAAAAATTTCTAACAACCCACCCAAAAATCTAGGGTGGGACTCATACGCCACCTTGGGAATATGAGTCCCCTTAGATAGAACCCATACGCCACAAGTGGCATATGAGTTCCACTTGGGAACTTTTAGGGTTTGAGTAGGAAATTCAAGTTTTTAATTCAAATTTTTTGTTGATGTCAACTTTTGAGATCTAAATAATGGTAAATTGGGTGTAATACCCATATAAACAAGCTTCTAAAGTTAGTTTTCAATCTAAGAAACAATCTAGAAGAGCAATTTGAAGATCCAAGAATTCAAGAGCATTCAAGAATTCTTCACAATAGTATTCAAGAGAAAATAATCAGTAAATTTGAAGCCTTGGAGCAACATTATTGTGTTGTTTAGGTCTTCAAGCTTTATTTCTTTCAAGAGCTCGCATTGTCAAGGGTTGATTATGGTTTCCTATGGTGAATAATGATGGATTCTAGGTTGGGGAGATGCAACTAGCCATCAAGCCAAACCTAACGACTTGTTTCCTAAGTGATTCCATCCTCCATTATCACCCTAATTTTAGCCTAACGAAGGTACATGAATTATTAAGGCTGATTTGGGTGATTAGAGATCTCTCAAAGTGAGTCATTCATCTTCATGCATCTCATTCTAGCACATTAGAATAGGATTGCATTGCACTTCATATTTCATAATCTTAGACACACTTAAGGTTAGGGTTTGTGTTCACATTTGCATTCAAGATTCATTGTTTTTATCAAGGTTTAATTACCAAACTAGGGGTCTGACCAAGGGAAACTCCCCACAAGCAAATCAAGTGTATATTATGTTTTGCAAGTATTTTTATAGGTTTAGATCCAGAAATTAGTTTGGAAGGGAAGAGCAGACATTGGAGCACAGATCTAAACTTTTAACTACCAAAAAAGTAGAACAAGAATGATATGCCAAAAGTGGTGTATGAGTCCCACTAGAGGCATATTTTTAGATTTTTCCAGATCCTAAATCTACATTGTCAGAAACTAGTTACAAAATAGAAACCCTAGTCTACGATTGATATACCTAGACTGGAGTATGAGTCCCAGTGTGTCCTAATTTTAGTATTTTTAATGTTTCAAAGCTCACTCCAATCCTCTTTAGGTTTTTAGGTGCATTCCCTTCATCTCTCAACTTTATGTTATGTTTTACATGCTTTTATAGGTCATTTAGTGAATCTTACATCATGTTAGATTTAAGCATTAGGTCTTACATTTAATTATATTTTCCAAGCCTTAGCTTGGTGGTGAACCCATCTATTAGAAACCAAGATCACCTGCATGCAATCAATCACCTGTCACATGCAAAAGACATGCAGAACCAAAGAAGATGTTCTGTAAACCTCAAAGTAAAAATGCATTATTGAGAATCAATTATTACAAAGAGATCAATCCTTATGAAGGAGATCAAGAAACCCTAAATGAAACCCTAGTGTGCACACTTAATAATTAATCAATTATTAATGTGCCTAAGTTTAGCTTAAGTAACTAAAGGAATAAGTGACTTAATTAATTAACCAATATGATATAATTAATTAAGTGGAATAACTTATTACTCTAACACCCCCCCTTAAGATGAACTTAGGAAGAAGCTAAAACACTAGAATAAGATGCATGAAAGCAAAGATGGGTCCTAGCAACTAGGCTTGATCAGGTACCCATTTACAAATGCAAGAATGAGGTAGAGAAGGAAAAACCCAGTGGGACAAAACCCCCCTACAATGAGATGACTGCTGCAAGAAGCACTGGAAGATCACTATAGAGTAACACTGGAACCTGATACTGAAAAGCGAGGAAAGATTCTTCTATTTACTACTGAAACCAGATGAGAGTCACTAATTGACTCAAGGAATCATGATAAAGCAACAACAAACCCAATGCCATGGAACACTCAAAAACTCCAAACGGGAACAACCCTAGAATCTATGAAGCAGCAAGCAATTATTGAATGATGTATTACTAAAAACGAAGTACAAAGATGCAAGGTGCACTCTCCCAACTGCCAAAAACTCCAAGTAATCTCCAAAACACCCATCGGTCCAAATATGGATTAAGCGATCAACCTAGGATAGATACAGAAAAAAGTGCATGGACAGCAACATAGAGCTTCTCAATACCTTTCCAACGTCGCAAAGATAGCAAAAATCAGGCATCGTGGCAAAAAGTTATGAGCTCGGAAGCATAAAATAAACATTTGACTTCAAACAGCAATAAATGTAGTAAAACAAAAAAATACTATAAAATAAACTGCACTATAGGAAAGTGCTTCGAACCAGCTTTCTGGCGATATCTCGTTTGCCCGATTTCAATATCGTATGCCCAAGTTATGCAAAAAAGAAAAAAATTGCTCCTTTAGAGCAAACTGGGGTTAGGAGGGGGCAAAAGACCGCCATACGGACATTGACGTCATGCTGATGCCAGTTGTTCATGAGCATAAAATTGATGGCCATCTGGTCATCACAGCAAAAATTTGGCCTCTCTACAAAAAAAATTGACAGAGCCCCTGGTCGCTGATATGACCAGGGGCTAGGTGTCGAAGTTGGTCGGGGGCTGGGCGCGAAGCTCCCGGTCCACCATAGGACCTCGGGCGGTGGAGCTGGAGCCCGCGGGGGCTGGTGTGGAGGCGGCTGTGGCCATTGCTAATGGGTGGCTCCACCGGGCTGAGCGGTCCTCTGGTGGCCACTCGGTAGCCGATGGGTGACGCTTCCCATTTAAACTGGAAGTGCAAGATTTTTCCAAAAAAATCAACTTTTTTTATTTTTTTATTTTTTTTAAAACTGTGCCTCGAACTACGTGCTGGGGAGGCCATACAGCCCCCAGACAAAAAAAATTGCCTCAAAAACCAACTTCTCCAAAATCAACGATTTGACAAGCATTTCTAGGGTTTCGGGGCGCTGTGAACACGATGGTGTCATTTGTTTGAGCCCAAAATGTCCCAAAAAATTGGTTACCCCTAGATCTTGCAAAAAAGATGCCTGTGGAAACCCTTGCATTAGAAACTCACTGAAAGGCCATATCTTTAAATCACGAACAGGCAGCTGCAGGTCTGGAGCTCTGATACCATGTTAGAAACCAAGATCACCTGTATGCAATCAATCACCTGTCACATGCAAAAGACATGCAAAACCAAAGAAGATGTTCTGTAAACCTTAAAGTAAAAATGCATTAAAGAGAATCAATTATTACAAAGAGATCAATCCTTATGAAGGAGATCAAGAAACCCTAAAAGGGAAACCCTAAATGAAACCCTAGTGTGCACACTTAATAATTAATCAATTATTAATGTGCCTAAGTTTAGCTTAAGCAACTAAAGGAATAAGTGACTTAATTAATTAACCAATATGATATAATTAATTAAGTGGAATAACTTATTACTCTAACACCATCTTTAGCTTATAATCAAACCCTTATATAGACCTATTGCAAGTTTTCTTTCTCCTTTTCATATCTAGGTATGTGCAGGATCATCATGGAAAAAACAGGCCCTTAAGTGGCAAAAAAATTAGAAAAATCGGAGTTAGGCAACTTGATGTAAAAATTTGAATAAGTTATCTATATTATTTCAAAAATATGTAAGAATAGAATTTGTAGCAAATTGAATGTAGTTTTTAAACTACTAGGTTTATTTTTTAAAATCTATTTGGTGAAAATTTGAAATTTCAATGCGGTGGTACTTAAATTTCAGGGGAAAAAATAAAAGTAGGTGTCGGTCGACCACCCTAACCACAATAAAATGATAATATTTTCTTATAAGATTTTAGATATAAGTAGAGGACTCATGTGTTGATGTGATGCATATTTTTTTGTAATATTTTTCCAAGTAAATAATTAATTATGATTTTTTATTACAACTTTTAAAAATATAAAAAACTCATATGTCTGACCACCTTAACTTGGTCAAAAATTCATGAAATTCAATTTTTCTTTTTTAATCCTATAGTATACGAAGCATAGAATGTGACACATGTTTTGGATTCAAAAATGTGATACCATTTGAAAGCTATAGATTTTTTCAATCAATCTATCAATCAAGACTTTAGTCATAATTTGAATAGAAAATGAATAATAATTACTTATTAAATTCAAATTAAAGAATAATTTATATTGGTGGAAAGGTGAGAATCTCCTTTAAAAACCCTTTTTGTTTCATTTATTTTGGGTTAAAAAAATTTGTCAGCCACATACCCATCTTAGATTGAGATCTCTAGGGTTTCTCTTCAATGGAATGATTATAAAATGTGTTGTTCTATGTCCTAAACCATAAAACAACCATTTCCCTCCATTTCAATGTGTGAGGCTTCAAGATAGATCCCATGAACCCAAATTCTTGTATGATTTTTCATTAGGCTCCACTCTATCTAGAATAGGTCTGCAATTAGAATCTAGGCTAGGTCAGCACTAAATGCTTTGACTGGTAAACACAGTGAAATTCTGAGAGCGATAACTTTCAATAGACAACTACAAATGATGTGAGTTTTGGATATGTGACAGATGTTGATGTGTAAATTTTATACCCTACTCCATGAGATGAGAGACAAGAATGTGGTAAAATGTGGAATGAACTATTGAAATAGCTACTGAATGTAATGCAAGAAAAGAACTACTTTTGGTTGACACAAGATTGCTTTAGAACCAGGGATGGTCCTGCATTAATTTATTTCTCATCCTCCTAGTTTAGAATAATCTTGATTGTGCCTCTACGTATAATAATTTTATAAGCACTTGTTCTTGTATCAAATTGCATCCTAATAAACTTGGCCCACCATTTCAATTACATAATGGCACTGATCTCAAGTGTGGGACCCTTGTTGAGATCAAAAATTTAGGAAAGGACAACTTCCTTTTGAACCTAAATGTAGTAAAATAATTAAAAACTAATCCTAAAAATAATATTTTACAAAAGGAAAACAAAGAGAAAGTAAAATATAGAAATCAAACATGTGGTGATGCACATAAAATTAGAGTATTTCTTTCTACTCACTATAGCATAACAAATTATTCAAACTACCAAAGAAAATCACACAACTCTATGTTATGCTAGTTCCTATCTAGGTTTCCATGGAGGTTATGGTTTGACATACACTATGAGGGATAAACCGATCCATATTTATCTTTTGTAAAAAAATTAGCATAGCATAAAATCTTGGAAAATATAGAAATATTCATCTTAATATGAAGGAAAGAGGATTTATAGAATACATTACAAGTGAGAAAAGGTAACGTAGAAATTTCATTGGCACAAAGGCATAGAAGCCAATTCAACAGTTGTATAGGTGTAAAATTACATGTGTATTCCACATAAATCAAAGGAAGAACCCCTAAAAAATAAGCTTCAATGAGGATTTATTCTGTGATAGAATACAAAATCCTTACAAATTGTAGCCGCTTACACAACCAATTGAGAGAAAATATATATCTAGCTCAATCTAATCTATAGGCATGGGAAAATAATTCTTAATATTTGTGTTATTCTCAACATTAAGTAATTGAGGGGAAATACAAGGAGATCCCCATAAAATTGACTGCAAATTGTGGCCAAGGATGGTCCTACTACTAAAATGGGTTATGATTGTAGAAAGGAGGATGGGTGTCACTAAATCAAATATGGAAGTATTAAATATGACATTGAAGATGACTTCTTAGGACAAAAATATAGTTGGGATAGTTATTGAACATTCAATTTATCATCCCTACAAGCTAGTGGCATTCACATGAAAGTTTGACTCCTCTAATCATTAGCCATTTTATGAAGTTTAAATGTTGTTTTTTAATCCATTTTAAAATATTTTAATATGATGGGCCATGTGTGAGTGTAAGAATATCTTAAGATGATTGAGTGAAGTCAAGCTATGAAGAAGTGGATGTACTCCAATAATATCAAGATACTTGGATAAGTGGCCTTGAATTTGAGGGGTACCACATAAATATTTCCTAGGCTAGTGGACATGTTGGATACCTTGGTTGTTGTAGCTACTAGGTGGAAGTAAACAAAATCACACCATCTTCGAAGAATTCTACCTTTGGAAGCTTGCACTATGAAGAACTAGCACATTGTAATAGAATTAAGACACATGGAAAATATTCTTTGGTTTGAACCTTTGGTTCATTGAGGAATATTCCCACCACAAATAATGCAAGTTTTGATGAAGAAGAGGTCATGTTAGACCATTCCATCCCAAAAGTAACACTTGATTGCAACTTCAAAGGAGTAGACACAAATGATGTTGCACTTTGAAAGAGTTATGTGATGCAATAAGAAATCAACACCTTGAAAGAGGTGGCCAGAGATGTGCCATTATAGCGCAAGAGCACAACATAAAATTTTACTTTAAAATGATCTTGCACTACAAAGGAGTCGATGTGCTCAAATAAGAACTTGTCATGCTGATGAAGGAGCATCCAATAGTGTAGGGAAATCTTGCATCACCCAAAAGAAATGTTTTGTTTATTTTCTTTAGTTTTTTTGAGTCACATGATGACACTTAGGGGCTATAAGACTGTTAGGCATCAAAAATAGTGAAAAATAGACAATTACTATTTTTAGTAAGTTAGCCTAAATAGGCTCATATGGACATGAAAATTTACCCCAAGGAGCAGAGCTGAAAAACATTTCTGGTTGGGAAAGAATCATCTCAATACCCTGCACGGTTTGGAAGAAATTAAAGTTTCCATCCTGAGAAATTTCTCCAATGTAGCTTCAAATTTAGTTATAAAACTTTGGAGGCCCCAAAACAACTCAAAAAGGTTGTTGAATTGACCTATTGTAGGATCATGTGATGTAGAGCTCATCAAGAGCTTTCCAACGATATGCAATAATAGCAAATCATAAACCCAAAACAAAAGTTATGGCCCCGCGAAGTTGGTCCTCTAAAAAGTGAATTTCATAAAAAATTCTTCCTAGGCCAAAAATAAAATTACAGGACTTTTGGTGCCAAAACAAAAGGGGAAATTTTAACTTTCTAGAACATTCTAGGGCAGTTATTAGGGAAAATAAAAAGGGTTAAGTGGGGGTTGTAGAAGGTGGCCCTGATAGTGCAGATTATGGCTCTAAATAGTAGATTTTATTTTCAAAGTTGATTTTGTTGTAATGAATCAAGCCCATGAGGCTACAACATGTAAGCTTTGAATCTATAATTTCATTTTTTGAAAATAATTGAAAGTGAGTCATCTTTTTGTCTTGCATCTTTTGTGTTGGTATCAATTGTTGTGATTTATGTGGATTTGGGGCAATGTGGCCCTCATAAAGTGGTATCAAAGCAAGAGTTCCTGAGCCTTTAATAGAGCACCGAACATGAGGCGGTTGTAGTAGGACCTATGAGTGTGGGTTGATTTCAGGATGCCTCCAATAATTTCCTATTATGGCAGAGGTAGAGGCCGAGGTGGTGTAAGAGATCCACTTAGAGATGAAATAAGAACCCTTAGAAGGAAATTAGAAACCTTGCAACAAGAGGTTTGAAGAAGAGATGTGCAAGGAGACAAAGATGATAGTGAAGATGAAAAGGAAGAGGAAATGGATGAGGAAGAGCATGATCCAATGGATCCCGAAGAAACAAGATTGTTGTGAGTGATCTAAAGAATTGGGAAGAGACCTAAAATGGTGGTTTCATCTTTTAGTGGAAATATAAATCCTAAAGAATTGATTGATTGGATCAATGACATGGAGGAATTTTTCAAGTTTGAGGAGATTGAAGATCCTCATAGATTGAGGTTTGCAAAGACAAAATTGAAAGGTCACACTAGTATATGGTGGAAAGAGGTCCAGTTAGAAAGAGGAAGAAAAGGGAAAGATAAAATTTCTAGATGGGACAAAATGGTGTCAAAATTGAAGAAAAAATTTATTCTAGTCGATTAAAAATTGGAGTTGCTCAAGAAGATGTAAAGCTTGAGGCAAGGGACAAGGATGATGAAAGAATACACAGGAATTTCAAAAGGTCTTGATTCAGATAGGACATTTAGAGGCGAATAAAGAGAAATTTTCTCATTATATTAACAAGTTGAAGCCAATCATATAGGAAGAATTGACACTAGTAATAATGACCACCATTAAGGATCCTTATCAATTTTCTCTAAAGGCCAAAGAATGACTAAACAAGAGATTTGAGAACAAACAAAAAACCGGAGGCCCTGGAGGAAAGATCAATGGACGATCATATGTAGGTCAAAATGAAGATCAAGAGAAGGGTGAGGGCTCCAATAGTGGCTAGAACCAAAAAGGATATATCACCTTTCATCCTCATGATTAGAGTAATGGGGACCAAAGAGGAAGGGGAGGATTTGGACAAGCACTAGGAAGAGGAGGCTTCAGTGGAACCTATTTCCAATGTGGAGAAGGACATAGAGCCTATGAGTGTCATCAATATCAAGGAATGACAAATAGAAGACCTGAGGGTAATACACTAGTTGCATATGTTGATGAAGTTGCCGAGTCTTCACATTCTAAAGTTACAGAGAGAAGAGAGGTTCTTTTTACTAGAAGAGCCTTGCTGAATGAGGAGAATGAGCCAACTCAAAGGAATAATTTGTTTTACACCAAATGTAAGTATGAAGGTAAGGTTTGCAATGTTATTATTGATGGAGGTAGTACTAATAAACTTGTTTCAGAAGAAATGGTTAGTAAGTTACAGTTGGAGAGAAGAAGGCATCATAAACCATACTAAATTGCTTGGTTACAGAAGGACCATAAAGCCTTGATAAATGAACAATGCCTGGTAAATTTCAAGATTGGAAATTACCATGATGAGGTATTATGTGATATTATGCCTATGGATGTTTGTCATATTTTTTTAGGAAGACCATGGTAGTCTAATCGACTAGCAATACATGATGAACATGACAACACCTGTTCTTTGACAAAGGATGGAGTTTGTCATAAGTTGAATCCCTTGAGAGAGGTAGAGGAAAAGGTATGCAATAATGCAAGAATTTGTTTGGTTGATGGAAGAAAATTCCTAGAAGGTATGAAGCATGAGCATATGTGTTTTGCATTGATCCCTAGAGTTGATAAAGGAGATACTACTGAGGTACCTATAGAGGTTTCAAATTTGTTGAACAAGTTTCAAGCTATTATTTCTGATAACAAACTTGAAGGTTTTCCTCTCGTAAGAAAGATTAGTCATCAGATGGACCTAATTCCTAGAACCAATTTGTTGAATAAGGCAGCTCATCGTATGACTCCAATAGAGAGTGAAGAGTTTTTGTGGAAAGGATTGATTTGAGAGAGTTTCAGTTCATGTGCAGTACCTATAGTGCTAGCACCAAAGAAAGATGGGGAATGGAAAATGTGTATAGATTCTAGAGCCATCAACAAGATCACCATCAAGTACAGATTCCCCTTGCCAAGGATGGATGACATTATGGATTATTTGAGTGGAGCTAAGTTCTTCACAAAGATAGATTTGGAGAGCGGATATCACTAGATCCATATTAGAGAAGGAGATGAATGGAAGAAAACCTTTAAAACCAAGGAGGGATTTTACGAGTGGTTAGTCATGCCTTTTGGGCTAACCAATGCACCAAGCACATTTATGTGGCTTATGAATGAGGTAGCTTTTAGGAAAAAAATTTATTGTTTATTTGGATGATATTTTTATTTTCAGTAAGACATTGGAGGAGCACTTGATGCATATTAGAAAATTTTTTGAGAAGCTAAGGGAAGAGAAGTTGTTGATTAATTTGAAGAAATGTGGTTTTGTGAAGAGGGAGTTGGTGTAGCTGGGATTTTTTTGTCTTAGCAGAGGGTCTCAAAATGGATCTAGAGAAGGTGAGAGCTATCGTTGAATGTCCTACTCCAATGATTGTTATAGAAGTAAGATCATTCCATGGTCTAACAAGATTTTATAGAAAGTTTATCAAGAATTTTAGTATTATTTGTGCACCTCCAACTAAAGCAATGAGAGTGGATAGAAAAGAGTTTAAGTGGACTATAGGAGCAACCAAAAAAATTTACATGTTGAAGAAAAAAGTTACTGAGCAACCTGTTTTGGCACTTCCAAATTTCAATAAGGCTTTTCAGGTAGATTGTGATGCTAGTGGCACTACCATAGGAGCTATTTTGAGTCAAGAAGGTAAGCTCATTGCCTATTTTAGTGAGAATTTAAATGATACTAAGAATAAATATGTTGTCTATGATCAATATTTTTATGCTATAGTTCAAGCTTTGAAGAAATGGAGACACTATTTATTTCCAAAAGAATTTGTTTTATATACTGATCACCAGGATTTGTAGTATCTCAATAGTCAAGGAAAGTTGAATCAAAGGAACTTAAAATGGGTTGAGTTTATATAGAGTTATACTTTTATTTTGAACCACATGAGTGGAAGGTAAAATAGAGTTGTAGATGCCTTAACTAGAAGGAAAAAATT
The DNA here is from genome assembly GCA_007258455.2 of Sequoia sempervirens. Lineage (NCBI taxonomy): Eukaryota > Viridiplantae > Streptophyta > Pinopsida > Cupressales > Cupressaceae > Sequoia > Sequoia sempervirens. The sequence continues at coordinate 91,214,873 of VDFB02075321.1, read as the reverse complement.
GTTGATAGAGATGAACATAGAGGTTGTTGGGTTCAATGAACTCAAGAGTTTATATCCAGAAGATCCATACTTTGTAGAAGCTTGGAAGGCTTGTTTGGAACCTGTTAGATTGAATAGGATGAGATGGTTGGATTTCTTAATTCAAGATGGGATTTTGTTTATAGGAAGCCAATTGTTCATTCCATGGAGTTCTATGAGAGAGAATCTAATCAAGGAGAAGTGTAGTGGAGGATTGGCTAGACATTTTGGTCGAGATAAGACCATTGCTCTTATTAGTGAGAAATATTATTGGCCAAAGTTATAACAAGATGTGAAGAATTTTATACAATGTTGTAGAGTATGTCAGATGGAAAAATGAACAAGTTAGAATATTGGATTCTATTAGCCATTACCTATACCTGAGAGGCCATAGGAGGATATTATCATGGATTTTTTTCTTGGCTTGCCAAGGAAATAGAGAGGGCATGATTCCATATTTGTGGTGGTGGATAGATTTTCAAAGATGGCACATTTCATTCCATGCCATAAGACCAGTGATGTTGTTCATGTTGTAGAATTGCTTTTCAGAGAGGGGGTGAGACTACATGGTCTACCAAAGAGTATAGTTTTAGACATAGATACCAAATTTGTTGGTTATTTCTAGAAGATATTACAGAAGAAGTTGAAGACAAATTTGAAGTTTTGTTCTGCACACCATCCATGGACTAATGGAAAAACAGAGGTGGTGAATAGGAATTTGGGAAACCTACTAATATGCTTAGTTGGAGATAATACCAAGGGATGGGATTTGATTATACCATAGGAAAAAATTTCTTACAACAATTCTATCAACAAGAGCATTGGTAAATCACCATTCTAGATTGCGTATGGGAGTAGTCCAAGAACTGCTTTTGAACTAAGAAAGATGGATAAGAAAGAAGAAGAGTAGTGATGAGGCTAAAGATTTTGCTAAGCATCTGTATAATTTGCATGAAGTGAAGAAACACATCAACAAGATGAAATCACAATATAAGGCTCAGGTAGATCAAAAAAGGAGGTGTAAGGAGTTCTAGGTAGGAGATGAAGTCATGGTTCATTTGTGGAAGAAAAGGTTTCCAATCGGTACATACAACAAGTTAAAGATGAAGAATTTTGGACCATGCAAGATCCTGAACAAGCATGATTCAAGAAGTGCTTATGAGGTAGATTTTCCTAGTGGAATAAACATTTATCCTATATTTAACATTGTCTATTTGATATAGTATCATGAAGGTGATATAGAGGAGTGGTCGATAAAAGAACAGTGGAAAATTCTAACACCCACTTCAAAGAAGGAAGAGATAGAAGAAATCTTGGATAGTTGTGTGGGTAGAAGCACAAGAAATAGGCAATATGTAGAGTACTTAGTGAAATGGAGAGGAAGACCTGTTGAAGATTCATCATGGTTATCTGAGGCTGAGGTTAACCATTTTCATTTCCCTCTAACTCCTAAGAAGTGATAGGATCACTTTTCAAATTACCCTAGGTGTCTGATGCAGGAGCATCCAATGGTGTAGGGAAATCTTGCATCACCCAAAAAAAATGTTTTCTTTATTTTCTTTAGTTTTTTTTAGTCCCATGATGGCACTTAAGGGCTATAAGGCTGTCAGGTATCAAAAATAGTGAAAATGGACACTTACAATTTTTAGTAGGTCAGCTTAAACAGGCTCGTATGGACATGAAAATTTACCAAAAGTAGCAGAGCTGAAAAACATTTCTGGTCATGAAAGAATTACCTCAATACCCTGCACTATTTGGAAGAAATTAAATTTTTTTGTCGTAATAAATTTCTCCAATGTAGCTTCAAATTCAGATATAAAAATTTAGAGGCCCCCAAATAGCTCAAAAGGTGGCCAAACCAACCTATAGTAGGATTTCACATTGTAGAGCTCATTGAGAGCTTTCCAATGATATGCAATAATATAAAATCGGACACTTGGATCAAAAGGTATGGCCCCACGATGTTGGTCCTCTAAAAAGTGGATTTCATAAAAAAATTCTCCCTAGGGCAAAAATCAAATGGCAAGACTTTTGGTACGAAAACAAAAGGGGAAATTTGAACTTTCTAGAACATTCTAGGGTGGTTATTGGGGAAAATAAAAAGGGTTAAGTGGGGGTTGTAGAAGGTGGCCCTGATAGTGTAGATTGTGGCTCCAAATAGTAGATTTTCCTTTCAGAGTTGATTTTTTTGTCCTGAATCAAGCTCATGAGGCTGCAACATGTAAGCTTTGAATCTGTAATTTCTTTTTTTGAAAATAATTTAAAGTGAGTCATTTTTTGTCTTGCATCTTCTATGTTGATATTTGTTCTTGTGATTTCTATGGGTTTGGGGTAGTGTGACCCTCATCACATGCATTACTAAGAGATAGGATCTATGTTGGTGTAAATAAAGTCATGCACCTAGTTAATTCATTACTAGGGGAATTAGGGGACTTATTTACATGTTATGTTTACTTAGACTGTCCTAAGAGGAAATTATTCTAGAAGGTTTTAGTTGTCATTAGATCTTATCTTATCTTTTGAATTTTAACGCATGTGTCCTTGGTAGTTATGGTAATTTTTCACATGACATAAGATTAAGATACTTATATCATAGTCCTATTTAATCATATGTCTCACCTTAGCTATATAACCATGTGGTCTCATATGTATATAAAAATTTTCATAATAAATTCTATTGGATTTAATTCTATTGCAATATTGAGCATTGCATATTGATCTCTCTTGAGCTTTCATGAAGTTCATATATCTTGGGTGGCTATAATCTTCAACCAAATCTTATATGGTGTAGAGTTATCCTATACCAAGTCTTACATGGTGTCAAAGATTGTGGGATTGCTCCTTGTTAGTATTTATTGAGAGATCTTCGTAAATATTGAAAAGTTGAGTATGCTCATCTCTTGCATCGAATGATGATTTAGAGAATCCAAAAAGCTTGAAAGAAATACTAGATTTGGTGGCTTCCTTTTTGTTGCTTTATGTTGCAGGTTCAAATTAAAGCTTTTTATACAAATCAGTCATATGAAGCCAAATCTATGAGGGTTTGAAGTTGAAGTATGGTTTCCAGATCTGGGAGGTAGCTAGAATTTTGGAGCACTTTGGGTAAAAACTAACAATGCCATTGCATCCAAGAGCCCCAAAAACCCCAAGATCAACTGTCAAATTGCATGAATTAGAAAAATTTTCCTAGAGCCATTAGGAAAAACTTTCCCCTCCCTAGCAATATGGATCATAGCATCATTAAAAAAAGTTGTCATAAAAAATAAATAGCATGGTTGGGAGAAAAAAATATTTGTAGGTGAAAATTTTCAATAAAATTTTTAGTTTAAATTTTTTGGCAAAAAACTTTAATTAAAAAAAAGCAAAGGAAATTTTCATTATAAGGATTTTTAAACTTGGTACACAAATGTATTGTATAATTTATAGGGTACCATTCCTCTTGGTGCCACGGGTGCCATAGAAGATTCCACGTGGCAATCACTTAGTGGCCCATGTGTCATGGGCCCCATGGACCTTGCCTATGTACCACTACCAAGCCATTGATAAAACATGAATATACCAGTGAACAAAGTAAGATTCCACCAAATATAATTCCCATAGAATATTGTGGAGTCAAGGGAATATTCTGTCACTAGTTGAACCATGCAATGACCTCCAAGCCATCAAGATTAATCAATAGTCTTAGCGAATATTCCAAAGTACATGTTCCTATGAAATATTTTGAGGAGAATATTCTTTTTGACAAGTGCCAAGCCATCAATTTTAATCACCTAAAATTTTGAAATCATCACTACATCAATACTGATGCTAGCATCCATTTTAAAAAAATTTCCCCTCTCCAATGCAATTTTTATTTTGGGGGGTCATTTTCAAACACCCATAAATTGGTCATCTGGATTCCTTTTTTTGAGCAATTTTTGTTTTGGGGGATAGAATTTCACATTCTACATAGTGGTGCATTTGGTTTTTTATTTTGGTCCCTCTATTTTAAGAAATTGAAGATTCTCATAGATGTTGCTGAGTCATTTTCATTTTTAGAACTATTGAGGCTCCATTCCTTCTCCTACGGTAACATTTTTGTGTGATTTTTTTTAAAGTGCATAAGTTTTTGTGTACTTTCTAGTGGTGTGATTAGATTGACCCCATTATTTGTAAAAAAATTACTTTGATCTTGTGGAAAAATTTGGCAATCTATAAGCACTAAGATCAACTCCACTTTGTTGTTCTTGGCAAGTGGTACAAGTAATCACACTAAATATAAAGTTCCAAAAATCATATATTTCTTGTGGGTTTCATTATTGAGTAATTTTGAGGGGATGATACTTTTCCTTTGTTGCCTTATGTCTCATGATTTTTCTATTGAGTGACTAAAGTTGAGGAGTTTAATATGGTTATTAGAAAACATCCTATTGTAATAAGGTTAAATTGATGGAACTTTAAGTCTTGGTGAGATGGAATCCTAACACATTGTAGGTGGCTTAATATTTTTCCATATCTCTATGGACTACTTCTTAAACCTTCTTCAAAATGGAAGAGAATTGTTTCAAATATAAAAATAGAACATATCTTGGGAGTAATTGGTTATAGTTGTGATATTGACATACAAATGACCACTTATGGTATTGAGATCCCTCATGACCTTATGATGTAGTACTTTAGGAGATATATGGAGACTTGAATGACCCTCCATTCCTAGAGGATCCTATTGTGGATTGTCTTGTTCCACTTGCAGAGTTTCAGCCTATTGATGATAATACAACTAAACCTCTTGCTCATTGGGAAAGGTTCATTTTCTTCATCTATGAGTCAACATCTTGAGGTTGAGGGCTCTTGTAATCTAGCATTGGAAAAATCATCTAGCATTCTTACTTCATCATGTTTTAAGGACACAATGAGGGATGATATGTGCAATTGAATGACATGCACTAAGAATTCATCTCCTTCATCTACCATTGAACCTAAGGATGCTTGTCATTTGGTGTAGCAATTAATTCATCATCTTCTAGAGATTGCTAGTTGCCCGGATGAGTACTTGACAAACATTGTTGGTTTATTTTGTAAACCCAGCATTTTAAATTTGGGATACATCATTGATTATATTCATCTTCTTTTTGATGTAGATGCTCCTTCTTTAGTTGTTGTGAAGGAACATTCTTTCCCTCTTGTTCATTGTTTACATGATCATTCTTTGGAGTTTGACATGAGTGTGGATACTTTTGGAAAACATTTGGAGGAGGCTTCTTTGTCTTCAAAGGAGGTATCATTGTCTTTGGATTGTGTTCTATAATTTTTTCTTTAAGATTCTAGATTATATTCTTCAATAGTCATGCCTTGAATACCTATTTGGAGTGTGACATATTTCAACACCAACATGGAGAAACATGAGCATCACTCAGAGAAATTGCATATCATTCTTTTACCCACATTTTCCTTTTAGGAATGGGAAGAAATCCTACATACCATCTTGGTTTTGTTTCTTCCCAAGGGAAGGAACATTGCTTGACACTTTTGGATCATCTTTAGCATTCAATGTTGAGCATCTACCATCATTGTAGGATACTCAACATTGATAATTCATTACTAGGGGACTTATGGGACTTATTTATTTAAAATTTTAAGAATCTTTAAAAAAAAATCTCTTTGTATATTTGTAGGTTGTACCCTACCTATGAAGGGTATTGCTTACCTATAGTAGGGTAGAACTTTCCTATAAAGCCACCATGTGGCATACACCCATTTTACCATGCAGTAAATGATCCTACAACCCATTCAACTAGTCAATAAAATAAAAAATTGACAAGTCTCTTGAAGATGATGAATTGTTGTAAATAAATTCATGTACCTAGTTATTTCATTACTAGGGAACTTAGGGGACTTATTTTCATTTTAAGTTCATTTAGGTCCTATGGGGGAATCTTTCTAAAAGGTGTTAGTTGTCATTATATCTTATCTTATCTTTTGAATTTTGACACATGTGTCCTAAGTAGCTATGATAAGTTGTCACATAACATAGGATTAAGATACTTGTCATAATACTCATTAATTGTATATCTCACCTTAGATATATAACCAGGTGGCCTCATATGTATAAAACAATTATCATATTGAATTCTGTTAAAGTTAATTCCATTGTAATCTTGAGAATTGCATATTGATCTCTATTGTGCTTTCATCAAGTTTCTATATCTTGGGTGGCTATAATATTCAACCAAATATTATAAGTTGTAGAGTTATTCTATACCAATTCTTACAATCTAAAATCTTTAAGATTAGGCCAGAGGTGGAGTAATTTAATCCATCTATTTCCCAAGCACATAAAATTAAATTTGAGATAGAAATCCTTTAATAGGTTGTTGTAGTGTGTCATAACCCTCTTTATGTTAAAAATTTAGACATATTATAATTTTGTGTGGTAATATTATGTAAGTAGTTTTATACAATTAATTTGTGTGTGAAGAAGGTAGAGATTAAATAAAGAAATAAATAAATAAAACAAATAAAAATAAAAAAATTATTAAATACACACTCCTAAAAATGAACAAATAAAAGTTAACAATATTAATAAATAAGTGTTTCATTAATAATTTCAGCATATGGTATAAGAAAAAAAAATTAATTTTTTTTTAAAAAACGAATAAAATAATTATGAATAAAAAACTAATTCATTAAGTGACAAGTGTCCCCATCCTATCCTAAGCATTATTAATTGGCACAATCTATCATTATACTTAATTAATAAAATTATCCATTTTCATAAGTCACATTAATTTAATATAATACATCATTTAATCTAATTAATTAGGATTAGGGAGATGTCACTATCATTCATAATATATTAATTAGTTAATCCTAAATTAATTGATTAATTAATCTTCATTATATTTTTTTCAAATTTAAAAATTTATTATAATCTCACTCACATGTAACTTGCATGCACAAGTCACTATCACCTTACAACTCATCCCTACTCACCCTTGTGTGGGAGTTCACACCATGCATGTGACCTTTCCTCTTTGAGCCATTTGGCTTCCCCATGTGTGCTAACACATGTGTGAGCACACATGGTCAAACTCCCTTCCCTTACATGTCATAGACATGTCATTGTCAAGCCACCCTCTCTCTTACATGTCATATACATGTCAACATCTCATCTACCCAAGGTGTGATCACAAATTAAAATTTGTATTTTAAAATTAGAATTCTCTTGCATAGGGTTATTTGGGTTTGTTTTATTGACTTTAGGATAAAAATGAACCCCTAGGGTAAGTACCTATGGGGTGGAAGCTTATTGAAAACATAATATGGCTTTTTGGACAAAGTATGAACCCCTAAAAAGTCACTTAAAGAGAAGTGACGAGTTTTATGATCTTGAAAAAGGTGTGGAGACTTGTCATATCCACTTCTCCCAAGGTGTGCTCACACATGTGTGAGCACCCTTGGCTCTTCTCCCCATACCATGTGGTCCTATTTTTAAAGCCTCCTTGTGACACTTGTCACAAGGTGAGGCTATCAATCCAAACCCCACCTTCTCAAAAAATCCTAGCCGTTGAATCAATCTCTAATCTTGACCCTCCATTTACCTCCTCTCAAGTCTATAAATTGAGGTCATTTCTTCTCTCATCAACAACACATGAAGGGTATCTTATGCTATCATTTTGAAGAATAATAGGATTGAAGGAAGGAGAATCAAGTTGAAGAAGGCACAAAGAGAAGATTTGGAAAAAGATTATTGCAACTCCATCAACATCCAGGTTTCCTTTATTTTGATTTCTTTTTAGAATAACCAATCAAATCTAGAAAATCTGTTAGAATCAAGCTATCACTCTATTTTCTATCTTAGAATCAATCTATTATTATTGTTCTTACCATTCATTGTTTTTCTAAAAATTAATTTTTACTTTTATCTTTAAATCAATAAATTCATTCTCATCTATTTTTATTTATAAAGAAATATTATTTCTTTAAATTAAATTATTGTTTTATTATTGTTAAAATAAAATATATCTAAATACATGTCTTATAATATGGGTTTGTATCTTTAATTTCTTAAAACATTTATTCTTTAATTTAGCTAAGTCATAAATAAAATAGTTTTTTTTAGTATAAATAAATTGAAAGAATTTTCAAAGGGGTATCAATTGGATAGATTAAATAATAATTTATTTGATCTAATTAACAATCAAATGATGGGCTCATACACTAAATGAATTCAAGTTATTCCATGAACTTCTTAATTTTAACAATGTTACCCTAAATTAGTAAGACAACAAATTAATTAACATCTATGATTGATAAAGATTTGGTCGAAACCATGGTTCTATGATATAGTATTTAATTATATTTAAAATAAAAAATAAAAAAATAGAAATTATTACTAACCATTGTTGAATATAACAAATGAACTTAGAATATACTTCTCTTCTTCATAAAATGATAATAAACTATGAGTATGGTTATAAAAGACTTTAAAATAGAGGAATGACAACTTTTATATCTTATGACAATACTATAGATTTATGACAATAATTACAATTCTATGATAAAAATTATGACTATTAGACATTAAATTTTAAGTTTAAATTTATGTTTCATTAAATGAGAGGTTTATTGTTTTTCCAAATGGTAAGTAGTAAAATTGAATTCATGCAAACAAAATACAATCTAACTTAAGGAATTAATAATATCTCTTTAATAAAAGTGCTTTTTATTTATGCCATAAACTTAACTCTTAGATTTATTGTTATTCTTCAAATAAACTTTCTTTCCATGTAATAAATTTATCTTCTTGAAGGCTTATAACACAACATCATAGTTATGATTTAATAAATTTGCAATAAACTTAATTCTTCAACATCATGGTTACTCTTTAAACATGCAAGTAGATTCAATTCTTAAAACAAGGTTGATTCATTTATTTACAACAAGGTCATAGTGAATATGTAATCATTAGAATATTATCAAGAATAAACTTATGCAAATTAATGCAAACCTACTTTAGATAGATCATCAATCTTGAGGCATTAGTAATATAACTTATACAATTAAAATCAAGGCTCTTATTAAGACATTGTATTGACTTATCTATCTAAGATATTAGTGAAATAACTTATGCAATTAAAATCAAGCCTTCTTTAGTCATGCAATTCAATCAAAATTAATAAACATTTTTCTTGAAACAATAGATTATGCCTTTGAGTTGGAAATTATTTATGCTATCTTAGATGGATATTTATCTCGAAAATATTATGCAAAAAAAAAACTACTTACTCTATGACATAGATTATGCAAATAGATTCAAATTTCTTTCCTAGGAAATACTAACATTGCAAAATAATTAGATTCATACCATCTATGAATTAGATCACCCATCTTGAAGAATTTAACTTTATGATTAAATATTTTTATTTCATAAATGGATTTGACTATTCAATTCATTGTTACAAAAAAATTACTTTCATAGGATGTAAGTAGATGTAATACTTCTTTCTAGCAAATATACTTGAATAGATAGTTTTTTTTTATTTAGTAAGTTCATTTAATTTTACTTCCTTAGCAAGAAGGTATAAAGCTTTTATATTCCATTTGGTTTATGTGCACAAGCTACTTTTCTTATTATTGATAATGCATTTAATTTCTTCTTAGATAGAAAAATTAAATAAGAGGAGGAAAACATAAAAACCAGCAATGTTCGGTATTAATGGTGCATCTGACTCACTTTTACGAGTAATGTCATCACGCTTGAGTTACTGCTCTTATAGCCTAATAAATCTGCAACAACGGCGTATGTGGCATCATCCCTATAAATCGCCGGGGAGTAATAAGGATCATTTTGGAATTAAAATCCAAGGGGCAGGAAATCCCTCTTGGATCGATAATATAAAAAAAGATAATACTATAATGGACTTACATTCGCTAGTGAAGACCATAGAAAACTCCAATAGGGTTTGGGCATGTGAATTGACTTTTTAATTCTTTTATCTTTTATTTAACGGGCAAGGGTGACGTGCCTTATAGGAATTTAGGACATAGATGAATTAGGAAACATGCAAAAGATCACC
>VDFB02075321.1:91168523-91204697 GCA_007258455.2 Sequoia sempervirens | reverse complement strand
CTTTTTCTTTCTTTTTATTTGATTTCATGTACATAATGTGATCCCTTGTGATAACTTGTTTGATGTTTCTCTCTCTATGTGCATTCCTCTATTTGTACCTTCATTCTTCTATATGTCATAAGCTTTTTCCTTTTCATTGATCTTTATTTTCATTTTTTATTTTTGTCTTATGTTTTCCTTTTGGGGATGACGTAAGGCATTGTGACACCTTATGCCTCTTCCATGTTGATCCAAAATATTTTTTTTGTTATCTTTTCTTTCTTTTCATTTTTTCTTTTTTTTTCCTTTTGGGGATGACACAAGGTGTCGAGACACCCTATGTATCTTCCATGTTGACCCAAAAGGGTATGTGTAGGATCATGATGGGAGAAAAAGTGGCAATATGATGGGTATGCGGCTTACGACTATTTTTTTACCCTAAATTGATGAAACAAAAAGAGTTTTTAAAGGAGATTCTCATTTTTCCACCGATATAAATTATTCTTTACTTTGAATTTAATAAGTAATTATTATTCATTTTTAATTCAAATTACAACTAAAGTCATGATTGATAGGCTGACTGAAAAACATCTATATCTTTTAAATGATATCACATTTTTTGAATCCAAAACATGTGTCACATTCTATGCTTTGTATATATAGGATTAGAAAAAGAAAATTTGAATTTCATGAAGTTTTGACCAAGTTAAGGTGGTCAGACATATGAGTTTTTATATTTTTAAAAAAAATTGTAATAAAAAATCAATAATTAATTATTTACTTGGAAAAAAATTACAAAAATATGCATCACATCAGGGCATGAGTCCCTCTATTTTATACCTAAAAATATTATAAAAAATATTATCATTTTATTGTGGTTAGGTGGTCTAAACAACACTTACTTATTTTTCCTAAAATTTATACTAATTGGCTATTGAAATTTCAAATCACCAAATAGATTTTTTTTTAGAACAAACCTAGTAGTTTAGAAACTACATTCAATTTTCTACAAATTCTATTCTTACATATTTTTGAAATAATATAGATTACTTATTCAAATATTTACGTCAAGTTTCCTAACTCTGATTTTTCTGATTTTTTTGCCACTTAAGGGGCTTTCTTTCCATGATGATCCTGCACATACACAAAAGGTTTTTCTTTGTTTTTTCTCTTTTTGTGACATTCTTTCAGTTCTATGTGTATTTGGGGAATGATGACAGTTCTGAGCTCTTTAATATCATTGCAACAAAGACAAATATTTGTTAGTGTAATTAATATTTAATTACACTTGCATAACTTTTCTTAGGTAATATTTTAATTCCTAGGTTAATTATTTTCATCCTTATCTTGTTGAGCTATCTTGTTTCTCAAGATAAGATTAGGGTTATTCATACATTGATTTTATAAAGCAAATCATCTCATGTAATTATGAATTCTTGAATTATAATATTTTGCACATCTTTTTGCAGTAGTTTTGCTTTTTTTAATTTTCTCTTCTTTGGAAGGTTTTTTGGTTTGCATGTTTGATCTTGGTTTCTATCAATATTGACCCTGAATCTATAGACCTCTTATGTGTTTCTAAGGGGAAACCCTTTCTTTTCCTCTTTTCTTTTTCATATTTTTCTACTTTAAATTAATTTCTCATAGCATGGTGTTAGCAATTTCTTTAAAGTGGGGGTATACATTGGCATTATTTTAGCATGATTTAATTTGCACTTTTTTTTCCATATTCCTTGATGTTATTTTCTTACTTCATACATTTTTTTTTTCTCTTTTTGGTGACACTAGAAGTAATTTCCTTCAAGAGCTTGATCTATCTTAGCATATTACATTACTCTTAGTGGTGATGCGACACACTGCATTCCCTAAGTTATGAATATTTTATCCTTTTATTGGTCCTCTCTTGGAGACATTAGAATGGTGTCCCATAAGAATAAGACCTCACATGAACTAAGTAAAATCCCTTCAAACATCCCTTTTTTTGTTGCATTTTCTTTTTGTACCTTATTAAAGTCACGTAGGTATGGCTTTGATATGGTTTCCTGGGGCTCACCTAGTGGACACCTAGCTTCACTAGACCTTGTGAGCATGCATTTTTCTTTGTGTACCTTATTAAATTCATGGAGGTATGGCTTTGATATGGACCTCTTGGGGATCACCTAGTGAACAAATAACTTCACTAGCCCTTGTGAGCATGCATTTTCTTTTTGTCATTGTCATGGTCATGGGGGTATGAATTTGATATGGACCTCTTGGGGCTCACCTAGTGGAAATCTAGCTTCACTAGCCCTTTTGAGAATGTGCTTTGTTTGCATAGTGGATAGCACATTCCACTTGTAAACATATTTTTGACAAAAAAACCTAGAACCGATTCATAGCATGTTGGACAACCACTCAAAGCTTGATCAATTGATGTTCCTTTCTCTTTTTTCTTTTTCCTTTTCCCATATTTGATGGTGTATGCTTGTGATTTGGTTAGGGCTTCACATATCATCCACAAGAGTGTTCCTTTGTGTTGATGTTCCTTTTCCATAGTATCTTGATGTCGGGGGCTTAGCCACCCTCTTGGTTATTATCATGCTATCTTACTAACATTTATACATTGGAACCCCTCTTATTTGTGTGGTTGACTACTTTACTATGAGTTTGAATCAATTTCATCCTCTCGCTAAAGTGGGGGATAATTGTAATGTAGAAAAATGCATACCCTTGCATTTTCGCACTTGTTTGGGCCCGCCTTGCTTTATTTATCCCTATTTATGTCTTACCTAGTCCTATTTTGCATCCAAAATCCCTATGAATTATATAATTTTATGGATAGTTATCCCAACATTCTCCAATGGATAAATGATAATTTAAGGATTTTGTCTAAGTGACCCTAATTTTTTGGGTCAGGAATAAGATGCCACCTAGGGCGTGTTTGTCCCCCAAAGGTCTTGGGACCTTGATTTTGAGGCATCTTAAATGGGCCCCTTTTTGGTGTCTGTGCCCCAATTTTTATGCCTTAGGACTAAGATGGAACCTAGGGTGTCTTAGTCCCCCTTGTGGTTCTTTTGGGATTTAATTTCAAATTCTATCAAGATTTAGCCTCATTTAATTAATGAATTCATATGTCAGCTTGGTGTGGTGTAATTTTGAGATATTAAGCATGGATAAGTATAAATACAAGATTCCTTATCTCATTTTTATATAACAATCAATCTAAGTGTCCAAGCATTCAAGAGCAATTCATCAAGAAATTCAATCCATCAACAAGATTCAAGCATCATATTAGAGATATTATTACATCATGTGTGTTTTTGTGCTAACATTTGTGATGCAGGGTTTATATTCAAGCAAGCAATTCAATTCCATATCTATCAAGCCTTTCTTTGATTCAAGATCCATATCCATTGCAACCATTTCACACAAGTTTGTAAACTTTATAACAAGGGTTTGGTGAGTTGTAGCATTGCATGTTGTTCATTCATCATTTCCCTTCATTGTTTCATTTCATTTCAAGGTTTAATCGCCAATACAGGGTTTGACAAAGGAAACCCCACATTCTAACAATCAACAAGTTTTTCCTCTCTTGCATATTTATGATTACAAATTTAGGTTGAAGAATTGAAGATCATTTGAAGTGAAAAGTTGCAATGTTGCAAAGTTGTCATCTTCATGGAAACTCACTTATAGATTAGATTCAGATCTTTCAGAACCTGAGATCAAAGAAGAAGGAAGTGTAGAAATCAAGACTCAGTACCACATTCAAAGACTCCAAAAATTCTATATGGGACTAAGTCACCACCTAGGGCATCTTAGTCGTCTTAAAGATATTTTTTAGAAATTCTACCAGATCTAGTTCTGATATCCAAAGATTCCACATCTACCCCAAAAAACAATAGTGTGACTAAGACAACAATAAGGGCATATTTGTCCTCCACAACACTTTTTTACAACTTCTTCACATTTTCATAATCCTTTTCACATTTCTATCTCTCAAGTACACATACCCTAACTCCATGTTGCATTATTTCATCATTTGCATCCTTCATTTAGCTTACATTACTAGGTTTTGTGAGTTAAATACTTAGTTGTCTTTTCCAAGCATTTGCTTGGTGGTGAAGCCCTAAAAGCTAAAAGAATCCCCTCCTAGGTCCTCGTTGAGAATTGACTCACCTTGTGAGGTTGATAGTTAATCCAATTAGGATTCTTAGGACATTATTGAATGATTATTGGAGAAAGGTAATATTCCACACCATTTTTCCACCTTAATCAGTTGCAGTATAAAGAAATTTTGTGTTGTAATGAAAATTTTCCATTTGGAACTTCATCTCTTTTATTGGTATTCAAAAAGTATGAATCACCAAGAGTGGCATATATTTCTAGAGCGCACCAATGCAACTTGAATGAACTCAACCAATTAGATCTTGTGCTATGAAGAATTCATGCACTATCAATAGGATGTTGACACCTCAAAATTTTGTAGGTCCTAGAAGCATGAAACAATCAAGAAGGGTAAAAAATAGTATGATCCACACATCAACATAGTGCATGAGAAAAAATTTAATGAACTCGTGGATCTTCAAGATACACTACAAGGTATGTGCAGGATCATGATGGGCCAAAAAGTTGCAATATGATGGGTATGTGGCTGACGACTTTTTTTTTACCCAAAATTGATGAAACGAAAAGGATTTTTAAAGGAGATTCTGAGATTTCCACCAATATAAATTATGCTTTACTTTGAATTTAATAAGTAATTATTATTCATTTTCTATACAAATTATGACTAAAGTCCTGATTGATAGACTGATTGAAAAATATCTATAGCTTTCAAATGGTATCATGTTTTTTGCATCCAAAACATGTGTCACATTCTATGCTTCATATACTATAGGATTAAAAAGAGAAAAATTGAATTGCATGAAGTTTTGACAAAGTTAAGGTGGTCAGACATACGAGTTTTTTATATTTTTTAAAAGTTGTAATTAAAAATTCATAATTAACTATTTACTTGGAAAAAAATTACAAAAAAATATGCATCACATCAGGACATGAGTCCTCTACTTATATCTAAAATATTATAAAAAATACTATCATTTTATTGTGGTTAGGGTGGTCGTGATAGACACCTACTTATTTTTCCCCTCGAAATTTAAGTACACCGCATTGAAATTTCAAATTTTCACCAAATAGATTTCTTTTTCTTTTAAAACCTAGTAGTTTAGAAACTACATTAAATTTTCTACAGATTCTATTCTTACATATTTTGGAAATAATATAGATAACTTATTCAAATTTTTATGTCAAGTTTCCTAACTCTATTTTTTCTATTTTTTTTGCCACTTAAGGGCCTGTTTTTCCATGATGATCCTGCACATACCTTACAAAAGGATAAATAAGATCAAATAGTATTCATCCACATGGATACCAAGTAGAAAATGGTAGTTAAAACCACACAAGTGTACTACTAGAGGCTTAGGTGATTTGAAAAGGTGTGTGATTAATTGGTTTGATCATTTAGCAATATAAAGAGGTTGATTGACAAATATTGTCAAAGAAAAAAATATAGCTAAGTGATAAAAAAGAGCCAAGATAGTCAACTCAAAAATAAAAAATAGGGCAAGGAAAGGAGCCAAACGGTTTAGGGTTTAAGGAATTTAGAGAAACCCAAGGATGTGATACTAAAACCCTAGAAATCTATAGACACCAAGACACAATTCACATAGAATCTTTCAGATCAGTTATCATCAATGAAAAGTGTAAGGGGTGAGGCACAAAATGACTATATTTTCACAACTTTCATGAGATGTTTCCTTGCTTAAAATAATAATAAGTATCCTTAAGCAATCTATTGGGAATAAGAGTAACAAGCGAGATCCAAAATTGATCTCTAAAACTAATACTTAAGAGGTATAGTTATGGGATGTTTTACAAATAGGGGACTAAGATGAGCTCTGCAAAATGACCTTCGAGATTTTAAAAACTAACTCTTTTTGTGTTAACATGAGGGGAGAAAAAAGGGAAAAGGAAAGAAAATAATGCATAAACAAGCTATTCTAAGGCAATGTGCCAATATTTTACAACATTTCAAACTTGATAAAGCATAATAATGAAACATAGAAAAATAGGTTAAGGGGGCGAACACCAAAAAATTGAGGTTCACCAATCAATGATAACAAGGGGGTTATGATGAAACTATTTCTCAATATTTCATTGGAAAATGAGATCCCCACAAAGAATCGACTAACAAACCTTAGGTTAATCAACTCAATGTGAGAATCTACAAGTTTCCTTATGCTTGAAGTTCAAGGGTCAAGATGAAATAACACATTGGGAGAAAAACTAAAACTAGTAAATTAACTCCAAAATGCAATCTAACACTTGAAATAACAATGTTAAACTCAATATTAGTAGAACCAAAAAATGAATTGTAGATTTGATTAGGGAAAAAATATGTTTACCAGTCACCAAAAGGTAGTTTCTAAAGGTTGACTGGGACTCATTCATCCATTAGAAAATGGGTCTTTTTTCAAGATTTTTCTGCATCTTTTGGGAGCCTTTGATGTTGATTTGTAGCTTCTGATTTGTCTAGATTTTAGTTTTAGAAAGTCAAAAATTAGATATGTAGGTTAGATTCCATGATTTGACAAAAACTTTGACAGCTTTTCCAATCTTGCACTTCAAAAGGTCTTCAATCCTTCTTCAACCTAAATCTACAATTAGACACACAAGAGGGAAATTTTTTAATTTTTGGATGAATTGGGGTTTTCCTTGGTAAAAGCCCATTTTGGTAATAAAACCTTGAATTGAAATGATTCATGAAAGAGTGAATGAAGAATGAACAAAGCTATGTTACCACTCAAAAAACCCTTGTATAAACCTTGATAATGGAGATCTTATAAGGTCTACAACTTGCATGAAATGGTTGAATTCAATGTGGATCTTGACACTTTGAATAATTCTTTGAGTGCTTGACTTGATCTTGATACCTACATCACAATGCTAGCTCCAAAAACATGCATGATGCAAGAATACTTTGACATGATGATTAGATCTTGAATGTTGCAATAAATCTCTAATATATCTACTCTTGAATTCCCTTGATTTCTCTTGAAATTCTTGAAGAATGCTCATAAAAATATCTTGTAAATATCATAAAAGTTCTAGGTGAAACTTAGTGAAATAACCTTGCATTTATAGGTATGTATTCTTAATTTCTTGAAATTCAAATATCACAAGCCGACATTGATATATGAATTTACAGATGTTAAAATACCACCAAAAACATAATTTAAATCTAGGTCCAAAAGTCTAGGGAGGACCCATTCACCCATAGAAAAATGGGTCCCATGTTCCTATTCTCGGAACACACATTGCTCAAGGTAAAGTGTTATGTATTGGCATTAATTATTGTTTGATTTCTCCTTAGGAAAATGTAATTTAGTAGACATGTAAATAAATAAAAGGTCTTATTAAGGCCTAATAAAGCTCAATTTAATTAAGGGGGCCCAAAAAAGTGTGAAAATGTAAAGGGATACATTTATCAACACTAAATTAATGCATTATTAAGTCCTTTTTAATTAGAAGGCCCCAAACAAGTGTGAAAATGTAAAGGGATACATTTTTCTACACTACATTTAGCGTCACTTTAGTGAGAGGATGACCCCACATCAAACTCACACTAAAGCATAATAGAGGAGTACATATGAATCTTGGAGGATTTGGCACCAGATGCAACTCATGTGGCATGAGTTTTTCTTTGTAGGGGTGTATGGTGCTGGAGTAGCAACACCTTATTGTAAAAAATAATTGATTTCTTAAGGGCTTGATAGGTGGATAGTGGGTTACTAAGGGTTTTTTGTGTTTAATTATGTTAAATAAGGTCCAAAGAACCATATGCTATGTAATGGGGGGTTTTTGAATCAATTATGTCCTAAGTGTTAATTAGAAATTTCAAATAGATGTAAAGTTGTTAAACAAGGTTCTCAAAATGCAGTTTAGGGGATATTAAGAGTCTTAGATTTTAAAAATAATTTGGGAACGTTTGAAAGGTAGTTTTGAATTGAAAATGTATAAAAAGGCCTCATAAGGCTTGAGTTGAGGTTGTTGAACACATTTTGAAAGAATTCCAAGTGATTTCCAAATGTTCTCAAGCAAATTTCTTGAGTTTTTCGATATTTTCTTGTTGTGTACAGGTCCGTAGTAGTCCTCATTGATCTGAAACTTGTGGTATAATGTGTTGATATGCATTATCTTGTAAATCCAATCATTTTAAGGGTCCTAAATCAATTTTTGTGAAAGAAATCTCCATTTTTCTTGGAACTGTCTATGTAACTAGCCAGGGTCTGATTTGAGGTTTTAAATGATGAACTAGCCATTCCCCCTACTATGAGATCTATTACCCATAGGAATGGCATGAATCATGTTAATAAATGTGTGTAAATATATTAGGAGTTAAAATAAGATAGATTGGTGATACAGTAATTAATTAATGTTTTGAAGCCCAGTATTGTGGAAATACAGTAAAGCCCTAGTTTCATGCATGTAGATGGAGGGTTTAGCAGATAAACATGTTAAACGCTTGAAATATGAAAGGTGATTAAGGGATATATGTGGTTTTGAGTCACAATTTGACTCTATCAAAAGGATTTGAGTGGTTTTCAAGTTAAATAAAGGGAGTTCCTTTGTTAAATAGGGCTAATTCTAGTAAGCCATTTTACATGACAAGTTTAATGTTTCTTAATGATGGCACAAAGAAATCAATTGAGATGTTTTTGGGAAATGTCTTGGGATCTGTTGACAGTCTAAATTGGTATTTTTTTGGCCTTGTTATTGCCTTCCCAAAAACAAAGGTCCATTTGTTGAATGTGCAAGGCTAGAAGCCCATGGGTGTTGTCTAGGGATAGTTTGAGTGAATTGTGTTTTGAAAGTTGTTTCCTTGTGTGAATTGGACCAAATTGAGTTGGATACTATGTTTTTCCACATTGTTGTGCATCAAATTGGTGTCAAAGCACATGGACAAGATTCCTTGTGGTTGGCTTTTGTAGGTTTGAAGAAGAAGGTGAAAAGAAAAGGTTGAAAGAATGCCTCTAAAAGGTGTTGGTCTTGCAAGGGAGTTGCAAGGTTTGAAAGAGAAGAATGCTAAGCTTCTAGAATCTCATACTATAGTTTTGACAAGTATTGCTACCTTGGAGACAAGGAAAAGGAGAGAAGTGAATGAAGAGAGTGAAACAAAAGAGGAAGATGAATACTATGAAGATGTTGAAGAAGAACTAGATCCTAAAGACCAGAGGATGGTGAAGATGCTCAAAGAAGTGAAAGGTGAATCAATAAAGGTAAATGTTGATCTTCTTGTTTATGGTGTTAATTTAAATGAAGAGGAATTACTTGATTGGATTGCTGCTATAGATAATTACTTTGAAAGTGAAGAAATTTCATAAGAACAGATGGTAAAGGTGGAAAAAACAAAGCTAAAAGGACACACTCTTCTATGGTAGGACTATGAACAAGAAAAAAGGAGAAAACAAGGAAAATCAAGGATTACTTCATGGGAAAAGATGGCGCAAAACTAAAAGGTAACTTTATTCCAAAGGACTATTAGGTTCAATTGTATAAGAAGTTGCAAGGATTGAAATAAAAAGATCTAGATGTCAAGTCTTACACTGATGAAATTTACAAAGTAAGCATAAGGTCTAGAAGGGATGAGGATGAGGCTAAAAAGGTGGCTAAATATCTAGGTGGTTTGAGGTTTAATATTCAAGATGAAATTGTTGTTGCTAACCCCAAATATATGGAAGAATGTTTTCAATTAGCAATTAGGGTGGAGGAAAAGCTTAAGAGGAGACAAGAGAAATCAATAAGAGGATGAGGTGGTACTGGTGCAAGAGGAAGAGGATTAATTTCTACACCAAAGCAGTCATTGGAAGAACAAGGAGTAAATAAGGGTAAGGAACAAGGTATTGATGTTAGAGGTGGTTTTAGAGGTAGAGGAAGGTTTAGTGGTGGAACAGATTCTAATGTTTTTACAGGGAGATTTTATACTTGCAATGAATTTGGTCATCCTTCATGGAAGTGTCCTAAGAGGGTTGGTAGTTCATCAAGTAGTGAAAAGAGGATTGATAGGAGAGCACAATTGGTTCAGGAAGAGGAGTGTGAAAACAATTATTCTACAAGTAGGAGGGTTGATCTTGAAATAGGGGAAATATTGATAATGAGAAAGACAATGTTGAAGGTAGCAAAAGAGGTAGAAACTTTATAAAGGAAGAGTCTTTTCAAAACTAATTGTACGTGCAAGGATAAGGTATGTAAGATTGTAATTGATTTTGGATCAACTGAAATGATGGTGTCTAGTGTGATGGTGAGTAAGTTGAATTTGAAAAAAATTCCTCATGAACTGCCCTATAAAGTGTTATGGTTAAGTGATGAACAATCTTTGTTAGTGAAAGAAAGAAAAATTATTGATTTCTAGATTGGTGGTTATGGTGATAGTGTTGTTTGTGATATCCTACCTATGGATTGTTGTCACCTACTCCTAGGAATACCTTAGCAATATGATAGGCATGCCATGTATGATGGTAGAGAGAATACCTACACCATAGTGAAAGATGGTTGTTCTTTTATGTTAACTCCACTTGTAGAAGATGTAAAGGGTAAATCAAAGGTAATTATGTGTGGGAGAAAGGAACCTATAAATGTTGAGAAAGAAATAAAAAATTATGATGATACAATTAGTCCTAAGACTGAGGAAGCAATGACAGTAGGTAAGAAGATTGGAATAGATCTGTAGGGTGAAAGAACATTGAATTGGAATATCAATATCATGATAGGGTCCATTGTATGTCCATTAGTTGGGAATAATTTTGTAAAGTGTGAAGGTTCTTCAGGTAAAAAAGTGAATAAATCTGATAGTATAGTGAGTACAATAAATGGTAAGGATAGTAAAATGGTGATAGGTGTTGGCAAAACAAAAAGTTAGATATTAGAAATGCCGAGACAAAGTATACAAGAAGTTAAGGGTAGATGCAAGGATGAAATTGAACCAAAGAAGAAAAAAACTCAAGATGCTACTAACCATTGTTTTTGTGCAGGTGTAAGTGCAGGGAAGCAAGCAAGTTTCGAACAAAGAATGGGAAGAGGGCATACATCAAGTGTGATGGAAGAGAGGAAGACAAATACATGTGTGAACAATGAAAGGATGATCATGAGATCACAAGGCATGGATCAATGGAGAGTATTTTCATAATAGAGGAGTACATTTGAAGCTTGGAGGAGTTGGCACCAGATGCAACTCATGTGGCATGATTTTTTCTCTATAGGGTTGTATGGTGCAGGAACACCTACACCTTACTGTAAAAAAAATTGATTTCTTAATGGATTGATAGGTGGAAAATGGCCTTAGTAAGGGTTTTTTGTGTTTAATTATGTTAAATAAGGTCTAAAGGATCATATTCTATGTAATGGGGGGTTTTTGATTCAATTATGTCCTAGGTGTCAATTTGAAATTTCAAATAGAAGTAAAGTTGTTAAACAAGGTTGTCAAAATGCAGTTTAGAGGATATTAAGAGCCTTAGAGTTTATAAAGTAGTTGGGAATATTTGAAAGGTAGTTTTGAATTGAAAATGTATAAAAAGGACTCATAAGGCTCAAGTTGAGGTTGTTGAACACATTTTGAAAGAATTACAAGTGATTTCCAAACATTCTCAAACAAATTTCTTGAGTTTTCTGATCTTTTCTTGCTATGTACGGGTCTGTGTTGGTCCTCATTGATCTTAAAATTGTGGTATAATGTGTTGATATGTATTATCTTGTAAATCCAATCATTTTTAGGGTCCTAAATCAATTTTTGTGAAGGAAATATCCATTTTTCTTAACACTACCTATGTAACCAACAAGGGTCTAATTTGAGGTATTAAATGATGAACTAGCCATTCCTCCTACTATGTAATCTGTTACTTATAGGAATGGTAGGAATCATGTTAGGAAAGGTGTCTAAATAGGTTAGGAATCAAAATAAGACAGTTTGGTGATTGGGAAATGGTGCTCTAGGGCTGGGCAGAGTAGTTTTTATGTGAAAATGAAGGTTTCAAGTAGAGTTTTTGTGAGCCATGGATGGAATTGAGTTACTAATGGTGTAGAAGGTTTGTACATACCCTATTGTAGGTGTTTTATGCTTTAGTTTATGTTTTGAAGCTTGATATTGTGAAAATATAGTAAAACCCTAGTTTCTTGCATGTAGATGGATGGTTTAGTGGATCAGCATGTTAGAGGCTTTAAATCTAAAAGGTGATTAAGGAATCTATGGTTTTGAGTCACAATTTGAATTTTTCAAAAGGATTTGATTGGTTTTTAAGTGAAATAAAGGGAGTTCCTTTGTTAAATAGGGCTAATTCTAGTAGCCTTTTTGTAGGATAGTTTAATGTTTCTTAATGATGGCACAAAGAAACCAGTTGAGATTATTTTGGGAAATGTCTTGGGATCTGTTGAGAGTCTAAATTGGTGTTTTTTTCCCTTGGTATGGTCTTCTTCAAAATATAGGTCCATTTGTTGAATGTGGAAGGCTACAAGCCCATTGGTGTTGTCTAGGGACAGTTTGAGTGAATTGTGTTTTGGAAGTTGTTTCCTTGTGTCAATTGGATCAAATTGAGTTGGATATTGTGTTTCTCTACCTTGTTCTACATCACATAATCTCAACACCTAATATTTCATTATTTCTTCCACTTTACTTAGGAATATCATAAATTTATCTAGCTTCTAAATCAATTTTCTTAGGTAATTTTCTTTTCTTTGAGGAAATGCTACTTTAAACATCATTTCAAAGAGCAAAAACATATAGACACTAAAACAATTATTCTTTCATCAATGATTATTTTATCATTTTTAATATTCATCATCAACTTTTTATTATTTATTATCACCCATTATCCTTTACAATTATTTAATTAGTAATTATTATTTAATTAAAGTGATCTATAATTATGTATTAAAGTAATTAATTAAATATAATCATTTATTCACCTATTATCCATCAATAAATTCAATATTGTTGAAAGAACACCAATACACTAAGAGGGGGGTGAATCATTGTATACAAATTTTTACAAAGGTAATACATCATATATGATTTAAGATTCCATAAAAAATAACACACAAAGAAGATACCAAATATACGTGGAAAACTCTAAAAGGGAAAAATCACGGTGAGAAAAGTTGCTAGTTTACTGCTCAAATCTAACCTCACAATCAAAGATATTACATATATTTTGTAAGCACCCACTTATAGGTACAGTGACACCCAAGACAATGTTTTGAGTCACCAACCTCTAGGTACACTTGATCCGGAGGATCTTTGCCAAAAATTGAAGTTTCTCATTTTTCCTCAGAAATGGCATCATTAGAAAGTGGCTGAAATTCTAACTCCAACGCAACTCGAACGAGGTCAAATGAAGCTACAGAGCCCAAGATATGCTCAGTCAAACCTTGGTCAACCTTGTAGCTAGGTCAGAGAAAAAAAGGGTCAAAAATTGACATCGTCAAAAGTGGTCAAAGTTAGTACCATCACAAAGAGCTCATTGCAAGATTTCCAACAACATTTATTTCACAAAAAAAAGAGTCAGTTTGCATGAAATATGAACAATCAAAGTTCAGTTGACTTTGTTGATGTAAGCATGGTATAGTCAGAACACAGTTAGTAGTATCAGCCAATCACAAGTTGAAACGTGTTGTTAGAAAGTGAGAGAAAAAAGGCCATGTGAGACATCTTTGGGTGTGACATGGTGGGCCACATCATCGACACGTCAATGGGCCATCAACATTGTTATCGAATGATTCTCGACCACCTGGTGCATGCTTCTTTACCATCAGGTTGTAAAGCAATTTATATTTATTAGTAAAAGGAAGAATGGCCCAGGTGGGGCTCGAAACAACCCACCTACCTTCTATGAAGTCAGCTCTCTACCAGTGGACCGTACATTGTGTGCCTAACAAATATGGGATGGTCATTTATTTTGTTGTGCTTTAAGTTAGAAATTGGTTTTAAAACTGATGGCATGGGGCTCAACCACAATTTCCATCGATGCACCAACAAATGGTGCTTAATATTAGATCAAGGCCATTCGGTTTTGTTGTAATGCAAAAACCGAATACCCCTAAAAATAAATAAAACAATCAAACTTCTAAAACCTTATAAGGATTAAAATAGAAATCCCTTGTAACAAAAAAAGCCCGAAAAGAATAAATTTAAGGGCTTAAATAAATTGTAGGGGTTAATTAGGATTATTAATAATCCTAATATATAAATAAGGGAGATTATTAAATAATTTTATGTAAAAATGGAGAGATAAGGTGGATTTTGTAAATCAATTGGTTATTAGCCCAATTGAGTAAATTTTTTGTATAAAAAGGGGGGGTTAGAGGCTTAGGGGGTTCATCCAGATTATTCATAATTATTTAGGTGTTGGAGACTTAGAGCATTTTGGAGAGATAATTTTGTTGTTCTTGTACGTCAGGAGAATACTGAAATTTCATCGTGCTTGAAGGGAAGAGCTTGCAAATTGATGTAATGCTGAATTTTTGAAGATTTCAATTGGATTGATCTACTCTTTGGAGAGGGACTCGGAGACGTAGTCATTTTTACAACAAACTCAATTATCAATTTGTTTGCATTCTCTATCTCTTGTCTCATTTTGAATTCTAATTATGTTCATTTAATTATGTGTTGTTGACTCCATTTTAGTAATTTGGAGTTTTGAAATTGTAATCTATATGCATTCTTAAAGCAATCGTCTTGGATCCTAAAACAAACCAAATTGGTATTAGAGTTGTGTTTTGACTAGTAGTGCAAATTCAAATGCTTACATGCTCCCAACTTCAACAAGGAAAAGGAAAACTTGAAGAGTATACTCCAAAGATTGGAAGGCGAAGAG
Source organism: Sequoia sempervirens (assembly GCA_007258455.2). Taxonomy (NCBI): domain Eukaryota; kingdom Viridiplantae; phylum Streptophyta; class Pinopsida; order Cupressales; family Cupressaceae; genus Sequoia; species Sequoia sempervirens. The sequence goes on along the minus strand of VDFB02075321.1, from coordinate 91,189,812 downwards.
CTCATTCACGAACATAGATGGCAGATCCAAACAATGGACAAAATTCAGAGCTTGGTGAGAAGGAATTTTAGAAGGATTTCCTCAACATGAAGTCCATGGTCGAAGTCTTATTCCAGGAGAGGAAAGAAAGGATGCAGAGACATGAAGCTCGTGCAGGCAAAGGAAAGAAATTAGGAGATGATCTTGATCCTCCGAAGACACCTCCCTCTTCTCCTTTTTCTCCCTCTTCTCCCTCTTCTCCCTCTTCTCCTTCTTCTACTCATTATATGCCTTTTAATCCTTTTAAGGGTACACATAAGCCAAAAATTATGTTGGATGTAAAATTTGACTTACCAAAGTATTGTGGTGAATTAAATGTTGAAAAACTAGATGACTGGATTCAACAGGTTGAAGTCTATTGTAGAGTCCAAAACCTCGTAGATGATGCTGATAGGATCTAGCTTGCTACTCTTCAGTTAGGGGGTACAACTCTAACTTGGTGGGAGAGTACCTAGACTAGGGAAGAAATCTCCCAACATGGTAAAGTCAACTTGTCTTGTACAAAATTTGTAAGTGCTCTTAAAAAGAAATTCTATCCCTTAGGCTACATGCAACAGTTAATGATGAACTGGTAGATGTTTAGGCAAGGGAAAGGTCAGTCTGTTCAGGAGTACACTCATGAATTTCATAAAAGGGCTATTGCATTAGATGTTCCTTTGTACACCTAGGATACTTTGTTGAAGTACATAGGAGGTCTTCATTCCTACCTTAGAAATTCAATTTTGGTTTTGAATCCCAATAACCTTGACAAAGTTTGTGTCCAAGATACCCACTTAGAGTCTAGAGGTAAGGGATCATTCATTGATAAGTTTGATAAAGAACCATCTAAGTCTAAGGGAAAGTCTAAGGGTAAAGATAAGGAAAAAGATAATGGTAAAGGAAAGAAGATAGCTATGGTGAAGAAAGAGGGTGAAAAACCCACATGCTCACACTATAAGAAAGAGGGGCATGATGAATTGAGGTGTTCAAAATTGCATCCAGAGGCAAGGCCAAAAATATTTGGAGGCAATAAAGGAAAACAAAAGACTACTTCTGCTCTCGTTCAACAGGATCTTTGATCTGATTATGGAGATGAGACAAAGATCATTACTGTTGGGATCCAAGGTAAAGGGAAAGGTATAAATCCTTCTTCTGATGCAAGAATTTTTAATGAAAATACAAGTAATGCAAGTAGAGTATCCACTCCTAAATTTGATTATAAAAAATGGAATGGACTATTTCACATTCGTGTGGTAACTAAACACACAAAGATTGATACACTATTTTATTCTATCTCTCAACTCAACTTGATTTTTGAAGAGATTGTTAAGAAATTGAATCTAACTACTACTCCTTATCCTAAGCCCTATCCACTTGGATGGGTATGTAATGATGCACAATTGCAAGTGACAAAATAGTGCAAATTTCATTTTCCCATCATTGCTAATTTCATTGATGAAGTAGAAGTAGATGTTGTACCTCTGGATATTTGTGGACTTGTGTTAGGGAGTCCTTATCTATATGATAGAAAGGAAATATTTTACACAGGAGAGAACAATCTTATCATCTTTTTAAAGATGGGGTAGAATATATTGTACGTGCACACAAGGTCAAGACTAATCTCACGCTAGTTAATGTTGGTCAAATGAAAAGATTAGTCAACTCCAGTAAGAACTTTGTGTTAATGCTTGTAAAATCTAAAGAAGAAGATAAATCTGAGGCATTTAAGGTGTGTGACTCAAAACATAAAGTTGAAATGGTAAAAAATATTTCTACTTACGATGAATTGTTTCAAGAACCAAAGGGGTTGCCACCCAAGAGGGAAATACAACATGAAATCTAGTTGCAGTAGGATGTGCCATTGCCTACTATCATCATGCATCATTTGTCTATTATGCAGAATGAAGAAATCAAGAAACAAGTTTAGGAGTTAGTGGAGAAAGGAGTCATCCATCCTAGTACATCTCCTTGTGGTTCTCCAATTGTGTTGGTTCCAAAGAAAGATGGATCTTGGAGAATGTGTATTGACTACCATGCCCTAAACAAGATAACGATAAAAAACAAGTATCCTCTTCCAAGAATTGATGATTTAATTGATTAGTTAAAACATGTAGTTTACTTCACTAAATTAGATTTGTGAAGTGGTTATTATCAAATTAGAATTGTAGAAGATGACATTTGGAAAACTACTTTCAAGACAAAATAGGGACTTTATGAATGGTTGGTTATGCCCTTCAGGATTTTTAATGCACCTACCACGTTCATGAGAGTCATGAACGATGTCTTTTGTCCTTTCATTGATGATTTTGTAATTGTCTATCTAGATGATATTCTTATATTTAGCAAGTCTTGGGATGATCATGTAAGTCATGCAAAGAAATTTTTTGATGTTTTGAGAAAAGAAAAACTCTATGTAAAGATGTCTAAGTGTGAATTTGATAAGACATCTCTAGTGTACTTAGGCTATGTCATAGGGAATGGTCAATTGAAAGTAGACCCTACAAAGGTCAAAGCTATTGTAAACTAGCCTAAGCCAAGTACTATAATAGAAGTCAAAAGTTTATTAGGTGTAGTCCAGTACTGGAGAAAGTTCATTGCAAACTTCTCCTACATTGCATCACCATTGCATGCATTGAAAATTATGAAGACAACTTTTCAGTGCGGAGGTCCACAGTAGAAGGCCTTCAACACTTTGAAGGAAAAGTTAAGCGCTGCACTAGTTTTGGATTTACTAGATCTACATCAGCCATTTGAGATCGAGGCTGATACAAGTGGGTTTTCCATGGGAGTTGTTTTTATGCAAGAAGGTAAACCAATTTTCTATCACTCTAAGACTTTTTCAGGTGCAGTTATTAACTATCCTACTTATGATAAGGAACTTTATGCATTAGTTCAGAGTGTTAAGAAATGTAAACATAACATAATGGGGAAAGAAACTATAATCCACACTGATCACCAGCCACTACAATACTTGCACTCATAGTCTAAACTGCAGTAAAGTAGGCATTTCAGATGGATGGGATTTTTACAATAGTTTCACTTGGTAATTAAGTACAAGAAAGGTACCCATAACAAAGTATCAGATATGCTTTCTAGGCCTCCCATTATGAATGCATTACTTATCCTTAAAGGTAGTTCCATGGTGCATGAAAGCTTTCAGGAACAATATGTTAATGATGAAAACTTTAAGGATATTTATTCAGCTTTAATTGTAGGAAAATAGATAGAAGAGAAAGATTACTATGTGCAGTATAAAATTTTGTATCATTTGGGAGAGTTATGTGTTCTGAAAGATGAACAAGCACATGTAATCTGTGAAGCTCACACCTCCTTGATTGCATGACATTTTGTGGTAAGTAAGACAGTTACTCAGTTGCAGAAATATTACTACTAGCCTAAAATGTAAGAAACTATCACCAAATACATTAAGGGTTGTATTATGTGTGAAATTAGTAAACCAAGTAACAAAAAACTAGGGTTGTACACACCATTACCTGTACCATCCCATCCATGGGCACGTGTTTCAATGGACTTTGTCGGGGGGTTACCTATGTCTAGGAAGGGACATGATTACTTGTTTGTAGTAGTTGATCGGTTCAACAAGATGTGTATCTTAATACCATGTAAAAAGAAAGTCGCTGCAAAACTAATAGCTCAAATGTACTTCTAATTTGTATGGGTTCATTTTGGGTTACCTACTTCTATTGTATCGGATCGAGATTCTCGATTCCTAGGGGAATTTTGGTCAACTTTGTGGGGACTCCTGGACACCAGACTGAAGAATAGTACATCCTTCCATCTGCAAACCTACAGAAAGATGAGGTAGTAAACAAGACAGTTGTGCATCTACTTAGAGGTTATGCAGCAAGCATCAAAAGTTGTGGGATGAGAGTCTTCATTATGTGCAACATGCTTACAACCATGCGGCACACTCTTCTACAAAGAGGTCTCCCTTTGAGACTTGCTTCAGTCATGTGCCTAAGACTCCGATGGATTTTGATTTTTAGAAAGATGATGTTGAAGATGGATGCTATGATTTAGAGAAATCTTTGAAGTTCATCTAAAAATTCCAAGCCATCCATTAGGCAATGGAAGCACAATTGGAAAAGAGTCAAGCGAAATACAAGTCTCAACATGATAAACATTGCATTGATCATCATTTTCAAGTTGGTGACCATGTTTGGTTACATATGAGCAAGGAAAGAATGCAAGGAGAAGGAAGGAAGCTCAAGACAATTCGGTATGGTCCCTTTGAGATCTTGGAAAAGATAGGAACTAATGCCTTCTACCTCAATCTTCCTCCATACATGTAGATCTATTCAGTTGTAAATGTTGAGAACTTGAAATTGTAGGAACCTCCAATGATATTGGATGAGGAGATTGACATTCAGGTTACATCATTTGATGATCTTTCACCAGAGTACATGTCAAAGTTGCCTAAAGATGTCATCCTAGACAAGAAAACCAAGACTTCACGAAGAGGATTAGTTGAGTACCTCAGAGTGGGACTTAAGGGGATGAATCGAAGCAAGGAAAAATGGATGGAGATTGGTAAGGTGAGGGAAATTTACCCTCACTTACTTTTTGAGTAACTAGATTTTGGAGGTCCAAAAGCTCTCTAGTGGGGGAGGACTGATCCAGAGGATCTTTGCCAAAAATTGAAGTTTCTCATTTTTCTTAAAAAATGGAATCATCATAAAGTGGCCAAAATTCTGACTCCAACGCAACTCGAACGAGGTCAAACGGAGCTACGGAGTCCAAAATATGCTCAGTCAAACCTTGGTCAACCTTGGAGCTAGGTCAGAGAAAAAAAGGGTAAAAAATTGATGTTTTCAAAAGTGTTCAAAGTTAGAACCATAATGAAGAGCTCATCGCAAGCTTTTCAATGATTTTTGTTTCATGGAAAACAAAGTCCGTTTGCACGAGATATGAACAGTCAAAGTTGAGTTGACTTTGCTGATGTAAGCATGGACAGTCAACACACAGTCAATAGTATCAGCCAATCACAAGTTGACACATGTTATCAGCAAGCAAGAGAAAACAAATGCCATGTGGCACATCTTTGGGTGACACATGGCGGGCCACATCATTGCCACATCAACGAGCATGTCGACATTGTTATCGAATGATTGTCCACCACGTGGTGCATGCTTCGTCACCATCTAGTTGTAAAGCGGTTTATATTTATTGGTAAAAGGAAGAATAGCCCAGGTGGGGCTCAAAAAACAAACCTACCTCCTGCAAAGTTGCCTCTCTACCAATGGACCACGCATTGCACACCTAACAGATATGGGATGGTTGTTTATTTTGTTGTGCTTTAAGTTAAAAAATGGTTTTAAAGTGAACGACATGGGGTGTGACCCCTCAACCACCCGATAGTTAAAAGAACTTTCCACCATTGCACTAAAAAATGGTGCTTAATATTACATCAAGGCAAATCAGTTTTGTTGTAATGTAAAAACTGAATAACCCTAAAAATAAATAAATCCCTCTAAAAAAATAAAACAATCAAACTTCTAAAACCTTATAAAGATTAAAATAGAAATCCCTTGTAACAACAAAAGCCCGAAAAGAATAAATTGAAGGGCTTAAATAAATTTTAGGGGTTAATTAGGATTATTAATAATCCTAATATATAAATAAGGGAGATTATTAAAGATTTTTATGCAAAAATGAAGAGATAAGGTGGATTTTGTAAATCAATTAGTTATTAGCCCAATTGAGTTATTTTTTTGTGTAAAAAGGGGGGGTTTAGAGGCTTAGGGGGTTCATCTAGATTATTCAAAATTATTCAAGAGTTGGATACTTAGAGCATTTTGGAGAGATAATTTTGTTGTTCCTGTACATCGAAAGAATGCTAGAATTTGGTTGTGCTTGAAGGGAAGAGCTGCAAATTCATGTAAAGCTGAATTTTTGAAGGTTTAAATTAGCTCGGTCTACTATTTGGAGAGTGACCTGGAGATGTAGTCATTCTTATGACGAACTATGTTATCAATTTGTTTGTATTCTCTATCTCTTGTCTCATTATGAATTCAGATTTTGTTCATTTAATTATGTGTTGTTGATTCCATTTTAGTAATTTGGAGTTTTGAAATTGTAATCAATATGCATTCTTAAAGAAATCATCTTAGATCCTAAAATAGACCACTACTACACACCTAAGACAATGTTTTGAGGCACCAACCCCTTGGTATATTTCACACCTAATTGAGCACCAAATAAATATTTATAAGGCACCAACCTCTACAATATTATAAGTTTATATATGCAAATACTAGTTCTTCTTAAACCTAAGAATGCACCTTTTTATTTCACTAATCCGCACTACTTCATCTGCTCTTCACTTTTCTCTATTCACACATCCCTATCACATCACATTGATAGTTTTTCGTATATCACCATATACTCTTTCACTAACTTGAAAAAAAATTGATATATAAATCTTTGTGTATTTGAATAATACTTTATTAATATCTCCACAATCCACAAGCAATGGTCATAATATATTTTAAGAAAAAACTCACGCAACCACACTTACATTGATAGTAACTATTTCCATAGTTACAAAAACCCTAACTAAATCATGCAAGCCTTTAAAATTATTGTATTTATGATTTGTTAGAAAAATATTTAAATTGGCTTCCATTTTGTAACTTTCTATCAAATTTTGACTTCTAAAAATAACCGTTTTCTCACTTTGAATATTGAAAATCAATCTTTTCTTTATCACCAAGCATATACATGTGTCACCATTGTGTTCATCACTTTATTCACAAATGTGTTCTCATTTCAAGTTTTGGCCATTGGCCTTACCCTTTACCTTCTACCATCCTCTAAAATGCCTTCACATTTTAGGTTTTGACCACTAGCCTTACCCTTTACTTTTTACCATCCTTTATCTTAAGCCACAAACCATTCCTTTAATCTCCAAAATTCTAATTTCTTCCTTTGAGATATCAAGGTGTATAGGAGTGAATTTTCACCCCATGTGTAAATTCCCCCTTTTTCCTTCTCCACTTTAGAAAACTAAGTTCGAAGGCTTAATTCCACCTAAGCCCACTGCGAGGATCCCACTTGGCACCTATTTTGAGTATCAATGGAGGCATTTTTTTCAAGGATGGTCATGTGGAATACAAACGTCCATGCAGCGCACTTACGTTCCTGGCAGATTCTTGCAGTTGAACTTGTGGAAGCATTACACTTCTCATTGGGAGTCAAGTTGTAACACTCCCTTTGGCCAACTGACCAAAATATGGTTGTTTCTTTCATTCCTTCTTCAAATTCACCCTTCAACATGCATTCTAACTTCTTCTAAGCTACTACACACTTCAAGCATCTATTCTCACACTCTTGCATCCACTTTTCAAGCTCTCAAGCAACATACAAGCTCTCCATTGTAGCAAACAGAACACTTTATCACTTTGGTAGAACAAGTTGGGAATGAAACTCCATTGCAGTAGAGGATCGAGTACTCTCATTTTCTCCCCCAAGCAACCTTGAACACTCTTGGTGGAGGTGGTAAGCTTCCCTTTCTTTCCTTCTATCACTTGGTTGAGTTAGCACTTTACTTTTTTGCAGTGCTTTTGTGCATTTCACTACATTACTTTCTTTATCTCATTTCCTTGGCTATCCATGGAGGTGGAAACACCTAAATGGGGGTCTGATTGAGGCAAACCCCTATACAACCACCCAACATTTTCCTCTCTTTCTATGTGTAGGAGTATGCACTTTCGAGGAGCCAGCTAGAAACTGAATTTCTTTGTGAGATCATTCTTTCCCTTTTCACTCTTGTATTTTTTCTTTATAATATTAAAGAATACCTTATTTACTTATTCATGTCATTATGGCATTTTAGTTAGTTAGCTGGGCTGTTAGCTAGTTTTTCTAGGTTTGACCTTGCCTTCACTATTGTCTAGTCATACAGATGCCAACACACTTTAGAGACTCCAACACACCGCATTGTTGTCCAGATACCATGCTTTTGTCCTAGGGTAGAGGGCTTCCTGAGGCATAGTTTTGGACCTAAAAATCAGCTTGCCTAGCCCCACTTTGAAATTTGAGATTGTAGAGTGGTTGTAGGATTTTATAGTCCTCATTATTCTCATCCTCATACACTAAACTTCCCATTTAGTTGAGGTAAGTTAGGGAATCCTCTTGTGTCTTGTCCCTCCATGACCTAGGGCCTTGCATGTGGTGGTTCTCCTACCTTACATTTTGGTGAACCTGACATGAACCATTTTGGTTCCATTTTTGCAATACTAAAAGTTCCTTTCCTCATACTCTAGGAGTGTTGTAGGTGCTAGTGTTGTAAGGTTTCTTACGACCCCTAGTTGGCATAGTTAGAAGGTTCCAAAGGTATTGCATGATGAAACCTTAGTTGGGTCACTATCTTATTCCTTTACCTTTAGAGACTCTATGGAAGTATTGTTTGGTGTGCATTATGGCCTCCTTCATGCATCAATATATCCCCTTTGTACAGCCTATGGACAGTGGTACTAGTATAATCTTTACTTCACAAGACCTGCCGATGGGTTTCAACAAAGAACCATCTCCTCTTTATATTCCCAAGTGGATCAATGGGAACATTGTATCAGGTGTTCTTGTTGATCCAGAATCACAAGTAAATATAATCATTGAGGATATTATGTTGATCAAATTTTTACATAAAGATGGGTATGATGCACCCATGAGTACTATCCACACACATGATGGGATTTTCGTGCCCCCTTTAGGTAGTATTGTCCTATTGGTCCTAGTGTGACCCAAATCTATGAATCTCTTGTTTGACATCATCCCTAGGTCTGAGCTCTTTAGGGTGAAATTGGGTATCCCTTGGTTGGTAGTGATGAATGTGGTACCCTTCATGATGCATAAATGTCTAAATTTTATCCATGAAGGTTTTGTACATGTGATCCACGACTCTAGTTATAGACAACCAATTGCACATGGTAGCTACTCCTTAGACTACTCTTGGCACATGCCTATTGGTCCTCTCCTACCTAGGATGGACCTTTTGCACCAAACTTATCAGCGCTATAAGAAAGGGTATCTAAGGCCAAAATTTAGATAACCTCCTTCACCTTATGCTATTACACATAGGGCTTGCTTAAAGGCTGAAAACAATGCCACTAAGGCTCGAAAGAAGGAAGAAGAGAAGTGGTCCCATGATCCTCCCTCTTCCTCTTCCGCTAGACAATATAACACTTCTCACTTAGTTGTGGTACCATCAGGCTATGCTCCTCATTTGTAGGAGAATCCTATGGTGCTCGCTTGGTGAAAGCCTAAGTGTCCTACATTTGAGCTTCATGTTCTACTGATGGAGCCTAGACCCATTTGGTATGATAGGAAGAAGGTTGCCCAAGGAGATTCCTCTTTGTCTTGACCTTTGTGGCCTCCTATCGGACCCACTCCCAAGGTAGCAAGCGGGAAGAAGCTCACTGCCAAGGCCCTTGAATAGACTCCTATTTTCCTACATCCCATTTCTCTTGCTCCCATTCAAGAATCCATTCCTCTACTGGAAACGGCCATAGTGGATGTTCCTATGGTTGAGCAGGAGCCTTCTACTCCTTCACAAATTTCAACCTCTAGCTACAAGAGCTAAAGAAACCACCTTTCACACAAACATAAGCGTTGGTGAAAGGATCTCCTATCTAAGCAGGTTTCCTTGCAAAGAAAGGAGGAAGAGATGACCGCCCCTGCTTCAAGGCATCCTACAGTGTCACCCTCTCCCCTCCCTTCCACTTCACTCCAATCTAGTCTTGTGCTATTTTTGGGTTCCATCATGAGTGAAAATGCACCTAACCCCAAGGGGGTATAGGTGTTCATCACTCCTTTGGTGGAGCCACCTTTGCTAATGTCTGTTCTAGATATTCAACCTTTTCCAAACCCTGTGGATATGGTTAATACCTCGGTTATATCTATTGCAGTGCTTTCCTCCTCTTCCACCACACCTCTAGCTTCATCTATGGGGAGTTCATCTCCTTCAATGAAGAAAGAGGTGGGGAGTGGTCCTTCTGGAAATGAAGGATGTAAGAGGAGCCCACCTACTTCACAAGGTGATCTTGTGTTGACTTGTTCTACCCTAGTGATGGAACCAGTCTCGACTTCCCCTAAGTTTGTCACCATTCCTGAGTCACATGGCAAGCCTAGCGGTGAACCTTAGGCTCAACTTTCCCCATCTGTTGAAGTTACACATGAAACTCCTATGGGGTGCATGTTTAACTCTATGGATGAAGTTCCATCCTTTTCAACAATCTTTGCAAAATCACTGACCTTAACTCCACAAGAGCTCGATGGAGAGGACCTCTTGGGGCCCTCTTCCTTATCCCTTCTTGTAGGAGGGTTGGACAACCCTCCTCTTAACATCCCTCCACTGTAGGCTCATCCTCCTTCCCCCTACGATGATCTAGAGTGGGAGGAGGATGACCTCTTCACTAACCAATATTAATAGGAGGCCTCTTGTTGATCTTGTGTGTGTGTGTGTGTTTTGTGATGTGTTCCCCCATAATCGTACTATGTGTGCCTAGATAATCCATGACACTCTTGTTGGTGCTTGGATACAGGCATGCTTTTTTGTGTCATAAACTTTCTATTTTTATCATCATTCTTCCATGTTTGTGCTTGATTTTCAATAAATTTGGGATGATGCAACACATTGGGGTCTCTAAGCTTCCCTTCCATGTTGACTAATTTTATTTTTTTAACTTTTTCTTCTTGTACATTCTTCACATGGCCTACTACAGTAGGGGGTTGATGAGAGTTCATTTGTATACTATTACTATACATATATATATATATATGAGTAGTTCTGACCTCAAAATATTAGGCTACCCTTGTTCCCTTTGTTTGTGTTTTCTTTCTTTTTGCTCCCTCTTTATCTTTCTCTTCTTTGCTTGAGTCATCCCTCCTATGTGTGAAAATTTTCTTTCTTCAACATTTCAATTTTTAGAAAATGAATTTGTGGCCAACAAATCTTTTCTCAAAAATCATCCCAAACCTTTCTTTAGAATCATATTCTCAAACTTAAAAGCCTAATGGAATGTGTTTCCTTCATCATGGGTTTGTAAAGAAGGTACTTAAACCTTCCTCCGAAGTGGAAACAACTTTAATCTTCCCCTCACATGGGGGCATATTCTTCCTTTTGAATTCCTTGATGAAGGATTGATTTGAGAGAAAGAACATCTACTTCTGAACTATGTGTCCCTTGAGTGGACCCTCTCTTCATGGCCAGTTCCCAAGACCCCTTCAAAAAATTTCAAATTTTTTGACAATATTTGTAACTATCTGTTGAATTGCCTACATGGCCACTTTCTAACTCCATGGAGTCTGATATCCTTTGAGCTTCCTCCCTACAAGAGATCTTGGGGGTGGCTCCCCTGTAGGACTAAGAGCCTATAGGGTGCTTTCTTGAGTTCCCTCCATGTGAGAGATCTTGATGGTTACCTTCCCTATGGGATTGGGAGCCTATGGGATGCTTCCTTGGGTGTTCTTCATCCTTGAGTTCATGGAGAATACCTTCCCTATGGGACTAAGAGCCTATGTGGTGCTTCCTTGGGTGTTCTTCATGCTCGAGTTCATGGATAATATCTTTCCTATAGGACTGAAAACTTCTAGGGTGCTTCCTTTGGGTCTCCTCCATGCTAGAGTTTTTGGGGGGTTCCTTCCTTGTAGGACCAAGAACCTATAAGGCACTTGCTTCACGGGGTATCCTCCATGCTAGATTTTTTTGGGGACACCTTCCTTACATGACTGAGAACCTGTAAGGAGCTTTCTCTTTTTTCCAAAATTCATAGTTCTAAGAAGCTATGGGGTCCTTTTCTTTCCCTGCACCTTCAAGTATGCCAGATGGAGCTTTACTTCCTTGATGGTTCAAGTATACATTTCTAAACCTACACTCTCCTTGATCTACTTTACCAAGCACTCATTAGTATTCATGCTCACTAAAGTTGGGAAAAAATGTATAGGAGTAAATTTTCACCCCATGTGTAAATTCCCCCTTTTTCCCTCTCCAATTTAGAAAAACAAGTTTGGAGGCTTAATTCCACCTAATCTCACTGCTTGCATCCCACTTGGTACCTATTTTGAGTGTCGGTGGAGGTGTTTCTATCCAGGACACCCATGTGGTACATAGATTTCTACATGGCATGCTTATGACCCTAGCACATTCTTTTGGTTGAACCTGTAGAGGCGTTACACTTCTCATTGGGAGTCAAGTTGTAATGCCCCCTTCGGTTGACTGACCTAAACATGGTCATTTCTTTCATTCCTTCTTCAAATCCATCCCTTCAACATGCATTCTAACTTCTTCTGAGCTACTACACACTTCAAGCATCCATTCTTACACTCTTTCATTTACTTTTCAAGCTCTCAAGCAGCATACAAGCTCTCCATTACAACAAACACAACACTCCATCTCTTTGGTAGAACAAGTTGGGAACAAAACGCCATTGTAGCAAAGGCTTCAGTACTCTCATTTTCTCCCCCAAGTAGCCTTGATTTCTCTTGTTGGAGGTGGTAATCTTCCCTTTCTTTCCTTCTATCACTTGGTTGAGTTAGCACTTTACTGTTTTGCAGTTCTTTTATGCATTTCACTACATTACTTTCTTTATCTTGTCTCCTTGGTTATCAATGGAGGTGGAAACATCTAAATGGGGGTCTAACTGAGGCAGACCCCTATACAGCCACCCAAAAAAATTTTCTCTTTCTGTGTGTAGGAGTACATGCTTTCGAGGAGCTAGCTAGTGACTAAGTTTCTTGGTAAGATCATTCTTTCCCTTTTCACTCATGTATTTTTGCTTTATAATATTAGAGAATACCTTATTTACTTAATCACATCATTCTAGCCTTTTATTTAGTTAATTGGGTTGTTAGCTATTTTTTTTGGGTTTGACCTCACCTTCACTATTGTCTAGTTGTACAGACGACAACGCACTTTAGAAACTCTAGCACACCACATTGTCATCCAGAGACTGCAAATTTATCCTCAAGCAAAGAGCTTCCCGAGGTGTAGTGTTGGACCTAAAAATCAGCTCGCCTAGCCCCACTTCAAAATTTAGGATCACAAAGTTGTTGCAGGACTTTATAGTCCTCATCATTCTCATCCTCATACTCAAAACTTCTCATTTAGTTGAGGTAAGTTAGGGCATCCTCTCGTGTCTTGGCCCACTATGACCTAGGGCCTTGCAAGTGGTGGTCCCCCTACCTTACACAAGAGTCTCTCTTAAACCACTTACCACTTCATCAGTTAAAGTGTAAGCCTTCTTTCTACCTTCCAAAGGTTGAATACTTCCTTCACAAGTGTTGGTTATATTAACCCTTGGAGTATCGACCTTTGGGAATTCAACATACCCTTTTCCTATCTTTATGGTAGGGTGTAAGACAACACACTGACCTCCAATGTCTGATTCCTTTTACACTTTTCTATTTTATTTCTTCACTTCATTATGATAAGGCATAAAGCTTATTTCCATCTTTCAATTCCCAACTTGAAGGGTGTGGTATAAGAATAACCTGAAGTCTGAAGCCTGATCAAACTTTGTACTAACATACTATCTTCTCCCTTTCTTTAGCATGTAAAATAAGGAAAGCCTGAAGCCTAGACTTTTGTAACTCTTTAATATGTAGCATAAGGGATTCTCGACTCCTAAAGTACAAAATTTGACAACTCTTCATGACTTATACTATAAATTTAAACAATCTATCTAAGCTAATCCATAGACATCAATAATAATAATTCCAAAAATCTCCCTCTTTGTCATTGATGGAAACACCTCTAAAAATGAAAACACTTTGAAAAAATTTGAATATGAATGATAAAACTATTCATTCAACATTACTTCATTCTGCCCCTCTCTACAACAACACTCCATCTCCATTGCATACTACATCATCTTCCTTGCATACTACATATACCAATTTTCACCACTTCTAAAATTTTCTTTATTTTACCCCTTTGACATCAATTACAAAGGGACTAAGAGAACTCCCCCTAAGGACTAGCATCCTATAGAGTAACTATATAACTAAGGTTAAAGATGTATTCTAATATGATCCCCCTAGATGAACACATTTGTATTCAGGTAGAAAAAGGAGAAGGAACAACTCCTAATTTCTCCCTGAGTTGTTTAAAATGACACCTTTGGAAGAGGTTTTGTGAAAATATCTACCAACTAATCTTTTGTAGCAACATATTCTAATTTGGCTTCCTATGCAACAACTTTTTCCCTAAGAAAATGATATTTAATAGATATATGTTTGGTTCTAGAGATTGCATAATAAGATTCTTTGAGATATTTATGGCAATAGTATTATCACAACAAATACTAAATATACCATCAAAACTTACCTTAATATCTTTCATTATTTGTCTCATCCACAACACCTGAGTACAACAAGATACACCAACAATATATTCAACTTTAATTATTGATAAAGAAACTGACTCTTGTTTGTTACTTAATCATGCTACCAATCTATCTCCTAGAAATTAGGCATTTCCACTAGTGCTCTTTCTTCCATCCACACAAGCAACCCAACCTGCATCTATGTATGAAATCAAAGTGAAATAATTACCAACAAAATACCATAGACCATATGCTAATGTACTCTTCAAAAATCTGAAAATTCTCTTCATAGCTTTAATATGTGTCTCCTTAGGAGTAGCTAGAAATCTATCAACCATGCAAACATCTTGCATGATATTAGGCCTTTTTGCAGTAATATATTAAAGGCTTCCATTCATGGATCTATATAATTATTGATCTACTAATTCAAATTCATCATCTTTGTTGAGCTTACATCCAGTGACTCTTTATGTACTAACAGGCTTATAATCTTCCATCTTGAATTTCTTTGAAAAATTTCCTTCACATACTTAGTTTGAGAAATGAAAACTCTTGTATCTAACTGATTATCTTGTAAACCAAGAAAAAATGTTAATTCTTCGAAAATTGACATCTCAAACTCTATTTTCATTTCAATAGCAAAAACTTTACACATTTCATCACAGTTGCTACCAAAAATGATATCATCAACATAGACAATAACAACCACGATATATTCACCTTCACAATTGAAATACAAATTACTATCAACAATACCTTTCTTCTAACCTTGATTTTGCATATATTTCTCCAACTTGGAATACTGAGCCCTAAGGGCTTGTTTCATATGATAGAGAGATTTTTTCAATGTATACACATAATATTTGTTTTTAGTTATAATAAACCCTTCAGATTGGTCCATATAAACTTCCACATCTAGATAACCATTAAGAAATGTAGATTTTACATCCATCTAATATATTTTGACATTTTTAAAAATTGAATCTGCAAGAAACAATCTAATAACTTCAAGTCTAGTTATAGGTACAAATATCTCATCAACATCTATACCCTCAACTTGATCATAAGCCTTGCAAACTAATATAGCTTTATTTCTTGTTATCTTCCAATATTCATTTTTTTTATTTCTAAATACCTATTTTGAGCCTATGGAATTCTTATTAGCAGGCCTACAAACAAGTTACCATATTTGATTTTTCTCTATTTGACTAATTTCTTCTTTCCTGGCTTCAATCCATATTTCATCCTTGCTAGCTTCTTTAAAAGATTTAGGATCTATTTTAGAGAGTGTTCCATAGAAAAAAGTACCCTTTTCTTAACATGGGATTAGTTCATGATAAAATGGACTTAATAAGGTCTTAATTTAGTGTTGTGAGGCATTTTATGCATCCACACTAGGTCTTGGACCCTTGCAAATTAAATAAAATGCATTTAATGATGTCTTGTGAATGTCTTGTGAAGTGTTGTAAATCATTTCTACACTTTTTTAGACTCTATTCATTACAATTCACCTAGAAACCACCTTCTCATCACTTATCAAGTCCTATTTTGAAGTGTTGTAAAGTCTTGTAATAAGATTTCATGCTTTTCTAAGCTTAATTTAACTATTTATGCCTTTCTTATGCTTTATTTGACCCCTTTATGCCCTTATAAGCTTTAATTAATTAAGTGTATTTTTTAATGTAAACCCGAAAAACAACATTAAATGTGACTTAATTCCTGAAACCCATTTTCAGGTCCTAGGTGGGACCCATTCACATGGGTGGCGAATGAGTCCCCCTTGGCTCCAAATTCAATTTTTTTCAAATTTCCTTTCAGGTTTTTATTCAAAATTACTTGATGTCAGCCTGTGATGAGGTATCATTGGGTTACTAAGGAACAAGTTTGTATAAATAGGTATTTCTCTCCTTATTTTTACATCTCTTGATCTCATAACTCATTCACGTCATTCATTCATCATCTATCTTCTCTATCAAGTCAAGCAAGCTAGGGCTTTCACATTGCAAGTCATTAGTTTAGCTTCCTAAGACATTCAAGGGCTGAATTTTCCTCCATTACTACAAAAATTCAAGATCAATAATCATGGAAAGGTAATAAATTCCATTATTACATGTTTCATTCCATTATTTCATCATTTTAGTTTAATTACCTAAAAGGGGTTTGACCAAGGAAAACCCACATGCCTTAACATTCAACATATCTCCCTCTTGCTTTGTATGTTTGTAGATTTAGGACTCTTGGAAGCTTGGAAATCATTAAAGATCAAGTTGCAAGGTTGAAAAATTCCTCTCTTCATTCAATAAGTCATAACATCAACAAAAACTTATTTTTAGACTTGTAAATTAGAGTTTTGAAACCAGACACCTATAGAGAATCAAAGTGCAGATTGGAAGCTATAGATTCCACTTTTGAAAAAATAGAAATTCAAAAGTGGACTCATTCACCATGGATAGATAATGAGTCCCACTCCAATGTTATTTTTATGCTTTCTGCATTTTTAGAGACCCTTTTGTTAGAAACAGGTCCCAACTCAAATTTGCATAATTGGGACTAATTCGGCCAAAATGGTGAATGAGTCCCACCAGGCCTAAAAATAAACATTAGCAACATTCTAGAATCCATTTCTAGTCCTCATCAACATTCCAAGTGCACACTTTCAGTTTCATTCAATCGTGTTACATTTTGCATTCATTTCTAGGTGTTCTTGCATTACACAATGTGTTTTCAAACAAGTTGTTTTCCTTTAGTTTCTATTTATTAGTCAATCAATATTTTTACTTTCTTGCATTACATCTAGGAATATTTCATCCATATTCCATCCATACTGCATCCATCTTTGAATGTGAGCATAAGCATTTTTGGCTCATCTTTCTCCTTTTAGGTGAAAAACCCTAGAAGTGATAGAAAGCAAGAGGGCACCAAAAATCTATGCTCCATTTTGGTGAACCTACTATTTCAATCCCCTCTTTTCTAATTTTGGATTCCATTAATCAACCTGAAGTGCTTGCATTGCATTTTGCATTAGTTAGCTTGAATTTTTGAGTTTCCTTTTTGCATAAGTAAAAGTCCATATTAGATTGCATTGTTGCATCTTTAATCATTGAAACATTCTGAAACTTGACATTTTTCCATTAGGACTGTGTCATAGCACTTATAAACCTTACAAATCCCTCAAAAATTTCTAATTTTTTTGAAAAGAGTCCATACTGGGACTCATTTCCCACCCTGAGCGAATTGGTCCCTTTTGACCCCTAAAACTACATTTTATAGAACTCAGAACTCTATTTTTAACCTTTTATTTGGTGCCTTAACATACCTATATCAGTTAGTTGCATTTTTGTAACACGCATTTCACTAGATCTCACTTCAACTAGTTCATTTCATGCCTTGTTTAAATTCCATTTTTGCATTCACAACATTTCATTTTTAGATAGTTGCATTGTATAAAAATAAAATTAACCTACTTAAAATTTGAAAATTGTATTGCATTGTACTTTCTTCCATTTTAGCATGTTTTTTTTCAAAATATATGCCATTTATTTGATTAAACATGGATTTTATAAGCATAATATCCCCTGTCACAGGTTTTCTTTTGACTCCCACAACAAGAAACATAAACAAACCATTAATACAATCCTTAATCTTACATTGCCCATTGGTGAGAATGGTAGTGTTGACAATCATCACAATCATACTTGCTCTTCTCCCGATACCTCTCCTATTAGTGATGAAGGTATCTTGGTGCAAGAAGTCCCAAACCTTGAGGGTCTTGATTTTCCATCTCCTTATTCCCCTTTGGATGATGTTACACAACAAGAGCATGAGATCATAGACACATTCCTCAACATCACCTTACTAGGTCCCCATGCTCATGACAATCACACTTGTTCATCTCCTAATATCCTTCCTCAAAGTAAATAGGATAGGTTGGTGTTAGAAGACATCCCTCTTATGAATCATGAAACCCTTGACCCTCCATTCCCTAATGCTCCTACCATTTGGGACAACCTATTTCACAACCACATTGGTTCGTCTCTTGATGCCTCCCTCACTTGTGATTAAGCTACTTTATACTTTACACACTTCAAACTTGGATGAACATATTACAAGCTCTCCTAGTAAGGTAGATAATAAGGAAGAAGAGAATGAGACCTCAAAAATAATGGACACTCACCTAACACCTTCTCATAATCATCCCCCTCTTCATAATCCCATCATTGATCATTCCCCTATTGGTGATGAAGTTATTGTGAAAGAACCATACATTCATTCTCAAGAACACGTGGCTTGTTGTTCTCCTCAAACTTCTCCTCCTAGGGATAATATCATGATACTATAATATGACAACAATCATAATGTATCTTCATTATCTCAATAAGTGGTTCTCAATTGCCCTTCATTAGAGATACATCAAACCAAGACTGTTGAGGTTATGAATACACCAGTGTCCATTAGATCCCTTTTATTAATGGACCTCATACATACCCTATGGGACATCTTAAAAACCCTCTCCTCCTCTACCCAACTTCAGTCAACATCAAGAATCTTACACAACATACTCCTAAATCATCCTTCACAACTAATGGTCTTGAACATCATCCTTCCCCAAACATACAAAAAAAAACTACACCTTTGCTTGATATCAATTTTATCTCGCAAAATGCTCATGATTTGAATTCGTTAGATTTTATATCCTCATATAATGGAGATAAAAGAATATTGCAATCTACATAATCTTGTGTAAGTATGACATCCAATACTAAGCAAGATGGATCTATGAAACAAAACACAAGACCACCTTCTCCAATTGATCAAGAGGGTATCTTGTCTAGACTCCTCCAAGATCACTTGATCACCCTCCCACCTAGAACTCACAAGAAATGTTATTCCAAGACTTCATTTTGTGCATATCATAGAATTCATGGTCACTCCACTAATGAATATAATGCTTTGAGTCATAAAATTTAATTTTTTTAGGAGTTTGGTATGCTTTCCCATGTGGGGCATCTAATTCCTCTAATTTCTATTAATTTTCACTCTCACAAAAATTTCATCAATCGTTTTGGCTCGCCACTAAGTGGGGGAAAGGGGTTCGATAGCCTTGCCCTCGTATGTCATTTGTGGTTTCCTCCTTTGGCTAGTCATTAACCATTCATGAATACATAAGAGCAAGCTTTCAATGTGGATGACATGCCTTAAGCTAGCAAACATGTGACATACCTATCCCTTTCTTCATGACACAACTTATCAAAAACATATGACTTGACATAGGGATTTTCAAATAAGCTCTCATGTTCTCTTCTACTTTAAAGCAATTTCTTTAAAGTGGGGGCATACACAGACCACATATTTTCACAAAATCTTCATGGCGTGATTTAATTTTTCTTGTGATGTGTCCTCTTCTTGGTAGTGTCATTGGGTTTGATGCCTTTAAATAGTGTATGATCAATTGAAGTGGCCTGATGTGAACAAAGCATCCCATGGATAATGATCTAACACTAGGGATAACGATCAACTAAAGTGGCCTAATGTGAATGAGGCATCCCATGGATAATGATCTAATCTCCCAACCTATCCTCTCTTGGAGACATTAGGCATGATGCTCCCCAAGAAGAAGACCTTACATGAACAAAGCAAAATCCCCTTTAACAAAATTTTTACATGACATTCAAAAACATTTTCTAGAAAAATAGCCTAGATCTAATCCACAACTAGTTGGACAAATGGTCAAAGCTTGATCCACCTTTTTATTTCTTTGGGATATCTCACCCCGCAGACAATTAGAAGTTTTGTGAACCCAATGAGAATACATCCTTTCCACCCCATCTTTCTTTCTCATTCTTGACATTGCACGATTTTGTATCTTGATGGTTTGACATAGGATCATGGATCCTGGGGGCTTGCACAAACTCCTTGATCTTAGTCATTCTTTGTCATCTACATCTATACACTCGGATCTCTCTTGAATGTCCACTTTAGTGTGAGTTTGAAGAAAGTTCATCCTCTCAGTAAAGTGGGGGCTAAATGTGTCGTAGATAAAGGTACCCTTTGCTTGAAATGGGATTAATTCATGATAAAATGGACCTAATAAGGTCTTAATTTAGTGTTGTGAGGCATTTTATACATCCACACTAGGTCTTGGACCCTTGCAAATTAAATAAAATTCATTTAATGATGTCTTGTGAAGGTGTTATGAAGTTTTGTAAAGAATTTATACACTTTTCTAGACTCTATTCATTACAATTCACCTAAAAACCACATTTTCATCACTTATCAAGTCCTATTTTGAAGTGTTGTAAAGTCTTGTAGCAATATTTCATGCTTTTCTAGGCTTAATTTAACTATTTACACCTTTCTTATGCTTTATTTGACCCCTTTATGCCCTTATATGCTTTAATTAAGTGTATTTTTGAATCTAAACCTAACAAACAACATTAGCTGTGACTTAATTCCTGACACCCATTTTTAGGTCCTAGGTGGGACCCATTCACCCTGGGTGGTGAATGAGTCCCCCTTGGCTCCAAATTCAATTTTTTTCAAAATTCCTTTTAGGTTTTTATTCAAAATTACTTGATGTCAGCCTGTGATGAGGTATCATTGGGTTACTAAGGCACAAGTGTGTATAAATAAGTATTTTTCTCCTCACTTTTACATCTCTTGATATAATAACTCATTCACATCATTCATTCATCATTTTTCTTCTCTATCAAGTCAAGCAAGCTAGGGCTTTCACATTGCAAGTCATCAATTTAGCTTCCTAAGACATTCAAGTGTTGAATCTTCCTTCATTGTTGTAGAAATTCAAGATCAATAATCATGGAAAGGTAATCAATTCCATTATTGCATGTTTGATTCCATTATTTCATCATTTTGGTTTAATTAACTAAAAGGGGTTTGACCAAGGCAAACCCTCGTGCGCTAACATTCAA